>CM037931.1:1504021-1516521 GCA_021346845.1 Apeltes quadracus | reverse complement strand
TATTACCAAAAAATCGGATGTTATCAGCGACAGCGGTGACGCGTTGAGCGAGTGCAGAGAAAACCCTGAGAGATGTGGACGAAGCGATGGAGATGAGGAGAGAATGACACGTACGACCGCCGTTATTATTCCCCCTTAAGAGCCCGAATTAATGGCTCCCATTTAGTATTCCGATCATTCCCGCCCGACGTTACCGAGGGGTTTGCGCGGCGAAAAAGTCCCGCCGTCGTGCTGGAAGGGAAATGTTATTCCAGCATAGCAGCCTTCCTGTTAACCGGCTGGACGGCGAGCAGGGTGACGGTGTGGAAGTCACATGGACCTGCAGCAAAGGGACGTTGAAAAGCTCCCGTCATTATTGTAATTAGCTGTTTTTCTCTTGGATGTGAGGAGTAAAAACAAAAAGCAGCGTCGGCGGGAAAATACGACGGCAGGTTTTCAGGTTTAGTTGCTGCAGCCTCATCGTGTTCGATGCATTGCATCAACTGTTGTGTGTGCCTCCGAATCCCAAGACAAAAGTGACCCCCCCCCCAAATATGAAGCGAGTCCAAGTTGGCTCCTCTGCAGGACTAATTATCTCGTGGGCCTTTCATCTTTTATCATTTGTGTAATTCGGCGCTGTAATCTGGCCCTGGTCGCTTTATCGCACGCCGCCGCACACCGAGCGCCGATACGGCAGAAATTAATACCTGAAGAGATGTGCGCCGCCGATAACGCACTTACGTGCCATGTGAATGTATTCCCCCACCAACCCCCACACCCCCCTCAGCACTGACACGAGTGTTTCACGTGTCAGTGTTCTCCATTTTGATTCATGGATCCTGCGCTCGCACTGAAGGCGTTTCATCTTTTTAAAGGATCGTAGGTGCTTGAAATCACAGACTGATTGAATGAGAAAGCTGCATCGTGATATCGCGTCACAGTCATTGTCCTCTCTCACGCCTCCGTAGACATTATTTAAAAGCTGCCTGTTTCAAACGGAAACCTTTGTCGTCCATGTTTGCTGCATAGTCGTGGAATTGTTACATCATCCCATCTTAATTATCCACTGATTCTCTGTTCCCCCCCCTTTGCTGCAGCCAACGCGTTTCCCCAGAGTGACAACTCCGCTTTCTGCACAAACCCTGACCTCGTTTTTCTGAGTTAATTAATAACTTTGATAAGCGTGCGGATACAAGAGTGCTGACAGCCGGGATTTACCGATCCCGTCTTCACAGGACGAGTACGAGTTGTTGTGTTTAAGATACACGAGCTAAACTTTCTTCAACAGACCATAAAACGGTGCTTCTTTGGTTGATTGACAGGCCGCTACTAAATGTGGCCAGTTCCGTTCATTGGTCGCAAAGAGCCAAGATGGCGACGGCCGAAATCCAAGATGGCAGCGGACAAATTGAGCAAACGGAGCTCACAAAGAATCTCTAATGGAATTATTTTCCTGTATTTTTCTTTGTCGCTAAAAATTCAATTGTAACGCCTGAGTGCTCCGATTGATCTCCAGACGTCTCCAGACCGGTGCAGGAAGTCTCGTTCTTTTGTCCCGACAGCCGCAGAGACAAAAGAGGCGAGCGCTCGTCTGCCGTCCCTGAGTGGCGTGTTGGAGGACGGTCGAGTAGAGTCTCAGAAAAAAAGCTAAGTGAGTGATCGATGACAGAAGTCAATTATCACCTCGGCGATCCGTCACATCTCCGCCGCCCACCTCTGACCCGCCTTCAACGCCGGCAGGAGGGAAAACCCCCCGGAGAGAGGGAGTACGTGGCGGGCGGCCCTCAGCAAACGCCCCCCCCTCCCGTCTCCATCTTTCTGTTTTCGTTACTGTTACTATGTTGATTAAATATATCCCCATGAGACGCCCCCTGTTGGACGCTAACATGAAGACCATCATTGTCAGAAATGTTATCTCTAAATATGAACATGAGCCTCCAGTTGTAAATACACAAAGTAGTAAATGAAACATCTAAATTTGTTTTTCCTTCTTTCCTGTGGTCTGAAAGAAGTCATGAAGCCAAATAGCAGAATAACATCTAAACGATGCAATCAATTTACCAGTACAAAAAAAAATATGTTATCTTACCTTAATGGAAACGCTCTAAAATACACAGAATTGGCGTTTTAAATTTTTTTTTATATAAAAAAAATTAAATATTTTTTTCTTATATTTTTAACTCATTTAAATTTTTCTGTGAAAAATAAACACCAGCTTTATTAAATCGATAAAATCTATATATATATACAAATCCCACTTATGTCTTCTAACTGTGTAAATAAATGCGACCCAGGCGTCGGTGAGTTTCTCCGCGCTGTCGTCCTGCGGTTCTGGATGCTTCTCTGTCGTAACGTGTCAGATGACCGCGGGGACGGTTCTCCTGGGAAACCTTTGATGTTTGCACATGTTTCGGCACGAGGCGCCTCTATTTGTGTCCGGCCCGAGAGAAGCTGAGGGGGGGGCAACGGACCTCAGATATCAGCAACGCCGCTTTGGGCCTCGAAAACTTCTTGAACCGTTCTTGAGTCGCTCTGACAACTCTGCTCCCGAGCCGCAGGTGAGGCTATTTTCTTTTTTTCAGGGGGCAGGTGTCGACACAGTGCACGTGTGCGAGTCAGGTGTTTTCGGGTCAGGTTTTGGGCCGTTCTACACGTGCGTGCGCGCCGGCTGTTCTCGCCGCTTACCGTTAACCTCCTGGGCTCCGGCGTCGGTGAAGAGCAAGCTCATCACCTCCTCGAAGTTGCAGCTGGGCTCGGAGGAGTTGCTGTCCTGCCCCACGTGGTGCAGCATCCTTTTCAGGACGTCGTCCAGGGAGGCCGCGGTCTCGTCCAGCAGGATGGTGGCCCTCCCCAGGAAGCCGTCCAGGTCCCGGTGAGCCCGTATCTCCTCCTCGAAGTTCATCAGCTTCACGTACTGCGGGAAGAGAGAGACCAGGTTTCTGCAGGATCAGGCCACAGGGATGAAATGATGTTGTAGTTTGAACGTTTCTTTGGTTTGGACTTTCTCCCTCCCCCCAGCATGCTACAGAGTCAACATGGCCGTCATGTCTGAAATTAAGACTGCAAAGCTAACTAAGCTTTTTTAGGGTTGTTATACATTTCAACCACAAACTCTGCAACAATGTGCCTTTTTGTACGTTACCTGCTTCTTAAAAAAAGTAAAAAAAACAAATTTTCAATGAAGCTGAGCAACCGACAAGATCTTATTTTAAGCCTAAATGGGTTTAAATCTTCTCAGTCCTTCTGGCTTGAAGACGACGGGTCTCCTGTGAGTTCTGGTCCGATCCAACGAACAAAGAAGCAGCGTCTGAGGTCAGCAGGTTCAGACAAAGCGAGTCCACAGGACCACATGGGCACGGACGGGAAAAGAACTATTTCTATAATCAAGCCACTCACAGATCGGGTGTGAAAGAGCCCCAAAGCCGTGACCTTAAAGTGTCCCCCCCTCGGAGCCTCACACACAAAACAGCTGCCCCCCCCCCCTCCTCCCTGAAAGCCCATCAAGATTTCTCCAGCGCATCTGAGGATCCCCAGAGAGACGGGAGAAGAACACTGCTCGATTAAGAGCCGGTCGCTCGCCGCTCCTCCGTCCCATCGATCCGCAGATCGACAGGCAGAAGAGTGCTGCTCCTCTGCTGCTCCTCTGCTGCTCCTCTGCTGCTCCTCTGCTGCTCCTCTGCTGCTCCCAGATCTGCAAGCTATTTGTGTACCGAGCGCTATTAATACATTCCATTTGTTGGTGCCGATCAGTCAGGGTTCGGCGTTCGGTTCTGGTGTTTTCAGGATAAGAAAGTGACTGTGTTATATTTAAGATGCGGAGGAGAATCTTTCATCCAGAGGAGAGCGAGCAGCACGCAGATGTGGACCTGAGCGTGTTAAAATGAATTCTAAATACAGACCACACAAAGCGATAAACCTGCAACAAAACTCGAGGTGGGAAAGTCAAGATGCGTAAACACAACATGAAAAGGCAGCAGCGAGCAGAGCGGGCGGATTAGAGACGAGGCGGGCGAGCTGCTGGGAGGAAGTGGAGCCTCCGTTTGCACCGAGCACATCGCCAATGTTAATATATTTAATTAAGGATATCATTCCGAAGCCTGCAAGAGGGTTTGAAGTGCGTCTCGGTGGTCGGTGAGGGAAGACGGCCGCGTGGCGTCTGGTGGCTTTGTGCCCATCTGGGTTTCGTGGCTCCTTTGCCGCCCCCTCGGAGCTGGAGGCAATAAATAGCCTCGACTATACCGGGTACCAGTGCGACATGTCCAAACGAGGGGAAAAGCCCGGGTTTCCGGCAGTTTTGGATCCCTTCCCACTGCGTGTGTCTGTGACGGACTGCACGGACCGCGCTGTCAGAATGAAAGCTCAACCGAACCCCAACGCGCACAGAATCTGCAGGCAAAGGCAATTAAGATAAGACGCGGTCAACAGCCGGGGACCTCGGGCCGCACCGCCGGACGCGGAGCACCGTCGCAGCAGGGAGCCGCTCTTAACACCCTCAAATCTGCAAACTGCAGATGCACATCGGCGCGGCGCGGCTCGGCTTTAATTGCTGCGACTTTTCACGGCTAATCGCGCTTTGCAGTGGGAGCAGGTGGGAATGTGGGCGGGAAGAGAAGACGGGATTTGACAGACTCTCCTGAGTCCTTGACCTTGAGCTTTACTACGACCAGGAAAGATATAAAAGAAGATGGACGGAGAATATTAGTGTTTCTAGTGTTTCTTTTGCCTCCACTGAAAATAATTCCACCGCTTTTCGTGGTCGTTGGCAAAAGAAATTACACCACAAACGGGACTCTCACTGGACACTGGACACGTTTTCCCCTCAGCGCTCCGACGTCCAATGAATAAAGCAAAGACTGGAGAGACATGGAAACCAAAAAACGGTGTCCCAGGTGAACCTAGAAAGGCCGCGGTGGAGGACCTACGGCCGCTGCAATGTACATGTTCAATGAACAAGTGATTAAAATAACTTATTCCGTTTGCTTAGTTCCATCATCTATTTGACCAGATTTGAGAGTTAAAATCTCGTATCTGAAGTCAAATTTCCGTTACAGATCAATTAAGATGTCTGGACTCATTATCGGCTCTGTGCCAGTTTATCTCATGAAATAGGAATATGTAATACATCGGGGGAATATTTACGCTTACCCGTCGTGATGTGTTCAGCAACACGCACCCGGAGTCGTCGGCGTCTGAGGAGGAAGCAAAGGAGACGTTGACAGATCCACAAAGCTGTTTGAGACAATAACATGTCTGCTGTGAGCAGAAAATACATCATTGGAGCAAATTGCTAATTTGAATTTTTGTTTTTTTTTCACGTTTTCAGCCACGCCTTCATTCTGACCAATCAGCAGGAAACGGGGAACCACGTGACCTGCAAGCAGACCGAAACGTCGACCTTCTTGAGCGCTGAGCTCTGCCCCGTGTTCTGCATTTGCATTTCTACACATGTTCTAACAAAGACGTGTTTGAATCAGGGTGCAGAAAGAAGCCTCTGCAGAGCTCTCTGAAGGGGGGTTGATAAGGCTGTAATGGAGATGAAGTACGAGAGGAGGAAAAGGAGGGAGAAGCTTTCGTGTCAGAACGACATCACGGCGACAAGGAGTTTTGCAACGGGATCCTGCAGCCGTTACATAACGCCGCTATCGACGTTACTGTGTGTGTGTGTGGGGGAGGGGGGGGGGCGTTGTTGGGTTACCAGGGGCTTTCCTCATCTGCTCCGCATGATGCTCGCTGTCGATTTCCGTCCACAAATCAATCGCCCCCCCCCCCCCAGCCGCGCCGGAGTGAGAGAAAGAAAATCCCTTTTAACAAGCCAATAAGCCGCCAGGGAAGCACCAGGATGTGACCGTATCGATAACCAAGCCACAAGTGGACAGTGTGTGTGTGTGTGTGTGTGGGTGTGGGGGGGGGCTGGATTGCACGTGTCCTGTGCAGTGGATTGGCCTCATCAAAGCCCCTGTCGGGGGGTGAGGGGGGGTCTATTCATATGAGATTAGCCCGGTGATCACCTCCCTCCAGCGGCCTCACTGTACTTAAAGTAATCCGGGAGCATTTCGGCGTTCAGGGATCAGAGAGAGGAAGCGTTAAAATATGACTTCATTGGATCAATGCAGCTCCACAGCTGTTGATTATCTTCAGTCGGGAGGGGGGGGGGGGGTCATCGGGGGTTTGCGGTCATCAGGGGTTGCGAGGTGATGAGTGAGAATGCCGCAGTCGCAGCGCGATGGGAAGAAATCTCAAGTGTCCTTTTGGCCTAAGCTGAAACCCAATATTCATTTCATCTGTGTGTTTTCAAATATGGAAATAATTGGTTTGCTGGTGTAGAAAAAAAAAAAAAGTAATTGAATCTCCACAGGTTGTTATTTTTTTATTTTTTTATTTTTTTTGCTGCCATGATACTGTGAATAAATTTCCAGCTACATTTGACGTGCCGAGGGTTGTTTCATTTTGGATAAAACACAGTCGTCTCAAGCAAACAACCTTTTGCGCGTCACTGGCTGCATTTAAATGGCAAACTGCCGCCTGTGTTTCACGGTCACGTCCCGGCAAACAGAGGTCGAGGTTTGACCTTGGCGTTGGAGACGCTGGTCCTTCCTTCGGGACTTCTGCACCTCAGCCTTCAGCCGAGTGGGTTGAAGTGAAATGGAACCGAGCCGCCGGCAGATACACAATCACACAATCAACTCTACTCCCGGAGAGCGTTCGACAGCGTCGCGATAAAGTCCTCTGAAGAGAGAAGAATGGACGAGATCACATCGCACGACGGACGAACGAGCGCCGCTTTCTTCCTTTCTAATCCTCGACACTCTCCGGCCATCAATCCCAAAGTTTTATCTCCGCCCGACGCCACAAACGGCCCCAAAAAAACGAGCAGAATGTTTCACCGGCCGGAGATACGAGAAGTGTGTGACGAGATAAGAGCAGCACGGCTCAGTTTAGCGTGCTAACACCAGCTAACACCAGCTAACACCAGCTAACCAGCGCCGAGCACCAGACTCAGCAGGTTGAATGATGCATGTTGAAATGGGCATAAATTGTTGCAGCTCATCATTTGAATGTTCCTTCCGTTTCTATTTGAGGGCTATTTTTCGGAGGTGCGTTGGTTTGACGATTCAACTATGTAATGATAATTCAAACAAATCAAACTTTATGAGATGAGACGAACGAGCACACAAGGAATAATCGCTCAGAGGTGAATCCTTTGGGACTCTCCAAAGTTGTTCCCCACATCTTTATTACGCCGACTACCCAACAGGCACGCCATCGGAAAGGTCGAGCCCGAAACCCCGCTGGCATCCAAAGCGCCGTCGAGTAAACACACGTGGATGTTAAATTAACTGCAGCAGACAGATGTTTCTTTAAATGAGGTCCTGACGGGAGCCGCTGTCTGCGGGTCGGATCCGCTCACGGAGCCATTTGCCTTTTCCACGTTTCGCCCCGACAGGATGTGATTAAAAGCCCCGAGTCTTAAATGGCTTTGATGCGGCGGACGTAATCCACAGTGGCCTGCTGATAAAGCAATAAAAACAGGACGACGACTTGTGACGAAATTAAAAGGAGAAACGGGAAGCCGACGAGGTTCAGGTCAGTGAGGACACGCGATGTCCAGAGACCACCGCGGCCGTTCAGAGGTCAGGGCGACCTTGGAGCACTTGGCCATTGAGCGACCTTGACCTTCAGCCTCCGAACCTCCGTCTGGGCTGAACACTCAACTAGTGACCCAGGATGGCCATCATGCAACTTCAGGCAGTGTTGGATCGAACATTCCTTTATTTATTTTTGCATAATAAACAAAAAGCTGCAGCGCATCGCTGCCAATTGCAAACCGCCCCGAGGTGCTGCAGTGTGCATGTAATATTTACCGCTGACTCGTTAACACAAAAATATCATCTTTGTGAACTCGACGGGGAAAAAAACCACATGCGGCAGTTTAGCATTGTCTCTGTTGCCCAGGTAACGTCTCCATGTGCTGATCCTCCCGCTCGTTAACATTTATGCTGATGTTCATCCCGGTTTTATAGGACTTAACGCCCTCATCTGAGACCCGTCCGACTGGCGAGGAGCGGCCGTTCAGCCGCCGCTCCTCGCCAGCGAGGCCCGAGCGATGTGGTCACATCCAACGGGAACCTCTCTCTCCCTCATCTCCTCTCCCCGCGGTGAACCCTTGACTGTTGCCGCGGCAACGGTCGCCCGTTAACTCACCGGGGGTTTCTTGTGGTGGGGTCAAAAAAAAAAATAAAAAAAAAATAGCAGAAAATCCTGAGCACCTGCAGCCGAGGAGCCGTCTGTCAGGTGGGCAGCTGCTGCCGGCGGCGCCGTGGACGGACTCCAGCAGAGCGCCGCGCTAATCAGCTCAACATGAAACTGTTTTTTTCATGTTTACTTCTCGCTGCCTGCTCGGGCGCGACCGCAGCACAGGCGGCCTCGTGTCGTGATGTACTAACGTCTCCAAAGAAGGAGCGGGGTAGAGACAAACCGCCTTGTCCCCCCCGTCCCCCCCGTCCCCCCCCGTGCACTGACCTGGCCCGGGGCTGATCTGGTTGTCATAGAGGTGGATGTCGTCTCCGCAGGCGATCGGCGAGTCCTGTCCCTCCTCTCGGGCCTCGCTGCCCTCCTCCTGCTCCACCTCCCGCTGCTCTGGGGACACAACGGCACAGGGTCACCTCCTGAACCCCCCCCGAATGCCCCCCCCGGCTGCTACTGTGGCCCCCGCGCCACGGAGACATTACAGCAGACGAGACAAAATATGAGTGCCCTCCGGTACCAACATGAGGTATCTTTAGAATACAAATATCAAATATAGGAAGAAGTCCCATCACACGTTTGAGCTGAGAGAGCGTCACAGGGAGGCTCACCTGTCCAACGCGCACTCGGGCTTCACTGCAGCCAGGTGAGGGTTTAACAATTACCCAACCTCAGAAAGGAGTTAAAAAATGGCTTTTTTTCACTACATTTACGTCTGCAACTAACACTCGTTAGAAATATTTCCTCTGGTCCTTTGGGTGCAGGCATGAGCAGAGGGACGCACGGAACGCATCAGTGGAACGGCGTCGCAGGAGCCGCCAGCCGCGACGCATGAAGAGCAGCGAGCGGAGAAGCGTCTGGTGACTCAGCCGCTGGACGGGATTCGGTTTGGTTTGTATGACTCATCTCTCCCTCCCTCGTGCTCTTCATCGGCTGGCCTTATGCGTTCGGCTGGACGCCGGCTGTGACTTTCAAATCACCTTGAGAGCGAGGCGGCGCTTCCACTTCCAGTCGGGACGGGAAAGTGACTTTCTGATTCAGTGTTGATGTTTGTGAGAAATCTCAGACAGTCAGTTGTTATTTCTTTGTTAGGAAAGATCTGGTTTCTGCTGCTTCCTCTCCTCCAAGTTGTTTCCAGTTTAACTGGTTGCTAAAAATAAATCCTCACCGATCCCTCAATTAAGTCCTAATAAAATAGATTTACAGTAAAATGACTCAATAACGGAATCAGACGGCCTTCTCGGTCGGCTGGATGAGCGTCGTACATGACGACGGACGGTGCCACCCGGACACGACTATGAACGCTGGGACGGACGGCGTGACGACCCAGGAGGCCACAGGACCCCTCCCACAATGCACCGCGGGAAGCAGCAAACATCAAGCCGCTCGGCGGACCTCGCTAACGAGGAGGCGGCGGCGGACGACGCTGCTTCTTCGCCCACAACAACGGAGCTGCGTTTAAACCCTGGATCCACGGAGTGAACCCGCATGCTGCAGGAGGCCGATAATTGGCTGTGGGGAGACGAGTGCGGGAGGGCGGG
Source organism: Apeltes quadracus (assembly GCA_021346845.1). Lineage (NCBI taxonomy): Eukaryota > Metazoa > Chordata > Actinopteri > Perciformes > Gasterosteidae > Apeltes > Apeltes quadracus. The sequence goes on along the minus strand of CM037931.1, from coordinate 1,506,757 downwards.
AAGGGGGATGGGGGGGGGGGGGTTGTAAACGGCCGTGATCGTAACAGCCGGAGCAAAGTTTATTGTTGTCTCTGAGACATCTTCAATGCTGTGCTCCCCCCTTCATCTATACTGTGCAGAGCACATCGTAGCCCCCCCCCTTCATCTGAAGCTCACGCTGCTCCAGCTGAGGAGACTGCGAACATCTTCGGTCAAACATGTAACTAGCAGTAAGAAGTGGGCCGGCCGATGAGCCCAAAGGCAGCAAAGTCATGCTGACCTTTCAGGTGTGTCGGTTCGATTCCCCACCTGTTTATCGAGGCGCTTGAGGGAGTTTTATTTCATTAGAACAGAACTAGTAAAACAGCCAAACGGTGTGTATTTTAACAAATGGCACCAACTCATGTAGTCTGCAGGATTTCATCTATATAACAACTAAATATAATATAACAGCAGGAAACTTAACAGACGACACAAACAAAGAACAAAAATAGATCAAATAATAAAACAAATAAACACCACAAAGAACTAAAAGGAGTAGAAGACGATGCTGTTGGTTCACACTCACCCATTTCTTGAAAGAAGTAGCCGTTCTTGGACGTGCCGGAGGGAGGAGCCTCTGCAGGAGACACAGAGCGTCACTCAGGTGAGTCATCACGAGAGACCTTATCCGACTCGTGTTATTCGCTGAGCGATAACGCTGGAGATGGAGAGGCCGTCAGCGAGAAGTAAAGGACGACGTCCCCACACAACTGAACCTCTCGCACAAAAAGGGCATCTTCAAAATCACTTTCAAAAAGAAAAAACAAAATGCCTCGAAAAAAAGGTTTTAAAATCTAACCTTCACGCATTTTGTCCAACTATTATTAGCAATGTATCAAGACAATAAACCTGTTTGGTCTTTTTATTTATAGGTTTTCTTCCTGTAAAACCAACCCCCTTGATTCACACTCCTCTTGAGCATCAACCCAACGCTACGAGTCTACTAGTCCCTCCCATAGCGGCGGCGTGTCACATGTCATGTGACAGAGTACCTCCCTTACGAACACGGCCTCATGTGGAAACGAGGCACCAAACCCGTGTTCAACTGCGATGAAGAAGATCTCTCTCCTCCCGAAAGGAGTCTTTGATGTGACAAGCGTGCAAAAGGAATATGATGCGATTTTACCAGCACAACAATTCCTGTGTTTAAATCAGACGCGTCGTTTAAGCTGCTTCGGTCTTTAACAGATGAGGTTGTGTTCTGTTAAGGTCACTCTGCTGGTGACTCTTCACTTGGCGCACACTGATGTTTTTTACAATAAACGTTTACAGTAAAACTATACAATTTCCCTTTTGTGACATCACACCCCCCCCACCCCCTCCTCCCTCCCCCACACAACGCTGCTTTAAACAACCCTGCAGAGCAGCATAATGGAGACGCCGTCCTCAATGACAATTTATTCATTTCTATATGTACGGCTCCACAAACACTTTGTGCATCAGTATGTGTTCGGGTCCAGCACACACACACACACACACACACACACACACACACACACACACACACACGCACTAATACCATTATTATGATCAATAAACCCCCGTTCAGGCACACACAATGCCAGTCTCACTTCTGAATATCCGAGTGACTCCGTGTTTATTCGAACTGGCCGTAACATTTCTGGTTCTGAGCTGGAAGGACAGAAGCAGCAGGTGAAACAGATCAAGGGATTAATAAACCACCAAATACAAAATGCCAGACCCTTTGTTTTGTTTGAACGAACCATTTTAAGCCGGGTCGGTCCGTGAATGACTAGTTCCTATTTCTTCTTGTCTTGTCAAGTGGGAGACAAAACTAAACTTGTATTCACTCCATTTTCAAAAGGGCTGCAATTATAAGATGGTTTTCATCACATTAAATGACACAATATCTTAAAAAAAAATGTACATGTGCTTTGGATAAAAGCGCCAGCTAAATGACATGTAATGTAACTTTCCAATAGACTTCTATAGGACCAGAGGAGTCGCCCCCTGCTGGTCAGTGGAGAGAATGCAACCCTGAGGTAGCTGCAGGATTGGTTGCATCTGCAGGCAGGAACTCAACAATATCCAGCGAAGCACTTTGTAATTGAGTACACAGGAATTAAACCAACTATTTAAATCTCATCGGGCTTTGGAAACAGGCCTTAGAATTCTTCTAATTATGAAGTTTGTAGAAAGACGCGATTCACTGGAGACGCCCGACGGAGTCCGTGAGAGAACCGAGCGCCGCTTCCTCTCACGCCAAATGTCCCACGAGCCGCGACGCCTCGACTCAAACTCCTTTGTTTCATCCTCAACAAATATGCCAATCAACAAGTGGTAAAAAAAAAAATCAATCAATCAAAACGAATATCCTTCATGTCCCGTCTGAATGAAGCCTGATTAGATGAAAAGTCTCCCGGGTCCGAGCGACGGCTTCGACCAACAGGCTCCTCGTCGTTGTTACTGAGAGGGAAGGTAAAAAGGGTGGCGACATAAAACCTGTAATCCGTCTCTCTCCTCTCCGTCGGGTCCAGATGGACGAGGAGTCGAGCGGGAACGCCGCCGGGTGGCGAGGCTCAGCGGGAGGCCGGTCCGTGCGCGTCCGTCTGTCTGTCTGTGCAGCCGACTGTCAGACAGCTGATTAGAGACCTCGACACACTTCACGCTCCGATGGTCCTCGCAGAGATGCCGCTCATTAGGAGGCAAAAAGGGGGCCGCTTGTGCAATCAGATTTCATTCAGCTTCGTTTGA
>CM037931.1:1459021-1499021 GCA_021346845.1 Apeltes quadracus | reverse complement strand
ACTGCAGGCGTTGCAATTCTACCTCACCGTAGTACTGCAGGCGTTGTAATTCTACCTCATCGTAGCACTGCAGGTGTCGTAATAATAATCTCAGTGTTGAATAGACGTGATGATGAAGATCAACACATCATCCTCACACTGACTACACTAATTGACAGGAAGTGTTGTCATCACTCGTTGACCACGACGGCCCACCGGTAACGGTGTGTGTGTGTGTGTGTATTTTATGAGTTCAATTATTCAGATACGAGTGTTTGTATGTGTGTAAGTGACTGAATGAAAAATGAAGATGCAGGAGGACAAAAAAGTGTGTGCGTGTTACTTGAGCTGTAATTGTAATGAATGTATGCTGTCTTCATTGTGTGTTCCTTGAGGTGTGCACGATGAGTGTTTGTGTTGACACCTCGACATAATTGCGAGGTGTCTCTACAGGCAAGCGGTGTAGATAGAATGAATTGTGTGTATAATTACAGGCAGTGTGTTTACAGACAATATGTGTGACCCCAGTGTGTGTGTGTGTGTGTGTGTGTGTGTGTAACTGTGTGTAATTTCTTTATTAAAGGCTTAAAGGCTTGAATACACTTGTGCATGCATGTGACTGTCTTGATGTGTCTAGGTTGGACTTTTTTTTCGTGATATCTAGTGCTGTGTGTGCGGTACTGTATAATAATTTGTGTGTGTGTGTGTGTGTGTGTGTGTCCTCTGCCCAGATGGCTGTGCTCAGAGGAGGGAGCCTCCGAGAACTGTTGCCAGTGGTGAATACTGATCAGAGATCACTGTCACATCTACAGCGCACACACACACACACGTCATCCTGTGTTCACGCACACACACACACACATACACACGCACACACCTCCAACTGGTGGAGCTACTCTGCACACGTGCATCATGTGACGGTGTGGGCGGGCTCTGCAGGTCAGTAATTGGCTGTCAGTCACACCTGACTGAGGAAGAAAAGTCTGTTTGGCTCTGGATTTTAGTTTTGGGATCTAACTGCGTTGTGAAATAATTGATTGTTTATCTCGTTCCGGCTTCTCAAACGAAAGGGTTTGCTGTTTATTTATTTAGTTCGTATTAAGTCGTAATTAAGCGAATATTTTTGGTGATTTTAATGGTAACAACAGAAATTTTAAGAAGTCACCTTGAGCTTTGAGGAAATTTTGATGGGATTTATGATTTGCTGCTGAATCTGATGTTCTTCATTTAGTCAATCTCTGGTTGTGGCGTCAGGATTTCTAAAGAACATTATATATTTATATATTTCACGATATGGCCAGAATGCACAAAACTGTTTACATATCAAATGACTCTTAACTGACCTTTGCTTAGATTAATCAATATCAACCCCAGAATATGAAAAATACGGTTTCTGTTTTAGTGATAAATCACAAATAACGATCTAAATGAAACTACTATTAAACTACTACAGGAAACCGTCGACCCTCCAAAGTGGAAACATTCTGTAAACACCTTTCCACGCTGCTTCGCCCACCGTGGTCATGACACGGCGGCGTGGGAGACCACGAGGCGGCTGGCCGCTGCTCACAAAGGGCCTCAGATCCCGTGAGACGTGGTTTTGGTGGTTGGGTTCTAACGGGTGAACCCGCAGTCGGCCCGGTTCTGCCATACGTGCGTTTGGGCCGCGAGGATCAAACGAGCCGTCCAATCAGCACGCAGCAAAACCAACGCAAATGGCTCCTCAGAGGACAAGCCGCGGCCGCCTCCATCGCGCCCCGATACACACGGGGACGTGGTTAGTGTGCACGGTGCGTGACGCGCATGTCCGCGCACACACACACACACACACACGTGTCTCACAAGACCACGGCAGACACACAAACGCACGCTTAAATTCCCACAAAATATCTCACCAACAAAGGGTTGTGTATCACAAATAAGAACGCACGCACACACACCCTCAGATAATATTCCCGCTCTCGCATTATCCCACACAATGTCCCCATCACGCACACACATACACACACACGCGCACACACACACACACACACTATCCCGCTCTGCCTTTTCCAGACAAAATGAAAGTGGGGAGGCAGCAGCATCGCACCTCCAAATGGGGTCCGGTCCCTCGGAGGGCTTTCAGTGTGTGTGTGTGTGTGTGTGTGTGTGTGTGTGTGTGTGTGTGTGTGTGTGTGTGTGTGTGTGTGTGTGTGTGTGTGTGGGGGGAGGGGGGGGGGGGTTTCTCCCCTGTGGCCGCCACCAACACTAATCAAGTCTCTCTCCATCTCACACAGGACACATGCACGCGTACAATAAACACACACTCACACACACACACACACACACACAGCATCGTGTGCCGTGTCCGTCCCTCTCCGTCTAGCAGACTTGCACGACCCCCCATCCCCTCCCCCCCTGAGCGCAACACATGAGAAAGTGCACTGCGCGCTCTGCATTACACTGGGTCTCGTTTGGAAAAAGGTTGAGTTCCTGAACTGAAGCGACACGACGCAGGAAGCTCTCGTGTCGCATATCAGACGAGAACAACAAGAACAAAAACCACAGAGAGAGCGAGAGAGAAAGAGAGAGAGAGCGCGAGAGGGGGGGGGAAAGCGCCAAACGTGCACTCGCACAAAAACGCAGCCAACAAACAAACTGCATTCCTGGAAGCACAGCGAGCTTCTACAACTCCACCTCCTCTGCAAATGAAATGCAACCCGCACACAGAACGCCAGGAATGCACAGCAGGACACATGCACAGTCCCGCACATCTGCGCCCCCTCCTCCACCCCCCCCAGAGTGGAGGTGGGATTGCACATGAGGGGGGTGGGGGGGTCTCAGGTTTCACTAGGTAGGGAACCCCGAGGTTCTCCCGAGTCAACGCGCCGAGGATCCACTCACCCGAAGGCACGAAATGTAGAACTTTGTTGGTCTCCATGGCTGAGCGAGTGGTTGGCGAACGCACACTTCCTCTCTCCAACCGCCTGCCTGCCCCCCCCCCAACCCCCCAGTCAACCCATCATGGTTGTGTTATCCCGTGCTGATGAGTGTGAGATCACCTCTGCTCCCTCTGCTCGGCTCCGTTTCTGACTGCCTCTCAGACACATGCGGTGACTCAGCCCCGCTCTGCCCGCCCGCTCCGCCGCCTCGCCGGCTGGGTCCTAGTGCCTTCCTCTGCTCCCCACCCCCCCCCCACCACCACCCAGTATTCCAGCTCACCAGTCAGCAGCCTATGGCAGACCAGCATGCAGCGAGGCGAGACACACCTCCGCCGACGCAGGAGAGCCCAGCAGGCAACATGTCGGCCGCTCAGCGCGCAAACCGCACGAGGGGCGCAACCCAAAAAACAGCATTCAGAAAAACAATTAGTTGATTAAATGAAACTATCTGGAGACAGATAATGAATTACAATAGCAGCGCTTAGGAGGACAAGCTGTTGGAAACATATGGCTGCAACATTGTATCTTCTCTGCGTCTACGTCAAAACAAAATGGGAAAAAACTCTGATCCAATGTGACTCATGGCTCTTCCCTGACGGTAGAGCGACATGACGGCGGAGCTTAGTTCATGAAATACCCCGCGGCCATGAAGAGAATTCCAGAGCCGACCACCGGGGTCAGAACTCCTGCTGCACGTTTCCACCAGCGATGAACGAGTGAATGAATGAGGGCGAGCGGCACGGACGCGCGTTCTCCTGCAGAGGCTGCAAGGCCGCAGAAACAAGACGCAGCCTTCTGAGCGAAGAGGACACGTCAACAACTTCTGCGTCACTCCAGAGCTGCGGGCTCGCTGACCATCGTTTGGAACTCGTCCCAGTGTGCGACTCCACTGCTGCATCCGCGCAGGTGCTCAATACGAATGAATGACCAGCACGACCACAAGAAGCGCGTCTGCGGCAAAGCCAACACAATCCTCGTGCAACGGAGGACGTCGTTGTGGTTTTTAGAAATAAAAAGGAGGCGTGGCCGATTGAAAACAACGACGTTGCAAGTCAACCCGACAAAAAGAGACACGGAACCGTCAAATGTTTCTGAGGCATTAAACACATGCCCACGGATGGTGGAAGTCACATGACACGTGACTTTCACCCTGCAGACAGCTGCTCGAGTCCCAGAAGCCGACGTCAGCTTCTCCAGCTCTGAAACAAAGCAGCGTAATCGTTTGTGGTCGCCGTGCGATGACGTGTGGATGTGCAGCGTCTCAGCAAACGGCCTGATGCAGATGCTGTGTGAAAGGCCTCTGGTTTGCATAAGCCGGCGTGTGCTGCGGCCCGCCGGCTCCGCTTTGCATGGAAACTGTTACGCACCGCCGGGGCCGCGTGCGATGGGGGTGCGAGGCCGACCGGAGGACCGGGCGCAGTGGGCGTGTGCTGTCAGGTGCTCGGAGGCTGGTGCTGAAGCCTCGTGAGTGGAGTTCCGGGACGGAGTCTGATTAAGCTCAACAGAGCGGATATCTGGCAGGAGGGAGAAAAATGACTTGGGCAGATATTGCGTAACATCCCTGCTGGAGGAAACCAGCGGATTTGTTCCTTGTTGGTTCTTTGGTTTCCAGCTTGTGGACGCACACATTCGCCTACTGGTCCCGAAGCAACTGACTGTCTGGCTGCTTCGGGGCAACAAGTCCAAGAAGTCAAAGGGCAACGCGACCGACACTGCGCAGCAACAAATAAAACACACCTGATTCTGTGTGGATTCGAATGACACGGCTGGATAATAAGCTGCCTCCACAAACTGATGGTCACAACATGTGTGTGGCATTACTGTACTGAAAGAAAAAAATCAACATTGATCAACAATATGGGCTTGAAGAGACGGGAGGAGGGAGGGAGAGGGGGAGAGAGAGATGGTTGGCACTGTCAAAATATCACGGGAAAAGCGAGTTATGTAAACAGAAATATTGAACTACTTTTTGACTCCTAATTAGAACCGACTTGGTAGCCAGAAACCAGGCTCCACACAGCAGCCTTTCATCACCTCATCCACAACGTCCAGGCCGGCCCTCCCCGGACCCCCCCCCCCCCCCCCGCTGGGTCCACGAGAGGAAGCACGAGGACGCCAGCTGTCAGCGCCGCGTGTTCGCCTGCTGGTGACACCGAACCCTCACTGTCCACTCGGGGAGAAGGGCCGTGTCACGGACACATTGGCTCGCCGCGATGGGACCGCGTGCGTGCGTGCATGTTCACCGCGACGCCCCCCCCCACCACCCCCTCCCTTCACTCAGCCAAACGTGTTAACTGGCATCAGAAGGTGGAAAAGCAAAAGCGAGGAAACGTCAGTTTGAGAGGATGCTGAAGCGTCCGGAGGGAACCGGCGGCCGACTCGGAGGCTCGTCATCGGCGGCTGGATCCGCCTCCAGCGAGCGCACAACGTGGTGTGTGTCTGTGTGTGTGTCTGTGTGTGTGTGTGTTAGCGAGTGTTGAATCACCACTGAAGAGCAATGAGGTGCACAGAGACAGTTTAGCAGTCATGACCTGAAAGTACACCACAGCAATGGTAAATCATAAAGAAATAAATACGCGTATTTACCAGAAAGAAATAAAATAATGCTGTGCATGTTTCATTTATGTGTTTTATACTTTTTATTATTGTTCCCCTCCATGTTCCTCTCTGAAGCCTCTTTATAGGAAAATGATAAAAGACCCACTTCCCTAAAGTCATACTCATCATGTCAGCTTGCTCTGCATCGTTTGAGATGATGGGATCACATGACTATCTGGTGGTCAAAGAAAAAGGAATCATGACTCGGCTACTGAACAATAATAATGTTCCACACAGCCGTTTTAAACAGATTCATGTGGGAACTATTTTCTCTGCGCCGAACTGCACCCGCATGCTGTATCACAGCGCAGGAGGAGAGCGCAGCCTTGGAGGAAAAAAAAGACCTTTTCACTGCAATCAAAAACGTTTTTCTCTCCCACTGGCTGTGGCACCGACACACACACACACACACACACACACACACACACACAGGAAGGCTCGCGTCTGCGTTATCAGACAAGAGGAGCTCAAAAGGAGCTTTGAATGTAGGGGGAGCGCGGCCCGGTCCGGCTCGGGGGGGTTTCCTCTCATCGTCCTCACACATCACAGACCCACAAACACCGTTTCAAACTACAACCACAAACTGTCCCTTCAAAAAGGTTGTCGTCTCGAAGGGCGACCGTCCCACTGATTCTTTGATTTGTAGTCCAGTGTTGTGCAGGGCTGTGTGTGTGTGTCCCTTTGTCCTTGTGCCAGATGTCGGGATGTGGTGCACAAACATCATTAGGATGCCGACGTTAAGACCTCACACTTTTCTTAAGGTTTTAAAAGCTGCTCGGAGGCGCCGGCGGGCTGCTGAGCGCTGCTGCGTCGGCACCAGTCTGTTATTAACGGGGATTCGGCGCAGCGAGTAATGATGCACAAACAGCAGCTATTGCCTCAGCGAGCCATCAATCAGTGGGGGAATCCTGCTTCCTCCTCTGGACTGGGAATGATGCTGCTTTCCATTTGTCTCGTAAGTCCGCCTCCCGAGTTGGAAAGTGACGTCATTGCCGGTTTCAGTAATATTTTGCCATTTTCGCCTATTTCATTTTATAACAAGTGCAGTCGCGTTTTTCTCGAGTCACCGGTGGCCGTGGCAGGCTAGTTGTTGTTATTGTTAGCAACGTAGCCTTGCACTTCTAATAAAACGAAATAGGCGAAAATTGCAAAATATTACTGAAATGTAAGACTTGCAATAATAATAATAATAATAATAAATAAAATGTCAGTGTTTCTGTAATAACGCTACATTATCCTAAAGTCGCTATAGGATTTCTATAGTAGTTTTATTGTACTTCTATAGTATGTCCCAAAATATGATAGTATTTCTATAAGATTACTATAGTATTTTGTCGAAAACGTCCTGCATTAGCATGGCAGCTGCTGCATTTGTGGCGTCCATGTTTTTTCCAACTCGTAAGTCGCAAGACGCATCTGGAACGCTGTAAGTGGTACGAAACCGGGAATGACGTCACTTTCCAACTCGGGAGGCGGACTTACGAGACAAATGGAAAGCAGCACAACCTTCATTACCGCCACAGCGTGTGTGTGTGTGTGTGTGAGAGGAGTGTGTGTGTGTGTGTGTGAGTGTGCGTGTGAGTGTGAGTGTGAGTGTGTGTGTGAGTGTGAGTGTGCGTGTGAGTGTGTGAGTGTGAGAGGAGTGTGAGTGTGTGTGTGTGTGCGTGTGAGTGTGCGTGTGTGAGATGAGTGTGAGTGTGTGTGTGTGTGTGTGAGTGTGCGTGTGAGTGTGTGAGTGTGAGTGTGATGTGTGTGCGTGTGTGAGATGAGTGTGTGTGTGTGTGAGCGTTTCAACTACACCTCAGCGTCTCAGTCGGTGGGCACCTTCCTCGTCTCTGTGTCGATGTGTCGCCGCTTTAGTTTGTTTGTGTGCCCCCGTGAATATGTGCGTTTGTTATCGCTGCAAATTAAGAGAAGTGTCTGTTTTTTTTTGTTTTTTTGGTTCTATCCCCCTTTGTTGTTGATCCTGCTCTCTGGCACAGGAAGAGAGAGGGAAAGGCGCCGCGGTAATCACAATAACAAAGCAGAAAAGCGAGATGAAAGCATGCGGGAGAAAGAGGAGAGAGACGAGGAAGAGGAGGAGGAGGAAGACGGGAGCAGCTGGTTCTTGTTACTCTGCTGCCCGCACACATCACTGCAGGAGCTCCCGATACAGCCTCCTGCAAACCCCACTGTAAGTGTGTGTGTGTGTGTGTGTGTGTGTGTGCGCGCAGCGGGGGGCAAATATCAGGTCACAAACTGGCAACAAATTTAATTTGGAGGAAGAACAACTTGATTACCTTCGGCTCTCTGTGACTGAGATGACGCAGGTGAACGTGCACACGCCATCGAGGGAGGGATGTAGTGCTGTGTTCCATTTAAATTGGCAGGTAGGAATACAGAAATGTGAACTAGGACCCCCCCCCCCCCAAAAAAAAGAAAAATCCAAGATGGCTGCCGCGTGCATCCAAAGTGAACGTTGCTGCTGCGTTTGCATGAAAGAGATGAACGAGTTACTCTGACGGGACTCTGGAGGCTCCAACTCGTCACGCCGACACCGCGACGTCCTACGTGGACGTGGACACGCGGCCGGCAGGAGGAGACGTGTCTCTGTCCCTCAGAAAGCAGGACGTCACAGATCTCACATCCAACTTTCTATCAACCTTTTTCTTTCAACGAATCGAACCCCAGTAGTTCCTTTGTTCATGTTCACATATTTTCAATTTCACACAATGTAATAATGTTTTTTTCTAAACCAACCTCTTAAATGCATCAATATTTCTTAGTTGTGTGTTGAAACCATAATTGGCCGGGGGAAAAAAAAGCAGCCTCCTCCTCCTCCTCCTCCTCCTCCTCCTCCTCCTCCTCCTCCTCCTCCTCCTCCTCCTCCTCCTCCTCCTCCTCCTCCTCCTCCTCCTCCTCCTCCGTGCGCCGCAAAGAGTCAACCGGCTCCTCGGTGAGCATCAGAATAATGAGACAGAATCAACCCTCGACAACAGCGCGGTTAATCCCCCCCCCTGCCCTCCCCGCTGCGGGTAAGCCGTCCTGGAGACCCGCGTGACACACTCCAGGGACCCGGGAACTTTCTGCCCTTAACGAAGAACAGGGAGAGGCTGACTGAGCACACGCAGCATACACCCCCCCTTCCCCCCCCCAGACTCTCCCGATTAGAACCAGCAACCCTCTGGACACAAACACGATGCTCGGGTCTCCCTGCTGCCGCTAGCGCCGTGAAAATGACTCCCAATGTTCAAATAGAAACGGGCTTCATTATTCTCCTCAACGGTAATTTAGGACAAATTTAAAAAAAAGGATTAGTTTCTCTCAAAGGATGACTAAGTAAAATATCTGGAATATCTCCAGAAGCTTCACCAGTGAAGAGGATGAACGATGCAGAGCAGTGAGACGGAGACACACACTGCCCTCTACAGGAAGACTCACGTCCTGCAGGGGGTCTTTGATGGGGGGCTTGTTTCCTTTTCAAATTGGTCAGATAAAGGAACGTGCACGGCGTTGAACTTGAGACAGCGGGCGTGCCCTTTGACCTCCACCCCCCGACATGTTTCCCCTCTTCAGTGTTATGCTCTCCACACACACACACGCACGCGCACACACACACACACGCACACGCACGCACACACATACACACCAAACCACAGGAAATGTTTGTTGTCTTTGCATTTCCAAAAGCCATAACAGGGAAGCAATGCTGACACGGACACTTTTTCAAGTGACGGAGCAAAAAAGTCAAATCTGCAACGTGGATTCTCCACCACCTCCTCCTCCTCCTCCTCCTCCTCCTCTTCATCCTCCTCCTATTTCCATTTAATAAAAAATAAATGAATAAATAAATGAATAAATAGTCATGGTAATTGATCCATTAATAACAAGCTGCTCCCCTGGTCTGATGTGTGGTTAAAGAGTTCATTTTGAAATCAGTGTCTCCTTGAGAAATTGATCATTTCTTGATGTTTGTCGCACAGGATCCTTTTATGAAAAGCTTCCGTGGTTTAAAAAACAAAAAGCCTTTGCTGGCGAACAAGGACACTCCGCCAGCTTTCACATTCTGCGCCGCCGCTGAGGAGCTGCAAAGGGCGCCATGTTGCATTGTGCTGGGAGCAGGAAGGCGGGAGACACCCCGAGTGGACGAACGCTGGGTGGGACTTCCTCTCCTCCCGCACGCATTGTCCGCTCTGCAGCCGCTGGCAGAGCGCCGCTCGCCGAGGAGAATAACAAAATGTGTTTGTCATAAAACCACAGGCAGACAAATTAAACAAATAAAAACACACGCTCGCCCGCCTGTATGCATACACAGCAACACACACACACACCAACACACACACACAAAATTGATTTATCAGCGTGCTGTTAGGCCGTAATCCAATAATCACGTCTGGGTTATCAATGCATTTCTAATAATCAGCTTAAAAAGCAGAAGAGAAGCTGCAAATGTCACCCAAATGTTCGGTTGGAAACTAGAGGGGTCACCTGTTGAATTTTATAAATTATATTTTGGTGAAATCGTGGCCTTTTCACAGCTAGAACTTGTCCTTCAACATTTCAATGCTGGGGCTTTTTTCAAATTATGAATGTTATTTTCTTCCAAATATTGATTTTTCCCCAAATGCCAACGCCGCAAATCATTTTCAACACGTCATTTTGTCGGCATTCTTTTCAAAACTGTTTTCCCCCAAATTTTAATGGTGTAACTTTTTTTAAATTTCGATGCTAGAACTTTCCCTTTTTTTCAAAATGTTGAAGCTCTAACCTTCCCCAAAGTTTTTTTTTTCAAAATGTAAATGTTTTAACTTTTTTTTTTAAACGTCAATGCTATGACTTTTCCCTTCCAACATTTTAATGATAAAACCTTTTTTAAATTTCAATGCTGGCACTTTTCCCCCCAAAATTTCAAAGCTATCACTTTTTTTCATAATTTCGATGCTCTAACTTTTCTCCAACGTTTTTTTTGGTCAACGCTATGCTCCTTTTTCCCCCCAAAATGTTAATGGTATAACTTTTTTTTAAATATCGATGCTAGCCCTTTTCCCGCCAAATTTAGTAAGCAAGGCGCAGGGTTGGTGCATCCAAAAAAACGGATAGTTTTCTTGACCTTGGGTAACTAGTAACTAAGTTACGTGGGTTAACTAGTAACTAAAACCTAATTGAAAGTTTTGAAAAATGTTTTCCACTTTGAGAAACTTGATGATATAAGCTTTGAAACAGGTTCTCTGTAACTCAGCAAATTGTGTTTGCCTCTGACTCTGTTACGAAAACCAATAATTAACATTTGCATTCAGAAAATCCAATAGCTGGGTTTGGACATAAATCATTACATTTCTGTCACTCAGGCATTCTTCTTGGTGCAAATGCTGTTCCATTATAATATAATGACATATCTAGAAGTCGTGTTTTCTGCACACGTTCTAAGAAAAATAGGACAATGACTAAGGAACTCCGACAAGACTGAGAGTGAAAGTATGGACTCTTTTTTTTTAATTAAAAAGAGAAAATCCAATTAAACAATATTCTGTAAAGGTGAAAATGTGTTCATTTGTTTGTTTGGGGGGGGGGGGGGGGATTATTTTCTTACAAATAATTCAATCCTAGTCAATTTTTGTGTGTTTTTTTTGGATCATTTTGAAAAAAGGGTCTTTCGGACTCATTCAGCAGGTTCTAAAGGGTCACGGTGTGTTCTCCCCGAGGAGGTCACCGTGTGCAGCGTCACAGACAGACGCTCCACGGAACAACATGGCAGCACTCTCAAGTCCACCAGGAGCTCAGCGAGAAAGTGTCCGCCAAATGGCACTGATGAAAAAAAAAAGAAAGAAAGAAGGAAAGAAAGAAAGGGAGGTAATCCTGGTTAAGACGGCCCGTTACACGACGCACGCGCGGCGGAACGAGGAAAAAGTGCATGTTTGGGGAAATTCAAGGTCAAAGGCATGCTGGTTTTTGCTTTTTTTTCGTTGAAGGGATTCAAGTAAAGCTGTAAAGCCTCTGCTCCGCACGACCAATTAAAAGAAACAAGATAAGTAAAGGTCAAAAGGATAACGCGGTCTTTCTGTGAAGCTCCTGGATTTAAATTTTATGTGGTAAAAAGAAAAACCTTCAGAAAGCCTTTGGTACGAAACAAAACCTTTACAACGTTATGATGTCTAGTTAACGGATTAACCAAATGCTACGGTCACATGTAAGAAAAATAAGTTCTAAATGCCCTCCCATTTGTGTGTGACGAACACAACAATTGCTGTTTTTTTATTTTGTTTATGGAAATAATGAGGGACAAAGCAGAAAATCGTTGCTCTTTATAAGATTTGGATGTTCACTCAATAAATTACCTGAACGATGACTTGATTCTGCAAACTGTATCATTGTTCTTGCTGAGGCAGTAATCGATAAACTGATTCATCAAAGCACCGCCACACATTTACAAGCTCGTTAATTAAGGCGAAATAAGTCGATCTCACAGGATCAGCACCGTCACCGGAGCTCAACATGTAGTTGACATGGGAGACAGAGCTTCTTCTCCTTCTTCACACATTCAAAGAGGTGTTTATGCACCAGGGACAGTGTTTACTGCTCCATGCACACGTCCCCTGAAGCCCAAAAAGACGTCCAGTCCACTGATTGAGGAACATCTGTGATGTGCAAAGTCACCACGGCCAACACAGTGGATGCTGTAGTTGCCATGTTTAACTGAGACTGAACGGAAACGGAAGCGTTGGGAAGCATCGGCCTGAAAACAGCTCAAACAAAGTGAAACTTCTCGAGTGTCCTTCAGCTCGGTTCCGCCTGGAGCACTTTGTGTTCCTCTCTCTGTCTCTCTGTCTGTCTCGCTGTCTCTCCATCTTTCTTTATGCATCGTCTCTCTGTAACGACTAGTGAAATGAGTGAAATGCACGTTCCTACCTGCCGCGCCTCGGTCCACCGGCCCCCGCGACCCCCCCGCGTCGTCCTCGGCTCGTTCCATGAAGGTCTCTGATGACGTCGCGCTCGTTTCTCTCACCGGCTTTCCGCGGTAAAAACAAACGACGCGTCTGTGTGGACGATGTTAAATAAAATATAAATATATTAAAAGTCCCAACACGGTCATCATCAGGTGTCCGCGCGCAGAGAGCCTGCAGAGAGAGGCCCCGCCCACCGGCAGCTACAAGGTGTCCACGTGCGGCGGTGACGTAGTCAAGGTGCGATCCGAAACAAATGCGACTTTCTTTCAGTGGTCGTTTTATGGTGGTTTGCAGTTGTCTTGTGTCTCTGTGTTTGTAATTGTGTTGTTTTTGTTGTCGTTTGTGTCTCTCTGTGGTCTCTGTAGTTCAGCCGTGTTCCGTCTCTGTGTGTTAACCTTTTACTTGTTTGTAGTCATTTTGTGGTTGTTTGGAATCTATAGTCGCTGCTTTGCATCTTTGTGTTGGCTTTGCGTCGTTCATTTATCATTTTGTGTGTCGTATGTGTTTCTATGTGATTATTTTGCGTCATTTGTCATTGAGGTCATCTCGGTTGTCTCCTGTCTCCGATTCGTTTTACATCTTATATTATTACATTTTCATATTGTTCTGGTCGTTGACATTGTGTTAAATTTGTAGCTTTTGGCCTAAATTGTGGCAACATCTTAAGGTTGGTCATTTGACGGTGTTCTGTGGTAGTACGTTACTATTTGAAACGGATCCAGATGTCCTGCACGTTTACACGGTTATTTAGCGTGACAGCACAAGAGCTTCTCATCACATCTAATGTTTTACACAATGCATTACAATCACAATACAAAACAATTCCATTATTCCAGAGGCCATCTGTCCAGATTACGCTGCTTTTTAAGCTGCATTCGCCAGCTGTTGGCCCGTGAGGGGGGGGTTCTTAAGTTATTAGCAGGTAGATGCATTTAATGCAGCACACCTTTAATTAAAATATCTTTATAAAGGTCATGCCCCTGATGAAACTTCCATTTGTGTCAGTGTGATGTTTGATAATCACTCTTAGTGGCTTTTAGTCTTTAAAGCAAATTGTTAAAGAGCAAACGGTCTGTTTTCACAGGAGGCCTCAGAGGCGCCTTCGTCCGGAGCTTCTGCTCACTGCTGCACGAAGGAGAAAGCAGGAGAAAGCTGACATCACGCCAGAACCCCCCCCATGGTTGACGGTTTGATAAATCCCATAACAGCCCGAGGCAGGAATATGTTTTGGATGTGTTTGAAGATATAAACCCAGCTCGTCCCTCAGATCTTAAGGAAACAGTTTGTTGCGCCTGCAGTCCGAAGTAAACATGTTGAACATGCGCACAAATCACACGCAGGTCCAACGCAGCCACTTCCAAGTCTAAATGTGTGTTATCTGATTCCCCTCCAAAGCGTCTGCATTTCATTTACAATTATTAAACGTATTCTTGCTCTTTTTTTAAACGTTTAAAAAAAGGGACCCGAACACGTCGACGCGTTATTGTTTGCCAGGACCCTCCATAAACCTTCCCACCCGTCCATCAACGGCAGACAAACACACACACTCACAAGCACGGAAACACACACAAACACACACACACTCAGAGCACGTGTCTGAAAGCCACACACACACACTCAGGGACGTCACACTCCATTGGCTGGTCTTAGCTGCTTTGTAGTATTTTTAGGGCTGTTATTCTGGGGCCGGTGCTGGCAGGCCAGGGGGGGGGGGGGTATATAAGCCTCCCCCTGTAACCGGGGGCCATGAGGACACACGGTGGACCTGCAGCCTCTCAGGGTGAGTGAAGCGTCCAGTCGGCTCGGCACAGGGAGGAACACTGCGGTTGGGTTCCAGCATTGGAATCGACTCCTGGTCCGCTTTAGTCGCAGTCCTGGCAGGGGGGAGGCGGGGGGGGGTGTCAGAGGTCGGAGGTCGGACCACAGTGGCGAGGAGGACACTTGAGCCTCAGCAGATGCGGTCGCAGGTGACACGCATTGCTTGTTTTTCGGGGCGCGCCCACCGATCCGCAGGTTGATCACATGCAGGACGGCGTGCGGTCGCAGCAGTGGGGGAGGTGCGGGGGGGGGCTTTGACTTTCTCTGCGCTGGCCGCTGTGACAGTGACTAATGATTCCAACCTTTGCGAACATTTTCCGGTCATGAATAGACATGAAATAATTGCCAATTCATCACTGTCTCACACAGAATGTACAGCGTAGAACATCCGTCGTGCATCTTTTGATCGCTGTTGAACGAGGCGCTGACTCTCTGCCTGCTCAGACGAAACCAAACCGGCTTCTGTCTTCTTCAACGGCGCCTACCTTCTCTTTGGTTAGGAGGCCATGCTTCCAGCGTGATGTCAGCTAAAGTTGCAATCCAGAAGTTCTCCTTCCCCTTCTCCTGTGCTGCACGCCTCCCTGGGCAGCACGAGGCGAGCCGGGAGGGGCGAGCGCAGGCCGAGGCCCCGCGGCTCCGTGAGCTCCCGGAGAACGGGACCTCCAGCGCAGCGAGGCCCGTTGCCGTCACGGCGGCTCTGGTGGGGAACGAGGAGGCCCCGGTGAGTCCAGAGCCCCCCGATGGGGGCAACGCCACGCCCGAGAAGCCGACGGTCGAGGGCGACGACCAGCGGCCCGCGGCCAAGAGGCAGCTGTCGTCGGAGAGCGCGGCTCGGACCGCCGCGGCGGCGAAGAAGAGCGCCGTGAGGGAGGAGGCGGACGAGCGCGGGCAGCTGGAGCCAAAGGCCCACTTGGGACAGAGGGAGCCGCCTCCGACCGCCGGGAAGAGGAGGAGGAGGAGGAGGGACCTGTTCGCCAGCGCGGAGGTCTTCGTCAGGGTCGACTCTCACGTGGTCCGAGCGGGAGCAGAGGTGAGCGCAGAATCCAAGCCTCTCTCTGCTTTTATAGATCAACACTCGTAGGACTAATGAACCCATGCAAACACATTCTGTCTCACGCTCTCTGTGTGTGTGTGTGTTGCAGCTGAAGGAAAAGCGTGTGTATGATGTGAAGCGCATAGTGCGGAGCATCACACGTGAAGCCAGGAATGAGCTGGAGCGGCTTCGTGCCATCTGGGTCTGGCTGTGCCACAACATCGGTGGGTATTTCACCACGTCCACATGAGGCAGGCGCTTGGTGCTTTTTGTGTCATCAGACCGACACAAAAGAGTCACGTTGGTGAAGCAAAACAATATTGTGTGCAAATGTTTTCACCTCCTTTGCTGGATAAGTCCAGTGAAAAATACCTAGGAGGCGCAGTGGTGGCTTTGGGGTGAAAGCAGTGGTTACTCCACAGAGTACGATGTCGGCGGGTACCTCGGCCACTCGGAGAAGCTGAGCTCCCCGCAGGAGGTGATCGCCGCCGGTCGGGGCGTCTGCTGCGGCTACTCCAGCCTCTGCGCAGAGATGTGCAGGTAAACGCGACCACATCGTCCGCAGATGCTGCATCCACGGTCCCGTCGGAGTACGAAATATGTATTCAGAGCATGAAGCCCCAAACATGACCTGAGCAGCGGGTTGGTTTGTGTCTTACAGGGAGGTGGGCATTGAGTGCCGGGAGGTGCCGGGCCACAGTAAGGGCATCGGGTACCTTCAGGGCCAGAGCCTGAAGGACGTGAAATCCGACCACCTGTGGAACTGCGTGCTGCTGGGAGGACACTGGTTCCTGTTGGACGCCTGTTGGGGAGCCGGACGAGTAGACGTGCAGCGCGAAAGCTTCGTCAAAAGGTTTTCTGAAGGGTTCCGCGGAAAGCTAAGATTGAGCTTGAGCTTGAGTGAGTCTCAAACCGGTGCGACGTCTCCTTCCGTTGCCTCCAAGGTTCGACGATTTCTATTTCCTGACGGACCCGGAGGAGTTCATAGAGTCGCACTTCCCCGACGAGGAGGAGTGGCAGCTCCTGGACGTGCCCATCCCCCTGGAGGAGTTTGAGAGGAGGGTCTTCAAGACCTCCGCCTTCTTCACTATGGGGCTCAGGCTGATCCAGCCTCACTACTTCCATATGGTCACAGGTCCGTCAGCAGCGCTGCTGCTTGAAAAAGGTTTGTTCACGTTAAAAGAGAAAAGGTCTCTAACTCGTGGTCTCCTTCTCAGATGACGGCGAGGCAAACTTGTCCCTCAGCTTCTCCAGGCCAGCGACCTTCACCTATGAGATCACGCAGCACCAGGACCTCCTGCACCGCGGCGCTCCGGAGCAGAGGGAGTCCAGCGGCTCCTCCTTCGGCCTCCTGACGGTCTCCCAGCGGAGCATGAAGCTGCAGCTGCTGCCGCCCGCCAGCGGCGCGTACGACGTCAAGGTGTTCGCCCGGCCCCAAGCCGCCACCGCGGCCCTGGTTTGGGTCTGCTCCTTCACGGTGGAGTGTCCGGTCCCCAGGGCCATGGAGGAGATCCCGGAGAACCCCTTCCTGTCTTGGGGCCTGCAGCCGGCTGCCAGTCGCCTGGGAGTCGCGAGCAGCAGCCAGGGCAGCGAGGCGGCCGAGGCGAAGGAGGGCATCTGCCGGTTGGCGCTGAAGACGTCCAGGCCCCTGATGATGCTGTGCGAACTGGTCCACCCGGGGCTGCAGGCCGCCGTTGCCAAACGCTGCCTGGCGACCCAGATCCAACCGGACGCCCTGGCGTGCGACGTCCTGTGCCCCGCGCGCGGCTTCTACCGCCTCTCCGTGTTTGTGCGGGACTACGAGAAAACCGAGGTCAAGTTCCAGAACGCCGGAAACTTCCTGTTGCACTGCAGGGGGAAGGTGGTGGGACCGGACCAGCTCTACCCGCCCAACCTGGGGTCGGCGTGCGGGCCGGGGACCCGCACGCTGGAGGCGGGGCTGTCCAAGTTCAGCCACGCGACGGCGCTGGTGAGCACGCAGCAGGGGAAGTGCAACGTGACCTTCCACAACCAGCGGGACCTGGAGCTCCACGCGGTGCTCGGCCGAGAGGAGCGCGGGCCGGCGGCCTTCCCGTTGTCACGGCAACTCTTCTGCACGTACACGGACAGCAAGGTGACGGTGAGCGTCAGCCTGCCGGACGCCGGCGTGTACCGCCTGGGCCTGTACGCCAAGACGGCCCCCGACGGAGACTTCAAGCCCATGTGCGACTTTGTGCTGAGGAACAGCTGCGAGCAGCCGGGGGCGCCGTTCCCCGCCGTCTACTCCGCCTGGAGGAGGGGCTGCGTGCTGTTCGAGCCCCGCGCAGGCGTCCTGGAGCGCCACGCCTGGGTCCGCTTCAGGGTGCGGGTCCCCGGGGCGCAGAGGGTGAGCGTGCTGGGGGAGAGCCGGGCCGACCTGAAGCTGAACAGGAGCAGAGTGTGGGAGGGGGAGGCCTTCAGCGGGAGCGGCCTGCAGCCGCTGAAGCTGGCCGCCGCCTCGGGGGAGTCCGGCGACATGGCGGTGCTGTTGACCTTTGACATCGAGCAGCTGGACGCTGCTGTGAACGCGGCGACGTAGAGACGTTCTCCACGCGGAGCGATGTAAGTCTCACTCGTGTAGGGAGGGAACATGAAATGTGCTTTGGTGAATGCGTGAACTTTGTAGCAATGAAGTGATAGAAATATGCAAAACCAAACTTACCTGCCAATTGTTTGGGATTTTTTTTTTTTTTAAAGCTGTTATTTGATCCAGAAATTGTTCTTGGAGACAACTGTGCTCAGCTGTGATGTCGTACAGATCAACAGCGCCTTATAAGTAAGAAGCCTGAAATAAAAATGTACTGTGAGAACAATATCGGAATCTGCATCTCTTTTCCTCACACGGCTTTTACATGGAGGTAGGAAAAAAAAGAAAAATACACAAAAATACACAAAATACTTTCAACTCAAAACCAGCTGGAGTTCAGACCAAATCCATTTACTTTAAATGTGTTTTTAGTTTTTAGTCTTTAAAGAATAATGTTACTATAATAACAATAAAATAAATGCAGAAATAATCAGACTGTTTCGCCAGTGTGACTCCATCCCCCCCACGTGGGGGCCACAGTTTGAGGGAGGCCCTCTGCAGTGCTGCTCAGCCCCCCCTCACTGATGGAAACGGAGTGGACAAAGTAATAGAAACCCCCGACCCGCTGTCCCTCGTAAACACGTCTCGCCGCGGGGGGGACGGAGGGGGACGGGGGAGGACCTTTGTTGGCGCCTTCCTTTCCATCGCAACAAAACACGCAATGCATTATCTTTTCCGCTTCGATTTAAAAAACAAAAGGAGTCGCTTCCAACCCGACTCAAGCACAATGCCCCATTGTTGCAGTGCCCCCCCCACCGACCCCCCCTGCAGGAGCGTGATGAGTGTTTACATGCGGCTGTCATAATAGCCCGCAAATAGCCTCAGTAAAAATACAACTGAGGGGAAGGTGGGGGGCTGTTATTGGTGGGAGCGATATGGTAAGAGCTGTCAAGTGGATTTCAGCTGTCTGGGGGGGGGGGGGGGGGGGGGCTCTCGCCATGAGTCGCTGGGGAGAAACCAGCCGATAGTGGTGGAATGATGTCAGAGGTGAGCCATGTGGAGGACTGCGTCTGCCTGGCAACAATACAACAACACACTGCCGGAGGAAATGTGTGTGTGGAAGATTCCTCACAGTTTGGCATAAAAAGACACACACACACACACACACACACGAGAGGGGGTGAAATAAGTGTTGCACTACACAAACAAAAGAGAAGAAACGTGGATCAACCATATAAATATTTAATAGTGTCGGGTAATAAAAGGAGAAAAACACAAGTTACAGTAGTTTTTTGTGCAAACGCAGTTTAGTTCAGTTCGTCTCCTCACGGGGAAGTTTGGCACTTTAGTTTTTTTTCTCTTTTTACGTTGGACGGCCTGTAAAAATGATCCCCGTGACGTCATCACGACATGAATCACTATCGCCCCCCTCCCCCCCCTCGGGTTGGATTGGGGCAAATGTAAACCTCAGGTGAGCGAATAACAAGAACACCTGAGCGGCCCAGATAAGGAATGTTTTGGACGGTTTCCAATAAGCACAAAAAGACCTTGGAAAGATCCAATTCTCACAGTGCCCCCCCCCTCCCCCCTTTGTATAAAACCACTAACACCAAACTTTTTGTCCTATAACTCGAGCGACAGGGTGGATGAAGGCACAGAGCGACAGGGCAGTGACACTCGGAGGCGTGAGGAGGGCTCTTCGGGCCCCCCCATGTGTGCAATATAAGTAAGGGGGGGGGGTCACCCAACAAATGTCACACTATGACTAAATGAATAGGAGCTGCAGCTTCTTTCAGAGCCCTCCGGCGGCCCGACGTCGCCGCTCTGCGCTCAGACGCCGCCGCTTCCTTTCACCAACGCGCTTCCCTCGGCGAGGCGCCGCGGCGCCGGAGGAACCGCCGACGCCCCCTGCAGCTCCTCTGGGGTTTTTGTTTTACATCTGCTTTACTTTTGCGAAACGAGATGTTTAGCTTGCATCTAGAATTCTCTTTTTAGAAAAATACTATTTGTCGTGTGCGAGGTCATTCAAATTTCTCAGCAGACGTGTAAAATAAATGTGGTTATTTTGTATCTGTTGGTACCAGTTTGGTGAAAGGCCACTTTGTCAGAACACACGCGTATTCCACACTTAGCTGTCGAGTATATGTGTTTCATTTAAATACCACAAACGCGTTACATAACCCCCTCGCTCGCTTCCCTCTGACGGGGGCAGCGGGTCTGGAAGACGGGGGGCCACGTTGCGTAACCACGGAACAGTTGCTCAGCTTCCCGCAGCGTTAAACAGGGCATCCGGCTTAAGAACAACGGTTAGCATTTTGTCAACACAGGATTAATGTGCTCCACTTTGAAGGATGTAATCCTGCGTTATGTTGTCATTTGTAAGCGCGGCAATCTCCTTTCGCAACAAACAAACCCCGACTGGTTAAGAGCCTTTTATGGTCCTCAGGATGCGAGCTGCGAGGGGCCGACGGGGAGGCAGGACTTTGTCCTCAAAGAGCTCCACGAGGGTACTGGAAGTACAAAATACACATATATATATTAATATAATAGAGTGTAAGGGGGGGTTGCCTCGGCGCTACGTGCTATCCTACGCAGCGCAACACTCTAAAAGACCGTCTCGGCCCGAGGACGGATGGGGGCCGGCAGCGCGACGCGCTAAGGCGTCTCCGCGCTCGTCTTCTGCCTGCCAGCTGAAAACTAAGTGATTGATTCTTCTGTCTGGCTGTCGACAGCGCCGACAGGCAGACGTGTAAAACACGTCCCGAGACGCCAACGCGAGGTCCCCGCTCATCTAATAATATCCCGGGTAAGAACCGAATAGAGAGCCGAGGACCCAGATGAAGCTCTCAGGCCCGTCTTTCCTCTCTCGAGTGTAAAGAGACCAATGCGGAAATGTTCAAGACCAATGTAGCACTCACAGCTGGTTATTGGGTACACTGCTGAGCCCATAGTCAATGACACGCAGGGTTCCTACACCCTTGTTACCACGCTTTTACTTTGAAAACACCTCCTTTTGTATCACAGAGCGGGTCTGACGCGACCGAAATGAGCTGCAGGATTCAAACTGATTTCCAAACCAGTGCAGGAAGCCTGGTGGGAGGAAGACATGCACAGGACGTTAGTGTGACACACGAGCGCACAGCCACCTTTCAGATCCTCCACGACACGACGACTCAACGGCAACACCAAGCCCTAAAATACGCACTAAGGCTCGACTCATGTACCTCGGATCCGCTCTATTCCCCATCGAATGTTGACACTTCTAAACCCAGAATGATGCACAGATCAGCTGTGTGTGAGTGAGAGCACGTGTCACAACCTCCGCTTTTCGGATTATTGCACTTTGATTGGATCCACTTGGGGAGCCTTAAAGTAACGCAGGAGGGGGGGGGGGGCGGTTAGGTGTGTGATTAACAGCATCACTCATCAGCTGTCCAATGTTTACAGCTGCGTGGCCGAGCGCTCCCTCTGCCGCGGCACGCGCACGGATTGGGTGACA
The DNA here is from genome assembly GCA_021346845.1 of Apeltes quadracus. NCBI lineage: Eukaryota > Metazoa > Chordata > Actinopteri > Perciformes > Gasterosteidae > Apeltes > Apeltes quadracus. Next base: position 1,477,705 of record CM037931.1, on the reverse strand, counting down.
GCGGAGGGGGGGTCGACTCTTGAGAAACCCCAGCGGGGAGCCCACCGCGATCACACGGCTCTCCTGAAATAGAGGCATTAATTTGCCAGCTGCGATAAACAGAAACGCGAGCGCGCGGTGGAAATTCCCTTCGGTTGTGGAGCGCTCATCGAGCGCCGGCTGGAAGGACGGAGGCCTGTGTTCGTTGCGTTTCAGAGTTTATCCGCACTTTGGCAAACACGTCCTGATTCGATTAGCGGAGGCGACCACATGGACCACATTTGTTGTGGTCGTTTAATAAATATGAGGAAAACTCCCCAAAGTGACGACATCGTGGGAAATAAAGCAAAGTGCCTTTTTTATGGGTGATGTCATTATGTGAAAGCTCATCAAATTAGGGTACAAATGTAGATAATGAATGGGCTTAGAGCTTTCCGCGTCCCTCCCTCAGTGGTCCCCTTAAGAGCTAATAAGACCGAGGGAAGCAGGGGACATGCAGGCAGATTCCATCACGGGTCAAACAGGTCCGGCTGTCCCTGCAGCTCCAGCTGCCGGTTGAAGAGCTCCACCTCTTTGTTGGCTTCGGCAAGGTACTCCTTGATAAACTGCTCCATGTCTGCAGTGCCGGCGATGTAAGGGAGACAGGCATCTAGATGCATCAGCTAATCGCTGCTCCACAGTCAGAGGCACCAGGAAAAGGATACAGGGATGGAAGCTCAGCTTTTCTCCAAAGATGTCCACATACTGGTGTCCGTTGTAGAAGTAGCCTGGTGGCAGCGGGTCCAGGTGTCTGGCCGTCTGAACGGAAAACATGAAGCACATTAAGTAAAGTCCAAAGTGGTTCTCAGACCAAACAGGAAGTGCCAACACTCGCTCAAGTGCTCGACCGCTCAACCCGAGTCGTGTTCCCGCTCACTGTTTGCCACAGAGCATGTGTCCACGTACCAAATGTGTTGTTACACAACAGAATGCAAAGGCGGTATTTTCAAACATCCCGATGGCGGAGCGCGACAGCGGCGGGGGCCGAGGGCGCGTGTGCATTGCAGGCGTTCTGGTGATTCGATATACTTAAAGCAAAGCTGGCTTGAGCTCATAAAAGCATTGCTGCTAGTGGACAATGTTCCACAGAGGAGCTTTAATGTCGTTCTGTCTACACATGATTCCACCACTGGTAATTATTAACTGACTGAAAATAAACACACTTACATGGATGCTCCTGATTTCTTGTGCTGAAAGGGAGTTTTTAGTGTACTTGGGTTTCTTTTTCTGCTTCTGTAAACACCAAAAGGAAAAAACAGCCGTGTGTTTTCTCATTCGCCACTAAGAAGTAATGATCCATACGTGACCCTGGGATGCCGTCTGCATGCCGACCTGCTTGGCGCACAGCCTGAGCCAGTCCTTCAGGTCGTCCTCTGCCAGGCCCACGCCATCGAAGACCAGGAAGCAGGACGCGCCCGGGGTCACGGGGTCGGCGCCGCGGTCGGGGACAACGCGAAGGCTCCCGCTCAGTGTGTTGAAGCTCACCTCCATCAGCTGCTCCGAGTCTGGAGGATCCAGAGATGAAGGAGCGCATCACACCTTGTGTAACACCGTTAAATGTTCATCTGTACGCGTCTCTACTAAGAAGGCTCATTCTTTCCAGCTCAACGTCAAAGAAGCACTATATGTGCTACGTCCTCACAGACACCTGCACTCTCTCCCCATGCAGCGACAGAGAGCGAGTTCTCACCAGCAGACAGCGAGCGAGCAGATTCCTGCCGTCAGGAGCTCTAATGATTCACACAGTCACACTGGTTCAGTAAAGATTCACACGAGCAGGCTCTCTGCAATTCAAAATGTCATCTGGAAATCAAGTGAAAGAAAGAAAGATATTCGTACCAGAAAACTGGAGTTTTCCCCGGACGTTGTAGACGTTTCCTCGGTAGGGGTTGGGCCTCAGGGAGGACTTGAGTGCTGCAGGAAAGTGATGAGGGTTTGAATAGTTTAAATAATGACTTATTTTGAGACCTCGGTGGTCTCCATATTCAGAGAGAATGGCAGCTTATATAATCATCATCAAACCGGGCCAGCTCATATCTGGAGCTACTGTCACGTGTGAGAAAAGGGGGGTCGGGGGGGAGAACTGGTCTCCGTCTCACCTTTGCAGCGGGGGACGAACAGAAGCCTCTCCAGGGGCCGGCTGAAAGCCACGCGCTGCTGGGAGACGACCAGACACCCGCAGCCGCAGGAGAAGCGCCCTTTGCACCTGAAGCACGTTGCATAAATGGTGAGAAAGTGAAGCGGGGAGCAAGCCAAAAATGTTTGGGCGACATTTTGTCTTTGGCCGGGAGCTTGTTTACTCCACCGGCTGCCCACATGAAAGAGGCGCGTGATTCGCTGATGGAACTGCGGATGAATCTACGTTCACGGCCGATGTGAGAATTACTAACGGAACGCAGCTCTGAGGGGAGCGACCGGTCAGTTTGAGCCAGTGTGAGGGTGGGGGGGGGTGGGGACGATGACGCGACGACTTCAGCACAGGTTCGTATCGGGGATACAGCTGAAAGAAAGAAGCCCCGCCCCCTCTGTCTGAATGGCCAGCACCTTGTGACTGTGCTGGCGATAGGAGATGCCCTGAGGGGCTTCACAGCAATCAGCGGGCGACCCCCCCCTCACCCTCCCCACTGCAGCCGAGTGGCGATTAAAGCGCAGGCGGGGAGGAGGGCGAGGTGATGCCGAGGGAGGACGCACAGGGGTCACGAGCAGCTGAGTGGGACACTGTGGGGGGGGGGCGGGGCTTACCATCCGGGGTAGAGGACGTAACGGGCTCTCAGCATCTGCGGCTCGCCGAAGCTGCTCTCAGAAAAGATCAGATTCACATCTTCGTTCCTAATTGATCAGAAGAAGCAGTTAGAGATGTCGGGTGGGGATTTGTTCAGACAGAGACGTGACAGTTTGAGGCAAATATGAAGCGGTTGATTGGCTGTTGGTGACTTGGGGGGGTGGCACTACCTGGTGACAGCTCCTCCCTCGGCCAGTATGAAGGCAGCGGTGGGGTTGGCGGAACGCACCAGCTGCTGAACGTGCTGCACGAGAGGGTTCTTCTGCTCCGCTGTGCCCCCCGTGAACACCACGGCGCTCACCACACCTGACAGAAAGGGGGACGAGAAACTGGAGATGGCGTGCGAACAGGAAGTGACGGTCTTTATCTAAAGCTTGTGAAAACAGTAGTGGGGGAGGAAGGCTGCATGCTGGTAATATTTTAAGTAAGAGTTGTTTTTTCCTCATAAACATACAACTTGTCCACCGACTTATCGTAAAGAAAGAAACAAGAACATTCCCTGATTCTTGCATCACACAAACAGGCACTAGATGTTTGGGATGGAAATGCTGAGTATTATTTAGTTTCTTGTTGTCGATACACTTCGTATCTGACTTACCTTGGCTGCACTGCTCCAACAGTTTAGGGAAAGCAAACCTGCAGAGACAGAAGAAAATCAATTAAATATACAGTTTCTTAGTCCCTCAGTGCCTGTAAGGTGAACATAGCAGCCCCTTTGTTTGACCTCTGAATTTAGTGTTTGCTATAAGTCAGAGGAGCATTTATGTTAACATGACATCATGAGACATCATGTGACTGGCAACCAGCCAAAGTAAAAGCTTCCTCTAATCTCCTTTCATCTTAATTTAATCCTGAGTTTTCAAATCGATCAGTGTTATAAACCACTTTCTGAATAACTGCGACTCTGCGCCAAGTTCCACTGCCCCCCCCCCGCCCCCCTCTACTCCCATCTCTCCCCCCCCCTCTCCCCCCAGCAGCTCTCATGGAGGCTGCAGGCTGAGGGATCAGCAATTTGAAAGGCATTCATCTTCCCCGTCCTGATGTAATGAACTGTCTACATTTATCACAAAGAATGGATCAGAATGGAGGGGGGGGGGGGGGGGGGGGAGGGAGGGCGTCGGTCACACATGTGGACCTGGGGGATTATGCTGCAGGGGGGTTGACAGGCAGGTCAGGCCTAAGCTGGGCTAACCACTCCCAATTAGCACCATAGTGAGTCTGCAGAATTTGGGGGGGGGGCAGCTTGTTGAAGATGCCTCACGGTGCGGTTAGCACTGAACCTTCTGCCGAGTCAAGTGGGGCTGGACGGTCGCTCGGGATACGAGGTGAGGACACGATGACCTCATCTGAAGGACGGGGGGACGCCGTCGGGTGGCATTTCCTCCCTTTTCAATAGAGCGTCTGGGGAAGAAGACGCTCTAGATGTTTGTTTGTTTGTCGACAAATGTTTGTTTGTTTGTCGTCTCTAAGCAGCCAGTCTGTCATATTGCGACAGTGAGAAGCTCTGTATGCTACATCTAAAGCCTGTAACAAAAGGAGAGTGAGATTAAATTCAGGCCTGATCCTGCAGAAGGGACCCAGCCTTTAGTTTTAATGGCTAAAAGTGTCATGTAACCACATCCGGCCCTGTCCGTCATGCTGTGGTCCGTCTGTGCAAACGAGTGAAGCCTCAGTTTCAGTCCAAGGCTCCATCACTGGCGTCACAGCAAACGTTACCTTTGCTAAATATGCCTTCGGTAATATATGCACAAAAAAGACTTAAATACACATTTCTTGCCTGCTGCATGTAGGACTAAAAACACAAATGGGACCTTTTTGTTGGAAAAGGCGTGAAGAAGTTATTTGCGGAGGGTTTGTTGTGGAACTGGGTCACCGAATCAATTGATGTGATTCCTGTTTGGCTCCACCTGCCAAGCTCGGTGGGTGTTTGCTCCTCATTGGATTTATGGGGACGTGTTCTTGTGGAAGCTGCTCGTACAGCTGCTGCATCCGCTGGCGTTTACTTTGAGGCGACATGTATTGAAGTGCTGTGTTGAGTGTCACTAAATCGGTTGTGATGCCAACCGAGCAGAATATGATTAAATATTTATTTAATACGCTTTATCAAACGTTCAAAACATTGAAGTTGAAGGTGATGTGATTTTTCAGGGGTTCAGCCCTGAGAAATCGACTTAGCTTTAAGTATCCAGTGTCAAACGAGACTCCAGAATGCAAACAGCCGTCACGTATTTCAAAGTCCTGGTCTTATCGCATCCTTCCCGTTGCACTTAGCTGCTATCAGTCAGGGGATTATGTCCGTTTCAGAGAGTCGTCGTGGATTTCAGGCAGATGAATTCATCATGAATTCAGCATTTCCTGGCGGGACCTCATCTGGGGAAAGAAAGCGTCACCTGTGCTCCAGGCAGGAGGCCAGCGGGTCCACACAAGCTGTGACGGCGCCGATGGCGAAACACGTCTGGACCCGTGGGTCCGGGTGGAGGAGCACAGCCTGCACCACCTCCAGCACGTCCGTGTATCTGAGCAAGGGAGGAAGCCGTCACACACCAACAAACAGCGAATCAAGGCGCACGGAGGCGAGCGGCGTGCTTCCTCACCCGGGGGAGAGCACCAGCAGGCGGGGTTTGGATCCCAGGCCCCTCTGGCTCTCCAGCAGGCCCGACATGTGCTGCTGCAGGTCCGAGGCCGAGAAGCCGCCGCAGCGGTCCGGATCCGGCCGGTACACCAGCCACCTGCAGGCAGGTCACATGGGTTTGTTTGTGTTGCTAACAGCTACAACATACACACAGGGCCGGAAGTATTTGGACTGTGACACAATTCTTCTCTTAACGGGACTCCAAATGTGAACAGAAGCAGTCAATATTTGTGCAGACGTTCCGCTTTAATTCAATGGATAAAACAAAAGAGCCACATCAACAGTTTAGGAATTACAGTCGTTGTTACACAGTAAAATAATTCATTTATTGGACAGAACTAACATCGCTGTGAATTTAAGTTTTCTGCATAACCAAGTTAATGTGGTTTCATGGTTAATGTTATTATAATTATGACCTTTTATAGAAAGTGAGGAAGACTTGTTAATTACTTGACCTCGATACATGAAAAGTTCAAATTGATATGCATATTGAAAAAATGAAAAATGAAAATCACAGTTAAGAAAATGGAATGTGGTTTTTTTTCTCCAGTAAATTTACATTTTGAAAGAATCTGCATGTATATATTTGAGCTTTTTCTCTCTTATTTGATGATCTTGACTGCTTTTTTACTAATTATATAAACATATATAATATTATAAAAAAATATAAGATTAGAGATTTTAACAGAGCAAAACCCAAAGCAAACGGAAGGAACCTCGTTGGACGGAAGCTCTCACCTTCCATGTTCCTTGTTCAACTGGACCAGGAAGTCGCAGAGTCTTTTCTTATGGCTTCCCGGTAATCCGGTGATGATGGTGATGACAACCTTTGCACACATGAGATTAGAGTTCAGGAGGACAGGACGAAGCATGAGAAGGTTCCGCTGCAGCCTAACAACGTTCTCACCTTGTCTGCGTGACTGTTGACTGGTTCCTTCAGCTCCACCGAGGTGAACAGAACCCCGAGGTGGTCACAGAGAATGGGCTCCTGACCGATGCTGCTCAGGGCAAAGTGCTGAAGAAACCTGGACCAGAACACGAGGATCCGAAGCAGAAGGGAGAACAGCGTTAGTGAGATGAAACACGTTCTGAGGGGAGGTGAAAAAATAGCATAAAGTAAAATAATAAAGTATTTCTGCTGGAACGGAGCAGTGTTAAGCAAAATGGTTGAATGTCTAATCAGATCTCAGCAGACCCAAAAGCCATCTCTGCATACTCTCGTCTTGCTACAGCAACAAGAAATAAGATCTGGGTGCACGGATGAGTAGGAGCCGTTACACCGATGTTCTTTCTCTCAGTAGAAAAGACCTTTCAAGAGCAGATGGCCCCCAAAGATGAAAACCCTGTATCAAGGAACACAGGCTTAAAGTGCTATTTTGGGGAGACCTCTCATCAGGTTTTATTACTGGTGTGTACTAACATGTCCTGCTCCGGCAGCTGGCAGTAGGAAGTCTTCAGGCTGCCTCGCCGTTTGGCCACTGGCGGCTCCTGACTGTCGTGTAGCTTCTGCAGTCTGCCGTGCCTGAGGGGGGAAGAAACGTCCATTTCTATGTCCCCGATTCACTTTACATACCTGTTCTGTTGGACAGAATCACTTAGTGGAAAGTGTTGGACAACGAATCCCGCAGCAAAAGAGACTTGAATATGTCGAAATCTTTTGTGTCCAAATGTGAAATGTCAGCCTACTTACTTTGGTTTGAGTTCAATTAACCTTCTTAGATTTAAACACTTGTAAAACTGTGATGTATTACAAGTTGAAACTGCTTTCATACTCAGAGGGCGGTGTAATGGAACCTAACATCCTAAAAGTGATCTTACATGTTCTTCTGGTTCCAGCTCAGGTGCTTTTGTTCCACCATTTGCAGATTAAGTCCAGAATCACTTTTTTTCCACACTGACAAAACCTGAAACCAAGAGAAACAGATAACTGAAGCTGTATCTGTAACGAGAATAACATGATGACACACAAGAACTCTGACTGTTTCCTTACTGCGTAGCAGCAGATACAAGCTGATCAAAGGCGTTCTTAAGTTATTTAGAAGGTTTAGCGTTGACCAGCTGACGTCACAAGGCTTCACCTTGGAGTAGAAGGCCCTGTGGCTCTTGGATCTGGGCTGCAGGGCAAACAGCAGACAGCGGTCAGCGCTTTGGAGCGGGAACGGAAGGTGGGGGAGCAGGCCGCCGTCATACTCCACCAGGAGGGACGCCACGCCGCCGCAGTCCTGCTAACACAACAACGCATGCTAGTGGCTTTTATCACAGTAAACAACCGGCTGGACCTTCAAAGCGTCTGGACTATGAATGTTACCGGGTCATAGAACTTGATGGAGCTGATGTGATCTTTGGACAGTGTGATGCTTCCATGTTGAGGATGGATAAACAGGAGACCCTCAGAGAGGAAAACTATCTTCCCTATGATCAACAATTGAGGAAATATTAACACAGAATCAACACAATTTGTCACATAACCAGGTAGGAGCTATATATATATATATCACACACACACACACACACACACACACACACAATAGACTCAGTGGGTGTGCTGTCACAAAATCAGAGTTTGGTGGATTGTAGACTTTGATAAACCGCTCACCCTCTTGTGGGGCAGACAGCTGGCTGCTGGAGATCACGTACGCAGCATCGGCTGCAGTCAGAGCTCTTCCCACACACGTGCCCTCCTCGTTCTGGTACAGACACACACCGGGTGTGATGAGGTTTCCACACGTACACGGAGAAGTATTCCTACACAGTGGAGGAACTTCTGAACTCACCTTGGCAAGATGTTGGGCTTGCTCGGACTGCTTGAAGTCAGATTCCATCTGAAAGAAAAATATAGGATCATAAAACACCCAACAAACAATGCTGGGGGGGATTAAAAGGGTGTTTTTGTTAAACTAAGGAAGAGTCAACTGGAGAGGAGAAGAATGAAACGACCCAGACTTTGCAACCCGGGTCCATTTCAGCATTTTCATTTCAGGTTTGCGGCGCCGCACGTACCAGCCAGCAGGCGTATCGCGGCACCGCTGCAGTCAGGATGGAGTAGCAGCTGTCTGAAGACACAGTGCCATCTGCAGGAGAGGAGACAGAGAGACAGACAAACAACAGGAGGCTGGATTACGAACATCCTTCTCTTCCCCCATGACCCTGGAACTCAGACCGTCCTTTCAATCCGACCCGCAACGGACCTTTCTGCTGGATGTTGATGCCGGACTCCAGGAAGGATTCAGAGAAGACCACCGAGCCCAGGTGGCCCCGCCCCCCCTGCAGGTCTGGGATGTCGCGGACAGTCATTGAAGCCTTGGAAAACCAAAGCAGAATTATATAGAGGAAGGACACTAAAGTTGTTTTCTTTCAAGCAAAGAGGAAGTTCATTTGCCTCCCTGACTTACTGTTTTTACTACATAACGGCTGTCTCTGTCAGCCAGAGGAATGATCCTGAAAACAAAAATCAACAGGTTCTCAAATCCTAACAGTTACGAAAAACATTTCAACAAAGTATGGATTTTTTTTAACAATGAAATTCTTTCAGGATTTGTGTGAGAAGCAGCAGTCCATGGAGGACTAGTCGATACCCACCTTCCTTCCATATTCACTGCTTGTATGCCGAATTCACATTTGGACCTGAACAAAGAAAGGAATGATTCTAACTAAGAGATGAACGTTGTTTACACTAAAAGTCTGACAGAAAGGAGGAAAAGCATCAGTACCTGAGAGAACTGCGGTAGTGACTCAAACTCATAGAGTCCAGCAGCAGGAGAAAGGTGCTCTCTGCTACGTCCTTGGCCTGTGGTGATAAACACGCCTCAGTGAGAAACGGCAGTTACGCTCAGTTCTTTTTGAAGGACAAATGTTGAAATAGATGCTGTGGCTTTTTGTACCTTGGGAGCACTCGAGGTAAACGAGTAGCATTTGATTCCTGACAGCACTGCTTGAACAGCAGCCGAATAGATCTGTGACAGAAGTCTGACAAACGACAAATGGGTTCATTGTATTTTGACAATCTGCAGCACTTAACAATTGATAGCTAATTCATTCTAAGCTTTCATGGGAAATATTGATTATGATATCCAAAACTAAATCACTTACAATACTTCGGTGTTCTTCTGCGCCGTGTTTGGATTTCCTGTGGATGAAACATAGAAATGATACCAACAACATATTCAAGGGTGTTCCGGTCCTGCTCCGAGGGTCAGTAGGTGATTGTGTGTAAATAAACTGCTCTGCTATGTAAAAAAAAAAAGTGCACTTAAGTTAATGGACATAAAGTAGGCATAGAGCAAAACCTCACCCAGGTATGGAGAGTGGGTGGTCCCAAAGAAATAGGTTCGAGAGCAGGCCAGAGGTCCTTTGGGAGCCACACACTGCAGAATCTGATGAGCAAACAAGGGTTTCATTTGAAAGATAAACTCATGTCCCCACTTCTGAATGGGATGGTCACAGAATACAGGGGGGCAGTGCTAACATGTTTGAGACAAGAGAAGCTTCAAATGGTACCGGATCCCTTCCCCAGGTGGCACTGCAGGTCACTTCAAACTCATGAAAACATTGAAGGTTCCTAATAAAACATTCAGAGCAACACTGTAGCAGCCACCGACTGTTTGCAAGTAAAGATATGGTGGAGTGACGTCTCCCTGAGCAGAGACGTACAGGTATCCTACTATTCACGTCCTACTGGGTTCTGGCTCCTCACCATGTGTCTGGCTGCAGAACCCTCAGGTCCGGTGTTCCGCACCTGATGACTTTCTGAGGGAAAGTTGAAGGAATACGCCTCCAAGTCCTCTGAGGAGGAATGCTTCCCAAACAGCACAAAAGGCTGCTGACTTTTACTGAAAAGGGAACATTTCATAAAGACATTGTATAGTTCTGGTCATGAAATCGTGAGAATATTGAACTGATGAATATCGTTTTAGAATAAGACCTATACCTTTTATCTGTGATGTTGCTTGAGATCAGTCCGTGGGAGTAATAAGTACGGAATGCCTGTGGATTGATGAGAATAGAATGGAACAATGCAGTTTGAACATGCACATTACTTCTTTGACATGGACTTGATGTCTGGAACAAACGTACCTCTCCTGCCTGTGCTTCGGACAGCTCCAGGATGGACAGGTGGCTCTCCAGGTCCATGCTGGAGAAAAAGCCCGTCCACTGCTTATCAAAGTTCACCAGGTCCTAAAAATACAGCAAACAGTGTCACACAGAAGGGCCCCGATCCATTAATCCTGAATGAGCCATCGATTGAGGGCCAAATTAATACGCTATTTGTTTGAGATAATCAAACTTTTAGAACTTCCTTTCATAAAGAACTGCAGGTAAAAAACTAATTACTGTTCCTTCAAAGCGGATTCCTGCACATGAACATGCGAAAGAATATTGTGTTGTGTAAAAAGAAGCTGGGTTCTACCTCAGTGAGGAGATTCTCCAGGGACACCGGGTCCAGTCGGTTGTAAACTTGCCACAGCTTCTCACTCATGTCCATCAGCTACAGGAGGAGGAATATATTCAAACAAGTGTACGACTGCAAGTGTTACATTCTTTTACGTCAAATATCCACTTTGCAGGTACCTTGTATTTCATGGTAAAGAAGCTCCCTCCACCGATGCCTTCCAGGGCAAATGCTTGAATCAGGGGCCACTTTTCCACCATGAACATGTCGAACCGCTGGACGTGGCCTAGAGGGAAGACAGCCTGTGTTGTGATATTTAAACGGATCTCCCTCACACGCGTGTGGTGAATGAATGTGAGTACCTTGGGAGCTGTAAGGCACTCCAATGCGATAGCAGTCCTGCACCATTGTGACGAAACTGGAGATCTTGAATTCTTCTGCTGCTTCCTCGTCTTCATACTGTGTGAAGGGTGAGGACAATTTCAAAAAAAGACTCAATCTACTATTACAGACTGCTATAAAGGGGCAAGTCAACAGTTTTCATTGCTTAAAGCGACTGAGCCACTTGCGCACACATTATTTCAAGTGAATGTGCGGCTTTCCTCGCTCAGCGTATGCAGACACAGACCGATACTTAAGCCGAGTATTAGGGACCACCAAGGGTTAAAATGTGAGCCGGATGGATACATCAACACTCCAGAATACTCTCGATAACTGAAGCCAACAGGAAGTGTATCAACAAGGCCGAAGCATTGACCTCCGGCTCCGTCATGCAGTAGAGATGCAGGTTCCTCCAGTGGGACACGTAGGGCAGCAGGTAACTGTAGTTCATCGGGTTGCAGTACAGATGAACACATTGCGCCTTGATGAGCAGGATTACATCTAGAAAGCAGACAAGCAACGTGTCACAACGGATACAGACGAAGGCGAGCAAAGGAACCTGATTACAAACTCACCATCCAGCATCTCATCAGGAAACTCCTCAAGGACGTGTTCAAGGTTCAGCTGGTTCCTCCCATACAGCCCATAGAACAGGTACTTGGCCAGCTCAGTGCACCCCTCGTTATATCTGCTGTCAATCCCTGAATCACACAAGAAAATGACATTAACATCATTTCACTGGCAGTTTTTGAATGACTGTGCGAGTTGTGTTCACCGTCCGTTCAGAACAGAGCGCTCCACCCCGTTTAGCAGAGGGATGGAGAGGCACAGGTTAAGCATCCATACCCAGGGAGCAGAGGACGCCTTCGGTAGCGCCGGGGCCTCCGTCACACAGCAGAGACTGGACCTGACGCAGGCGACTGCAGCTGGAAGGAAGGCACAAGAAACAGCGACTTGATGTTTGGTTCCATCTGAAACACTTCGGAGCAGCAGTTTATCCACACGCGCGCGCGCGCGCACACACACGCGCACACACACGCACGCACACACACACACACACACACACACACACACACACATACACACAATTTAGCCGTGGTTTACGAGGCGTCCCATCACCTTATTTAGATGCATTAAACAAATACATGACGAATTATCTGGGTTTGTCAAAATAACCTGCTCACCACACGGCTTTACGCCAGTTGTTCACACAACGCGTTTACGTGAATATAAATAGTTAACAACCGTTTACTATGACGTTTATCCAGCAATTAGACCAATACTAAATAAGTTAATTAACGTTAGTTAAAAAAAAAAAAACATATGTATTTAAAAAATGAACGTAACTCTCCCAGATTGGATTCTATCTATATGACTGCCGTTAACGTTACGTTACAGTTAGCCGTTACCTGTTACCGTTAGCCCGAGGACTTGGCTACACCGGTGAGCGATACATTTAGTCGGATCGGATGATAGGGCACCGAGAGCCGAATGAATGTTAAGCAGCTCTCCAACAGCCGATGAACAATTAACGTTAACGTCACTCAAAGCGTGGCCTGCATCACTAACGTTAACCTGAGCTAACGTTAGCATGGTTAGCTTGACAGCTTCGCACAGGCGTTTTCTGGAAGCACAATTAGATAGTTTACCTGACAGCCGGGTTAATTCCCGATAATTTCCCGTTTACTCTCCTTATACCGGCCATGTTGAACGTTGTCCCTGTTCACACAATTTACGTTTTTATAAATTGATAGCAAACGTTTTGTATTTTCAAGCCGAAACTACATCTTCTTCATCACCCTGGAGAATGTCCACACAGAATAGCGTAGCAACGGGGGAAACCACTCGCTTTTTAGGGGTGTCCAGGATGTTACTATACTAGATGAAAGGGAAAGCGACACAGTTAACAATATGTTATTGTCGTTTCTCAAATGTTTGTGTTGCAAGAAACTATATTTTTTATTGGTCGAATCAAACGGTTAAAACACGGTTAAAGCCTCGTCGAAGTGAACCTGACGGTTCCCCCCATTTCACGCCGTCTTGTTTCGGTCCGTTTTGACAGCAGCAGGAGACGGTGCAATCCGCCTGTAATCTCAGTTGTTGTGTAGAAAGGAACCCCTTTCTATTCTGTAGCTAAATACATGCTAGCCTGTGTTCTAAGTGATGTTTTCATTCTGTTGTTTTATCATCACAAGTCATACAACCAATAATAACATTTCACAAATTTCCCCCTGGGGATTATACAGTATACATCTATCCATCTAAAAAATGCTTTACCAAGGTAACGTAACCCCCCCCCAAAAATGTTTTTCTTTTCTTTTGAAAAACTAATTCCTGTTTTAAACAGATTACATTGCAATTACTGTTTATTTTGAAAACAGTGTATGTGGTTCTCTTACACGGAGAGTATACAAATTAGAAACAAATGTGTCATAACACTAATAAACTACGTCTGTTTAATACACAATACGACTGATTCAGCAGTAATGAAGATAAGAAACAATCACAGGATGCCTGTCAGACGACCTTCATTGAACAGAAAGCAGGAGCATGCTAAGGAAACAGGAAAACTGATATGGAGAGCAAATCGGTTCAATCCAAAAAATATTCACCTCAAATATGACCTTTTGAAACACTGGCGTGCTTAAAGTGGCTTTTCTCTCCTTCGGCCAATCAAAGCCGTCGTCACACGCCAACATTCCCTCCATTCGTGCACTGATGGCAGAGGCTACCATACAAGGTGCCAAGCCGCTCATGCACGCTCCCACACCGACGGGGCTCAGCACCGCTCCCAAGGACACTTCCACTTCAGCCTGGAACAAAAAATTGCTCTCTGCAAGCACTGGCAATTTCCACAGTGGTATTATGGAGACTCACATAACTCACCAACTGTTACAGGGCCAAAGGCTGTGTGTGTGTGGTGGGGGGAGTCCTTGTGTGTTTGGCAGAGGAAAAAACAAGCATGGGGCAGTTGATGGAGGCCATGTCCACCGCGGAGCGATGGCCCTCTTTGACCTTCAGTTCTCTGGGGCCGAACCCACGGCCACTTTGCCTTTTTGCAGACTGGAAACGAGACCCGACGGAGGACGGCCTCAGGTGGCTGACAGACGCCAGCTTCAAGTCCTGCACAGATGAACGGCTCTGAAACCCTCTCCGGGGTTTCACCCGCAAGTGTGGCAGCCGGTTCCACGAGCTGAACGTGTCACGGTGCCAGAATGCTGTGAGCTATCCTCAGGTGAAAGCTGGGGGGCCTCACACGGAGGACGCTCCCGCTTTGTTCAAAAGATGGCATTTAGAGCTTTTATACGAAATGTTATTAGAGGCAAATAACGAATACGCAAATAAGGTTTTTGAAAGAGTTTGCTGAGTGGGTGTAACAAACTGGTGGTGGTGTGAAAGAGGAGCCGAAACATTATCTCCTGAGATCTACTTGTAGATATATCGATTGCATAACAGTTCTTCACGGTCGTCCTTCAGGTGCACAACAAACGGACTCAACTGCATGAAGACAAGATTGTTTGTCTGAAAGTTCTTTTATTAAATGTAGAACTATAACTGTGTCTTTATTATGCAATCAAACAATACTATCAACACTAAACACACAAAACGTTTTAATTTTGCGTCACTACTATTACGATATGACAGTTCTTTGTAATTGTGCAGTAAACAACTGAATGCGGCAAAGCGTATTGTATTGATTCCTTTACAAGGTGATGGCTATATGTCCCGGTGCTGGCGTCACAGGACCTGACGTCATTCACTGGCTCTGCTCGGGCTGCGGCGCCATGGTGCTGTCGATCCACGCGCTGTATCGGGAGATGATGGTGTAAACGCCAGGCTTTCTGATCTGGCCACACTTCTGCCCTCCGTTGGAAGTGATGCCCACCGCGACGCCGTTGTAGAGCAGAGGGCCCCCGGAGTCGCCCTGAGAGACCACAAGAACAGGCACTCAGAGAAAGAGAAGAACCCCCCCTTTGCATTCTTTGAGTGAGTAACTCCTCTCCTACGTCCCCCCTGAGAAGAGAAGGAACTCACATCGCAGCTGTCCTCCTTCCTGTGCGGTTTCCTGCAGGGTTTGGGGCAAACTCGGTGTGCACAGATCATGTTGTCGGTGAACTTCTCCCCGTAGTAGTCGCCGCGTCCGCAGAGGTCCGAGTTGAACACGTCGACGACCACCTCTTGGAGCTTGTCCGGTCTGGACCCCAGGTTGTCCAGGGACCCCCAACCGGCCGTCTCCACCTCCGCATCCGTTGGGGGGTTCGTGCCGCCCTCTCTCAGGAATTCCACCGCCATGACCTCTTCAGACGCGCTGTACGGACGATCCAGCTGCAGCGAAACACACAGAAAGCGGATCTGCTTTACCGTTTGATCCATAGATTTATCTCCCCAAACCGTCACAATCACTGACAAATACTATTTATTCGATCCAACATCAAATAAATACCTTAATCAAAGCGATGTCATTGTTGTAATTTGACTCTGTGAAGTTAGGGTGATTGTGAAGTTCCAGAATAGCGAACGTCTGCTTCGTGGCTTCGGGCTCGCTCAGAGAATGGACTCCCAGCACCACCTTCCTTCCGTTCGGCCTGTGGACGGGGCACAGGAGCATTGTGGCAGTAAACAGGGGTTAAAACGACACCATTTGAGTAGAAATGAAAGTAAAACTCCTCGTAAGAAGGTGGCCTCACCCCGTCGGCAGGCAGTGGACGGCAGTCATCACCCACTGAGCGGCGATCACAAACCCTCCACACTCGTGTTTCATCTGCTCTCCCTCCGGCGCCTGGATGGAGGCCATGTAGGGCCGAGAGTGAGGCGCCGCCTCCCTGCCTCCGATGATGCCCTCACCTGGAAGGGCGAGAACGCACAGAGACAAAGGTTTGCTTTGTGCCATCGGAGCGAGATGAGTCACATCGTTCTGCAGGAGGCAGACTGTCCTATTGATGGGGCATTGTAGCATTTCATAATTAGGAACACAATGCTCCAGTGAAAACACAACAACAAGAAATCATTGAACACAAATGACCGAGAAGCCAAATGTGCTGAAATAAATAAGAAACTCACTGTGTGAAATGAGGGCGAACAGGAAGACGGCAGCAGCCACCACGACGTCTCTGTGTGACCCCATGATGTCGGCTCAACGAACCGATGAGCAGCGACGGCTTTTAAAGGCTTCCATGGGAGGAGAGGACACATAAATCAGACCGACACCACGGGGGCTCTGAGGATGCCCCCTCCCCCTGCCCCCTCCCCCAACCCCCTTCCCCCCCACACGCGCCCCCCTCCCACGACTCCCGGAGAGAAAAACAGGAAAGCAGCTGGTTGACTTTGACAAGAGGCACACACACGTACACACACACACACACACACACACACACACACACACTCACACACGCACACACACACACACACACACATTAAGGTGTTTATTTAACCACCTTGCTTTATAATTATCATTTCATTTATTAATGAATGTGAGTGATCAGCTGGGAAGTCGCGTCTCTAATACACCATTCGTGCTCAGTTCTTGTGCTTGTGGTTGAAGTTTGGATCAGAGGAAGATGCACATATTTCATTATCGGAGATGAACTTGCATCGAGTAGAAACACTTAACAAAAGTTAGTTAGTATTGTGTTATTTCAAAGTTACATAATGCTGAGATCTGCGTGGACCCACACTGACCTTGTGCACAGGGAGAGGAACTCTTCTTCTCCTCCCATGAATACAGCAGGACGACGTGGAAGGCAGCCAACATGCTACAATACAATAGGTCACAAAGTAGAACGCGGTGATAAGCTTTGTAGTGCATGTTGTACAAACAACACATTACGGTACCTGCACATACTTAAAACGCTTCCTGTAATGTCACAGGAATCTATGAAAATGTCCTTTTGATGTTAAAGAATCAATGCAAACAATGCAAACTGCAAAGAAAGCAGCTTAAATCTCTAGAAAAAGGAGACACACTGTTTCTCACACAGGAAGTCAACTCAGCCTTTTGTCCTTTCGGGAGGCGCATAGACGGAATAATGCTGTTGTGGAATTATTGCTGTTATTCTGGGAAACAAAGTGTTGGTCCGATTAGATTCTGGATGGAGGTGCTGCATGGGGGGGGGGGGGCGTCCATGAGATTGTGAACTTAACTATGTTATCGAGGGCGATGGACCGATGCAAAGGTCTGTTGCGCCTGGTGATTCCTTTGGATTGGACGTCCTGTCAACCACGATTTATGCTCCTCAGTGCCGAAGCAGCCTTTTGCTGTTGTTCACTTTTACCAAACTACAAGCGTAACAGTGTAACATAAACAAACAAATATTCATCATTTTGGTGGATTGGGTATAATTACATCTGGTAAAAGAAGCAGTTTATTTTTTTTCACCTGATAAGAAGAAGACCTTTTCTTTTTTCTATTTGCTGTAATTTGATCTCTTTCCTCTCAATGAGATAATCTTTTCAAATCAAGGTTTTTATCATTTATTATTTACTGGAATATGATTTCTTTATGTAATGAACCAGGTGATAGATTTGACATTTTTGAATAATCTGGTGGCCTGCTGTGTATTCAATAAAAAAGTACAAAAATGGAACACTATCACTAGTCCCTAAATTATTATTATATACAGAAATTTTAAAATAGTAGTATTGAAGTTATACCAAACAGACGGACACAAATGTCACACAGGCAGAACTGAGAACAGCGTTCTAATTCCAGACCTTTAGCGTCCTCCGCAGGCCGAGACGAGTACTGACAGGAAGGAAAAAAACATGCTCATCAAAGTTAAAGAGGAGGTTACTTTTGACATAAATAGTGAATGTGTCGCTGAAAGGTCAAATTAACAGTAAATCACTGTGAAATGTAAAAACAACATATGATGTGGGACAATCTATTGACTGGACTGGATGAGGATTTTACATCACTGTGGATCTCAGGAAGAGAAGAGATTGTGAAAATTAAAGTAACCCTGTGAGGGTTCGACCGCACGATGATCCCGCGGTCCCATTACCGTAAAGTGGGGAAATAATATCTCTCCATAACATTTTTCTACTCCTCGCCAATTAAATCGTGACTCATGTACTCACAATTACAAGTCGAGAGGAACACAACAATTTAGAAATGATAGGTTGAAACATGTGTATCCACCTCAATGATGTGCACGAGGAGTTGATTCAGCCGTGAAACGGATCAACCAGCATCTGTGAGTAATTCCAAAAACACCATTTGCAGCTAATTCATCTTCCAGATTTCCAGTAATAAATCAATGCACATATCATCATTATATGTTTCCCCCTTGCAGAACAAATAAAGGTTCATAATGTAGACGCTGCTCTGTATCAGACTTTCTATCTAAGCAGGTTTGTTGTTGCCATGGAGACGATTCACAGCTACAACCGAAGCCTCGAGCAACTAAGGCCACCCATCCAGGTATGCAGCGTGTGTGTTTGTGTGCGTGTGGGGATCCATATCTGTTGTGGTCTGGCACTGAA
>CM037931.1:1376521-1451521 GCA_021346845.1 Apeltes quadracus | reverse complement strand
GACACCTGAAACTGACAGATGCCTTTTGGAAACGGAAGCAGGAGGCATCTGAAACAAACTCACAGGAATAAAGCCTGGGCTTAAAAGACGGATCGGTGCCGAGGGGAGGCAAAACCGCACGATGACGAAAGACGCAAGGCCTCAAAGTTCATTGGTGAACTGAGCGGCACACCTCAACACAACGAGATGGATGTCAGCGCCCTGAAACGAAGGGAAGACTGTGTTTTCACGCACAGTCCAACCCTGGGATACCAACAGTGAAACATCTGTAAACATCTGTTTAGGATTGTAGCTGTCAGTGAAGCTGAAAAACAACGCGCTCCCCCCAGCAGCAAACGTGCACATCGCGTTATGAAACCACATGAAATATGCTATGCTTAAGTTGAACAATATAACAGCCGGTGACACCGGAGACGTCCTGGTTCCCACGGAAACCAGGACGTCTCCGTTTGTGATGACGGGAAATGTGATTGAGAGAAACGCTCGTGTGCCAAAGCGCCACGCCAGGAATCTGACTTCATTAATCGGTGCTGAAGCATTTCAAGACGGTTACACAATAAGTTTTAAAAGAAGAGACCTCACAGCGCGCAGACGAGACGCGCTGCTCCTCAGCACAACGGAGACGGAGGCGTCTTCCTGCGTACCCCTGTGTGTGTGTGTGTGTGTGTGAGCCACGTTGTTCTGGATGCTCCTCGTGTTTTGCTGCAGGACCACATCTTTCTTTTGGCAGCGGCCTGCAGGAGGAGATGCATTGTGGGTGTTCTGAACCGTCTGGGCCGAACTGGGCCAACGGGCGCTCCAGGGTTGTGTAACCCGAAGCTGGAGTTGGATTTTTTTTTATTTCTCCCACATGAGCTTTCATCTCTCACAGAGAGAGAGAATAATAATTAATTCAATGAATTCCCACAGTGGCAGTTTCCTTCACCGGGGAGTTGTAAATGTGGTAAATCGTTGAACTGGAACCCGACGTTGTTGTGTGTGAATGGAAGTCAAAGAGGGGTTGTTTTCATGCCTTATAAAACTAAAAACTGTAATGACTAACATCAATCTGAAGCTACTTAGTGTAATACGCCCAATAAAAGGTTTTAATGTGTCTCATAAAAACGGAGGAGGAGGGGCCGGATTCGCCCGTCACTACACGCTGAGCGGATGATGTCATTGGAAAAGTGTTGCCTTCCAGCAGAAGAGCAGGCGAGCGGCTCGATGGAGGCCGACTCCTCTGCACCCGGCAGCTCGTGTGAGGAGCGGAGCACAGGGGGGTAATTTAAAGCTGAATTAGGGCCTTTTATAGTTCTGCCACATTGTCAACACAGCCTGTAAAACCTCCTCCCCCTCCCCCTCCCCCACCCTCCATCCCTCCCCCCCTCCTCCACCATTCTCCCTGCAGTTCCTCCGTATTTGTTCTGCCTCCAGCGACCGGCCGGGTCTTGCCTGGATCTGGAGAGTGCTTGGTTTCAAAGGGTAATTGACACCTTACCTGTAATTTCATGGTTTCACTCCACCTGCCTTTGATGTCTGGGTCTCGGTCGGGGCCGGGATGCAGGAGGGGGAGTGGGGGGGTGGAGGGGGGGGGGGTGGAGGGGGGCGGTAGGGGGGGGGGGGGGGGGGCGGTGTGCTGCAGCACGCTCCGCCGCCAGTCTCTTCCAGCTACATGAATGACGCCTCATGCCAAGCCGGGCTATTAGAGAAGAAGAGGGGGGGGGGGGGGTGAGCGTTTCTTGTGGTGACAAATTGCCCTTTGGAGTCGTGTAGACTGACTGAGATGAGTCGGGGGCCGAGAGGATGACCCCCCTCCCCCGTTTGAACACATCACATAAAAACCACACGGAAAAATGCCAGATGAGCTTTTTCTGGAATTTAGACAAACATTCAGACGCTCACCTTTATAAGAGCTTTTAACCACGTTACAGCGTTCACAGGTCAGGTGACTTCAATGACCTTCTCTAACCACCATAGAAGACAACGTGGTGGAAAGACAGCAAATAACCTGAAATTACTGCATTTATATGACGGCCTTAATTGATTTTAATTCAACCGTGAATGTATGTAAATGTATGTTTTTGCTTTAAAAGTAAAGTAAAAGTAAAGTAGGCTACATATGAGAAATACCGTTAATTTACAGTAAGTAGGCTTATCGTGTTTGACATGTTTGTAAAAACAAACAAACATGCAATAAAAATAAACATTAAAACCACTGAGGCTCTTTTATCTTAAATCTCACAGCAACAGTCTGATAATCCCGGATAATCACCTCAATCTGCCTGGATGTGAAAAAGGTTACATGTCTGTGCTTTGTGCCTTTCTCACACACACACACACACACACGCACGCACACGCACGCACACACACACACACACGCATCACTGACTGGATAAACAGGTGTGTGATTGTACATTGTAATCATCCAACAACAACATTTGGGCAAAAAGCCGCTTTGGTGGGATAAAAGAAACGGACGCAACTAAACTTCCACCAGAAAGCGTTTTAAATGAATGGAAAGTTTTTTTTGGGGGGGGGGGGGGATGCGGGGGGGGGGGGGGGGGGGGGGTTGTGTCTGCTCCCCGTGAGGGGTGAGAAGAAGGTTACCTGCAGATCCAGGCCAGCAGAGTGACGAGGAGGGAGGGGGCAATGAAAATTGCACTGGTGCAACCGTGAATCAGTACAAACAAGCCTTTAAGAGGCGTCCCGCGCTGTAATTACCTGCTCGCGATGCTCCATTACCGGCTGCTTTATTACTGTGCCTGCCTCGGCAGATGGAGACCTCACACCGACCAGCGCCGCTCGGCAGGTGAATCCGCCGCCTTCTGAGGGCCGCAGACGGGGGGGGGAGAAATGTGCAGCGTGTTAAGGTTGTGTAACGTGCGACTCGTCGATCCGTTTACAGCAAAGTCACGTTGGCACGAAAAGAGCTGCAGCACCGAGAGGTTCACCGGGAAGCTTCACGCACCGTTCTGTTCAGCTGCAAATGACACGTTGTGGTTTACGCTTTGCACACAAACACATCAACATCTGTGAAACACGACAACAGATCAGAACACACAACAAACGAGTAGTCACACACAAATCAGCACTGACCAGAGCTGACAGACAGCACGACTTCCTGCAAGTGGATTGTGTCTGTGTGTGTCTGTGTGTGTGTGAGTGTGTGTATGTGTGTGTGTGTGTGAGTGCGCCAGGTTGTTTACAGTTTACACAGCGGCCCACTGGCAGTGCATCAACATCATGTTGCTTTTTGTTATCGTGTAAACACGACCCCCCGACCCGGAGGATTGAGCCGGGACAAACAGCACCTTCGTGCAGCGACACATAGAAGCGACACGTGCGACAAAATCAAACCGAGCTTTCACAAATGATTGTTGCTACAGTGATTGTTTCTCATGTTACTGGTCTCAGGATCTGTTGCTCGTTTAGAATCAGCGTCGTCACTAAAGTGACAAATGAACAAAAGAACGTAATGAACTCTTCTTCTCCGCTTCTCCTCGTGAGCCTTCGACCCAGACACGTTTTCCAGCCGCTCTGGGTCCGGACGGGGGTCACATCTTTTGGGGCCTCTGGAGGTTGTGTGTGTGTGAACCCGGAGAGAGGGGGGAGGAGGGGCTGGAAATCCCCCCCGGGTGCAGGTGCAATCCAGGGCCATCCGCGACGCTCTGTCGGCTTCGTGCCGGGCCCCAGCGAGGGGTTCAGATGGGGAGGGGGAGCGAGATCCTCCCACCCCGCTGGCCTTCCTCTGCGAAGCGGAGCTGGTAATTCAGACAGAAAACTGGACTTGTGCCCAGCGAGGCGGAGAAGGGGGGGGGGGGTGAACTCAGGATGACCAATATGTTTTCACTCGTTCATTTGTTCAACCTTTCCTCAGAATGCCGCTCGCTGTGCGGATCCGTGTGGCACCGAAGTTACCAGGCGCACGGCGTCCTGGTACGTTTCCCACGGCAACGGATCTCCTCCTTCAGAGGTTTGAGAGAGCGGCTCTCCGGGGAACGTCCTCCTCGCTCTCCACACTTCTTCTTCGGTCCGTCTCCGTGGAGACTCGCAGGCAGGAAGTCCCGCTTCCTCTCTGAGCCACTCGCACCTCCGATCATCCCTCCGTCAGGAGACCGTTCACACCACCTTTTGTTTTTTCTCGTCGCGTGGCGAGATGCGAGGCCTTGTATGGTGTTATTGGTCACAGGTGGCGTCCATCGAGGTCCCGCTGGCACACTCAACATTACAGCTTGAAAAGAACATGCAATTTAAATGTGCTAATGTGCTGTGGCATGAGGCCAATGGTAATTAAACACACAGGTTAATTAATACATAAATAAATACAATTAGATATGAGTACACAGGTTAGTTGCTGGAGTAAGTAGTAATAGAAGTTGGAATATCCTACGCTTTATTTAATTGATGCAGGCATGTTATCTGAGCTTGTGTTGGAGAGGTGGGAGGGAAGCTGTTTCTTACATATTGTCCTGCCTTTAGTGTTTAAACAAAACAAGGAGCATTACTCTGAACAACCTGCACAACTCTGATCCACTCCTTCCAATCCCCGTGTACAGGGTCCCACGCAAAGCCGACTGCTTCATCTGCATCTTAACTGCACGTTAACGAGTCTCACAGCATTGACACCATCGTGGTAATATTATTCAAATACGCGTCCAGTCCACTGATTTATCTGCGGCCTCAGCGAGTCGACCAGCAGCTCGGCCGTGACGCCGGAGCAGACGCCCGGGGCAGTGAACCGGGGCAAATGTGGGCGAGGGTGCTCGGAACCACTGAACCTCTCTCTCTCACACACACACACACACACACACACACGCACACACGCACACACACACACACACACACACACACACACACTAACCCCGTCTATCGTTCCTCCTCAAAACCTCCAGGAATGGTCAACCCACACACACACATGCAAATTCATTTGCACCCCAACACATTCACAAGCAGCCCCCCCCCCCCCCCCCCCCCCCCCCCCCCCCCCCCCCCCCCTCTTGCCCCCCTTCCCTCCTCCACCTACTCAGCTCTCACTTCGCCATGGAGGCTGATTCCGTCCTCTGGATGAACCTTTACCCGGGACCCTGAGCTCAGAGGGGGCTGGATTAGAGACAGGGGGGTGGGGGGGGGGGGTCAAGTGAGGGATGGATAGAGAGAGAGAGAAAGAGAGAGAGAGAGAGAGATAGTTTGCATCAAATTATGAAGCAGAGAGTTCAGTTTAAGTTGTCGAAGAAAAGACCCGTAACCCCCCCCCCACTAAACTACACTACACGCACACACGCACACGCACACACACACACAAACACACTCTCTGCTCCCACCCCATCATGCACCTGTTCCCTGCTCTGTTCCTGCCCCCCCCCTCCCCGCAGCATTCCTCCAAACGCACATGGACATCTTTGATGACCCTCGCTGAAGCTCTGCTCCGTCGACACGCCTCTCCTGCGGTGACGAACGCCAGATCGAGGATCTGCGTTCGGCGCGACGCCTGTACATCCCCGACATGAAATACTGCTCCGACCCCCCCCGCCCCTCCCACGCCCTTCCGAGGCCTTGGCGAGACGAGTCAGCGCCTCAGACAGGCAGCAGAGCCAAGGCCTCGTCTCACCCCGTCATTGTGTTCTGCCTGGAGGTGTCGGGACTTGTTGTGTTTGAGGAAGGTTCGCTCTTCGGTCCCGTCGCGCAGCGAAGCCCAGTGAATCCTAACAACAGAGAGAAAGTCAGGCTCTCAGCGTGTAATAACCTCAACATGAATCCTTTCCGACCGAGCGTCCTGAACATGGCGGCGCACCGAGGCTCCTCCCCTGTTTGGGGACGCAGCAGCAGAAAGTCATATTTTTGCCAAAGCAAGACGGCTGAACCGAAGGTGTTACAGTTTGTTTTGTTGTGTCCGAGGGGGGCGGTGAGAGCGCGTTCACCTCTCCTTGATCTCCCCCTCTGTTTACATCGACCCCCCCGCCCCTCCCACTCACCCCTCTCTCTCTGCGGTCCAGGGCAGTAACAATAGCCGGACTGTGCCGCCGTCCCGAGTCCCGGTCCCACACAATGACCACGTCCATGTCGATTAGCGTGGGGGGGGCGGCGTCGGAGGGGCTAATAGCTTATTACGCAGTGCAAAGTGACAGTGTGATCTGGAGAGGTGCCAGGAAACGGGCCCAATTAAAGGAGAAAGTGCGGGGGGGGGTCGGCAACTTCAACATTCAACATTCCCCCTAGCTCCGGTCTAATTCACCCATGATGGGTGGGGGCCCACACCCCTCCGTCGCCGAAAATATTTGAGTATCCTCCTGCTGTGTTGTTCCCAAAACCCCAAACACACCCGCGGGCCGAAGCACCGCCGGCAACAACTGGACCAACGAAAACCAAAAGAGCGCCAAGAACCCCAAAAGCCCCCAAACCGCAGACCGGACCGACGCCATGGGGTCTGAGGGGGTGTGGCTGACACACCTGTGACACCCGAGTTCTCCCTCCGACCTCGCCGGGTCCAAATAAAAAGCACAACGCGTGGTGGAACCATCTCCTGCGGCGCCTGAGTCATGGCGCCGGTTAACAGCGGAGACACAATACTTCCCCCACAAACCGGAATAAAGCCGCTGTAACAAAGTGTTACTGGGGTTTATTTTTCCTCAATGGGATGTGGAGTCTTGTCAGTTTGATGTTCGAGTCCCTGGTGGGAAGCGCGACCGAAGGGGTTAATGTAATCCATTTCATTGGTGGGGGGAGTGTAATGACTGGTCTCTGCCTGCGTCTCCATTGGCCCGCGGAGTTTCCATTGTGCCGGCCGGTGCAGGTGTGGGACATGCTTTGTTGATCCTAATCCCCCAGGCAAGGGGAGAGGCTTTGAGTGTGTTTGACGTACCCCACCGGCGGGGCCCTTTGCTCCTCGGCCGCCGAGCGGCCTCCGTCTCCAGCGGCCGCTCACGGGATCCGACAGGCGGAAAAATAATGAACAACACCTCAACCCGGGGCTGACCTGGCTCCAATTCACCGGCTCCACACGAGGGGTAAACGAACCACTTTAATTGAGCCTTCCAGGATCAAATCATGCTCAGGACCCCCCCCCCGAGCCGCCCCGCCATCAACCCTCACCGCCTCCCCGGACACGACCCATCGACATGTTTCCCTTCACACATTCCTCTCCTGCTTTCTTATCTTTTAACACTTCTGACGTTATGCTGAAAACACTGCGTTTCTTTGCCTGAGTAACATTTCAGCTGTACGACATTTAGTTGTTTTTACAGGTCGATGCTTCCACGTGTGCCAGATAAGACCGATATAACACTGGCCCTTATTAGTGATTTGTGATGCCTGCCATCGGGTTCCATTCCCTGCTCAATTAGACGTCAGTATTCTTTGCGTAGTTCATCAGAAACTCCTTGAGATTTAAGCGAGGCAGGTTCGCCTTCGTCCCGGGCTTCCAGCGGCAGCGCCTCCTCTTCCTCCTCCGGCCAGGAGCAGGGCTCCTCCTCGCTGCCTCCGCTCCACTGTGAATGGTGACATACGACAAAGGTCACCCGATCATCTGCCAACCGTTTGAAGTCGGCTTAAAGTAGAAGCTACATCATTTTCTAACGCAGCTTCCCCCCCAGCTGGGACACCTGGGAGTCCGTCACCTGACCACCTGATTCTGAAACAACACCTTTGGACTATCTTTGCTTTCTTAAAAAGTGAGCCTGAGTGTGTCGTGGGGTCGCTGACCTCGCTTGCTGAACTTGTTTGACATGGCGGTCAGAGATCCCTGCGCGCCGTGGATCCTCCGGGCCGGACGGGGCCGAACAGTTGCTTTCTGTGCTGCGCCTCAGATCTTACTCATTAGCGCGGCCCGCTCCCTGTCCCCTTTTTTCAGCTGGAACACTTTGTGCTGAGGGGTCGCATGGGGTCGTCCCGGGACACAAACGTACAGTATACGGTCAAACCCGCTTCCCAGCCGGACCAACAATGGGCGCTTTTCAAATGTCATCGGATTGAGCTGCACAGGGCGCCAAATTCAGGAGGCGGTGCCGATATTCCAGCCCGAAAAAAGAAGGTGATCCCGCAGAGCCCGGCTCAGTGGACCCTCTATGAGTCAGAAACTCCCATAGAAGAAGTGAATGTTGACACACTTGCATTCTGGGCAGCGGATCGGGGGGGAGGGTGAGGGAGGCGGAGGGGGGGGGGGGGGGGGTGCGGGGGGGGCGGCGTTGATCACGTTAATGAAAACTATGTGATCGGCGGCTCGAGTCAGTCGGCACCAAACTTAAGTTACAGCATGAATGAATGAAAATGGGAAAGAAGAGCCAATAGCAAAGTTTTATTGTTTTGTTTTTCTCTTCCACACTTCCACCGGCTCTTTGCAGTCGTTTCCATAATTATGCAACAGGTCCAAAAACAACAAAAAACAACAGCGATGCCATCATATCGGTTTCACGGCACAACGCTGCAAGTACCTTTCAACTGTGACCACAAAATAAACGATTAAACCGTCGTCTCTGATCTGCACGATGGCTGTCAAACGTCCGTGGAGGGAATTTCCTCATTGCGTCGTTTCTTACGGGGGAACAAAGCAAAATGGCCTCCTCTCGATTTGGGGCAAACGCTGTCTGAGGAGGGAGACAAAGGGGAAGCTATGACCCCCATGGTGGGAGGAGGGGAGGGGGAGGGAGGGTATCTTCACCTCTCTTCAGAGAGCCCCTAATTGATACATGCGGATTGGCATGAAGGACCCGGGACAACAGCTCCATTGTTTCTGTTTTCTGGATCAAGACGGCTGCGACCGACCGCGGCGTCCTCGCAGGGGTCACGCCTGCAACTTGAACTTTCTCTCTCTCGGGCTTTTGACAAAGTAGCTGTGACATAAATATAGACCAGTATTTTAGTATTTTAGAAACATTTAATTATCTAAAAAAAAATTGGGATTGAAAGAAAATAAACTTTGAAGATCGTATTGGGCCAAACAAGTTTTTGCTGCACTGATAAATCCTGTGATCAGTAAATTTGATATTCTTTTATTATAATAATAATAAGGAATTTTTTTCATCATTGTTTTGCTGGTTGAGCTTCCAATAATTACGTCCTCAGTGTAGTTACTTTAAATAGTTTAATTAGTAATTAAATCTAGATTTTTACAAAACTGAAATCACTGGGCTGTAAAATACGTCATTACAGTGTCATATTTATAACAATTATCTGTTGTTCTACGGAATCCTTCCGTCATTTTTACAGACCTTCTCTTTTGCCCTCGCGGGCGTTTAGGGCTCCACACCGTGAAACACAGAATGACGGAGGAGTCGAGATGACGGAGAACGTTTGTGTCATTTCTCCAACAGAGATCCAACCGGAAGACAAGCCGACCGACTGGGACGAAAAGGCCGACTAACACTGTTTCAGTTGCTCTTAAAACACAAAAAGATCATTAAGAAACACGTCGC
Source organism: Apeltes quadracus (assembly GCA_021346845.1). NCBI lineage: Eukaryota > Metazoa > Chordata > Actinopteri > Perciformes > Gasterosteidae > Apeltes > Apeltes quadracus. The sequence goes on along the minus strand of CM037931.1, from coordinate 1,442,135 downwards.
CTGGATCCTGAACACTGAGTCAACTTTGATCTCAGAGATTTAAAGCGTCGACCTCCACACCGACGAGGCCGCCGACACGAGCGGGTTTCTGTGGGTTTAATGCAGATTAGCGAGGCTGCAAGTGAGTCAATATCAGATTGAAGTAAATCTATGAGCCTGCATTTAAACGATTATATGACGAGCTGAAAACACTGGTTTGAAAATGATGCATGACAATAGAATAGAGACCACATGATATTTATTAATAGTCACAGTTGAAACTGGCTGGAAGCTGAACGCGCCGTATAAAGATAAAAAAGGACAATAGATACAAAAGCCATTCAATGATTGCCACACTGAATCCTGAGAGAAACCATGATGTAGTTTATGTATATATATGTATATATATATATATATTTATATCTATGACGGGTTTTAGTGAAATCAGCATAAATAGCATAAATAGTCACAAACTATTGTTTTCTTAAAATCATAATTTACAAAAATACACATTTATAAAGTCCACGTGTATTTACATGAGCCTTAGTGCAGTCGACATGGGGGATATAAAAGCTAAGTCGTCGTATCCGTGTTGAACGTGCTGTGTCTGCGTTTTTGTTTTGAGGTAACGGCGGTCTCACGAAGGCAACTTTGGCAGGTTTTGAGTTGATTATGAATACAAATAAACGGTTTCAGAATATGAAATCAACTGCAAAGCATTTGGCCCCTCCAAGGAAACATGATTTCCTTGGAGGGACCAGATTTGGCAAAACTGGCAAAAAAAGAAATATGTATATATATATATATATATATATATATATATATATACAGCGAAAGGATGAACATTTACATCTTAAACAGGAGAGAGTGGCTTTGACCACGAGAGAAGCTCTCTGTTGAAACCGCCAAATAATGTAAAACAGATTCTCAAACGTGTTCAGTGATTGTTACTTTGTTACTTTGCAAATATTTCAGCATTCAGGAGATTTGAAATATGAAAAATAAAAAAAAGAGTAAAAAGATAAGTGCTCATTTTTTTTTTTGTTGGACTTTCTGGCCGGAGTTTCTTCGAGTGCTTGTCAAGTGAAATCAAGCTGAGCTAAAATACTCTGCGTGACCTCTGACCCCCCCGCGCGTGTACGTGTGTGTGTGTCGCCCCCTCCTACAGCTCGGCCCCCTCCCGCGGGTAGATCAGGCTGTTCACGCTGAAGCTGTTGTAGAAGTGGCCGTTGAACTGTCCGCTCTGCCCGCCGCCGAACGCGTTGTAGTACACTCCCCGGTTGAAGTGCAGGCCCTCGCCGTGCTCGGCGGCGCCGGCGTCCTGCCCGCCGTGGTTCAGGTGGTACGGGCTCAGGGCCGTAATGTTCCTGTTCGACAGCTCGTTCACCAGTCCCAGGGGCCCCTGGCGGCCGGCGGCCCCCGAGCCCAGCGTGGACATGCTGCTGTAAAAGTTGTTGAAGCAAGGCGCCGGGCCGGGCGGCGAGGACGCCGACGAGCCCTTGAGGTTCTCGTTCATGGCCTCCATCTCCGGCGAGGGCGGCCCCAGCAGCTGAGGACTGTCCGAGGGCTTCGACGAGGCCGCCGCCGGCCCGGCGTCCTCCGCTTTCGTGGCTCCCGCCGCCGCCGCCGCCACTCCCCCCGCGCTGCTCGGATCCGAACGTCTTTTCCTTTTTCGGCGGAAGTTTCCGTTGTCAAACATCTTTTCACAGTTTGGGTCCAACGTCCAGTAATTTCCTTTTCCTGTAATTGAAGGACACGTCAGACACAGAGAAGTTGTGGGACCAGATGTGTCAAACTTTCTGTCGTCTGTACGAAATACATCTTTTTCCCATCAGGGAACACGGGGAGAAAAATATAAAGTTATCAAAGTTATCGAGTTATCACCTCGTCGTAGAACCGGTTAGGATTAAAACAACCAGCATGTTTCAGTACAATTCATGCATTAAAGTAACAAATAAATGCATCCGTACTACTTGACGGTGGCGCATTGATGGCTGTGTGTTATTACACAGTGCTGTTTCAAATGAATTTGTAATTCGTTTTTATGTATATTGAAGACATTCTCAGTATTAACCTTTAAGGACTCCATTATTACATTTATTACGCTGGCTACAATGTTTGAGATATTTAAAAAAAACGTAAGAACTTAAGAACAACCCTAACAACTTTTAGACTATTATTAAAAACAATATATTATGTCCTTTTTTAAATTTTATGGAAGAAACAAAATGTAATTTCTGTGATTTGCGAGGTGAGCAAAGTGTCCCTAAACACAACCCGTCCCCCCGGTGCGTTCACGGTACCTGGGTCGTCCTCGTCCCTCGGCACCTTCTTGAAGCAGTCGTTCAGAGACAGGTTGTGCCGAATGGAGTTCTGCCAGCCGGCTTTGCTCTTCTTGTAGAAGGGGAAGTTGTCGGCCACGTACTGGTAGATCTGACTCAGGGTCAGCTTCTTCTCGTGCGCGTTCTGGATGGCCATGGCGATGAGCGCGGAGTACGAGTAGGGCGGGCGCACCAGCTTCAGCAGCTCCTCCTGGCTGGCGATGGACAGCCAGCCGAGGTCGGGCCCCCCGAAGCCAGGTGAGTTGCCGAGGAACTGCCGCTGCGAGCCGTAGGAGGGCGGGATGAAGGGCGCCGGGTTGTTGCCGTGCAGGTAGGAGGCGGACGCGTTGACGCCCGGCCCGTTGATCCACAGGTACGGGTTCGGGGACGACGCGTAATCCCCCAGGCCGTAGCCGGCGGGTCTCTGCGCGCCCTGCAGGCTCTGCTGGTGGTACATGCTGCTCAGGTTGTCGCAGTACGCGGCGGCCATGTCGGCGGGGGCCTCCTGGGCGCCCTTGGGGGGCAGAGAGCCGACGGCGGGGGAGGTGTGGTGCTGGTGCAGGTGGTGGGACTGAGGGTCGATGGAGTTCATCACTCCCCGCGGGAAGGAAGAGAATCCCTGGAGGAAAGGCTGGAGCGTTCAGGGGCCTCTGCCGGTGCTGCGCGGGCCAAACAGCAACAAGTGTCAGGGAGGATGGAGCCGTTTGAGGGAGTTTTAACAGAGTAAAACCCTCGACAGCAGCCCAAATCCCGGCACCAGATGATTCCCCGCAGCCAATAGACGCACACGCTGCGTAACGAGGGGGCGTGGTCATGTTCTGCCTTATTCATGGGGTCATAAAGCTCCTGAGGGGACACACCATTATCAAAGAAAGAAAACCCCAAAGGCGTTATTTAATAAACTATTTTTATAGTAAAGGAGCAGCGTTTAGTGTGCGATTCAGCAATGATTCACTTTGCGTCAATTATGTGCAATACAATACTTAATTAATGTAAAATAAGTGTTAAATAGCTACAATATTCTGATGAACCTCCAACCAGGACCTTCTCATCCCAGTGAGTCTGGTTCTCAAGAGTTTAAAACTGTGAATGAAAGTACACCAACAACCGATCAATCCCTAACAACTTCAGGTCGTAACCTTTCAGTGATTAAAACGTGCTGCAGGTCTGATCAATCAACAGAAACAACTTTTTAGGAGGAAAACTGCTCCAACCATGCGCCTGGAAATGTGTGCCGTTCTTAAAAGTTTAAAGGAAAGTCGCTGTTAAACCCAAAAAACCTTGTGACAAAGGACTCCAGGACAAGATTGGAAGTTTACAGTTTGTCATTAGTCAATAAAGACGTCTCGTCTCGATCGGCTTCTTGTGTTTGAGTTTTCTTCCTTTCGGTCTCTCCGTGAAAGGATTTGTGGAGACACACTGCCACCTTGAGCCGGCCTTTCTTTCTGGGGGAAAATGAGGGGGGGGGGGGGGGGGGGGCGTGTTCTCAGACTATGTGTTTTTAATGTAGGACAAGACATTCACCACAAGATGGAGGCAGCTCACCGCTTAGCGAGGAGTTTGAACTTGCAGAGCATCTCCACGAGGCATCGCTGCAGGATCACCAGGAGGCATCTCCATGAAGTGTCCATGCAGGATCACACGAGGCATCTCCATGAAGTATCGCTGCAGGATCACCAGGAGGCATCTACATGAAGTATCGCTGCAGGATCACCAGGAGGCATCTCCACAAGGCATCGCTGCAGGATCACCAGGAGGCATCTCCATGAAGTATCGGTGCAGGATCACCAGGAGGCATCTCCACGAAGTATCACTGCAGGATCACCAGGAGACATCTCCATGAAGTATCGCTGCAGGATCACCAGGAAGCATCTCCACGAGGCATCGCTGCAGGATCACCAGGAGGCATCTCCATGAAGTATCGCTGCAGGATCACCAGGAGGCATCTCCACGAAGTATCACTGCAGGATCACCAGGAGACATCTCCATGAAGTATCGCTGCAGGATCACCAGGAGGCATCTCCACGAGGCATCGCTGCAGGATCATCAGGAGACATCTCCATGAGGCATCGCTGCAGGACCACCGGGAGGCATCTCCATGAAGTGTCCATCCAGGAGGGATCTGCATAAGGATCATTATGAGGATCAGCGGGGGTTTGATGGCTCCTTCATCCAAAGGCCGCCATCAAACCCCAAAAATGTAATATGAATAAGTGGTTTTACTCAGGCAGCTCCTGGAGATTGAGAAGGTCTTTGAAGAGGTTCAAATGTCGTTTTTGATCCCATCAGCAGCAGAGATTCCACAGTAAGCGATGCAATCACGACAATAACTCGCACACTGTAATGGAAATGTCCCGATGTCCGGGGGCCGGTCTGCATTCGACGAAAGAAAAAAACAAAAACGGGTGTTGTATTTCTTCTCAGGGAGGAACTTTCTAATAACGTGGAGTCAGATCCCCTCTGAGCTGCGTTATCTGCCAACACTTCCCCCGTTGTTCAGCTTCTGATGGACTGAGGTTTCTCTCTTTTCCACAAGGTCCAGGCCGCAGGGTAATGGTCCGCGCAGCACCAGGAGTCGCTCTGTCTGACTGTAATTCTTTAATACCGGGGTTGGCTATGACAATAATCCTCGTGGTTCACAAAACTCCAACGTGTGTTTGCGAATCCGAGAGTCTGAAGCTCAGCAGGGCAAAGTTTTGACGAAGACGCGGCTTCTTGACTGTGGGACTTTCGGTTCTGCAGCCTGAAGAACCCCCCCGAGAAGGACGGAACGTAGAAAAAACGATGATGTGTTTCCTCTGTTCAGGGTTATTAAGGTGCCGCTTGTGTGTCTGTGGAGGTACGAGAGCCCCGAGAGGGCCGGCGAGAAGAAGCAGTTCAGCTGATCCTTCTTCTAAGTCTGGTCTAAACTGTTCGTGCCCTCAGGACACAAGCTGTGAGGAGCTGTGTGGCCCTCTGGTGTCGGTGTTGGCACGTCACCATGCACACGTTACACGCACGGCGGCTTTTCAAAATAAACTCCGTCGCGGCGACGCCACGGGTTGAAAAATGCAACGTAGGTCGCGCTGGATCTCTGTCTTGAGTCGTAAACACAAAAACATTTAGATCCAAAGAAAATTTGGCCACTCTCCTTGAGAAGCAGACTGCTTCGCCCGGCTGGTGCCTCCTCACCACGTCCCAGCCGCGTCTGTCCAAGCGTCCCCGTGCTGAGTGAAGAGACACGTACAGCCCGTATGTATATATATATATATATATATATATATATACACATATATGACGGACAATTCAACAAATGGTTTTCTTTTGGTGTTTTTTGATGTAATGAGAGAGAACAGCTGAAAAAAGACTGTGGTCATAAAGATGTCAGAGCCAAGATGTTATTCATCGTGTTTCAGTTTGTTAACCTCTGCGTGTGACGCTGTTCTGCCGTCAAGAGCCTCAAAATGTCCCTCACGTCACTTTTATCATTTCTTGTACATTTTAAACCCATGTTGTTTTTTGCAGGACTTTTAAATGCTCACAGCCCAGAGGATCCCAAACAAAGCAGCATTTCACACCCCTTTCGCTCCTCTTCCTGCTCGGCCTGTTTGGACACTTGGAGAAACGGCGTTTGAAGTAACTACTTCCTGCAATGACAAATGAGTCTTTCCTAAAAATGCCTTAGTTTGTTTTTTTCTACCTGCCCCAAAATGACCTTCAGCACAGAAAGTCATTTTCCGTTCTTAAACTGTGGCATTGTTACTCTAGTTCCTTATTTCTCGCTGAAAGGACGCAGAAAAATGAACTTGATGAACGTGTTGGTCGTGATATTTCCTCCTCTGAATGGTTGTGCTGTAAAATCAGACAAATCCTAATGTACACAAACTGGGGAACTTGCTGGGCTTCACCTCTACTGCCTTGGGTGGGGTGGGGGTTCTGCGCTGCAAAGACCTATGTGTTCCTGTTGCAGAGACAGTCGGGCCCATTCAGCCGACGCACAAGCGCCGCCATTAACCCCCCCCGTTCTATTTCTGTCACACATTCCCTCTGTGAGCCTACCTGTGTTTGGCCGGGCGAGGATCATTTACACAGGAAGTAAACGTTTGCCTTCATTGCGGCCACGGCTCGGCGGACACAAGGGGAACGCGCACGAGATGTTGGTGCTCTTTCTAATTGCTGTTTATAATAGAGTCCCCTCTCGGGGGCCTGTGGGCGTTTAGAAGAGGCCTCGGGACGCGTCACACTTCATCCCTCTCACAAATAGGCAGCCAAATTCCTAATTTCTCCTCCGCCGGCCGGCTCCCGTTTCTCCGAACCCAACTCATTGTTGCATCTGGCACAGGAAACATTGTAGAAGAACCATTAATGGAGCACAAGTTTCAGCTGGACCCCAAACTGTCACCAAGTTGCCCCGCCCCAAAGCTTTATGGTCTCCAAATGTGAACAGTGAGAGAATGCAGCAACTTTAGGCTTTAGTTTCCCAATTAAATCTATGTAACTGTATCCAGAAATATTGCCTCATGCTGTCAGAGAACCCTATTTTCTGGTATGTTGGGCTTGCAGAGGACCGCGTTCATTCGGCTGCGTGTGTTGAACCAGGCTTCGCAGAATACGTTGATGATTCTGAAGGCGACGTTTGATAATTCAGCTTCTGTCAGCTCTTCTTTTGGCTCCGTCTCCTCTCTATTAAACACGAGCCTCAAGGACAACGACGCAAAGGAAAGGGAACTTATTCCAGTGCCTCTAAGTGATAGTCACATCCTGCAATGTGGATGTAAATAACAGCTGAAATCATGTCACATTTCATTATTGCCAGATATAGCCGTGCTCTGCTCTCCCCTCGGTTTGCGATCCAGCGAATAATTGGTTCTGGGTTCGTGGCGGTTTGGTCTGCGCTCGTCTTTAGAAGAGAGAATGCTCTTTTTGGATGTCGCAGTACGAGCATGTACATCCCTCCAAGAAGGCCTCTGATGTGCCATCCAACTTTAAAATGCAGCTTTGCAAGCCGAGGCTTCTTCAAAGCCATAGAAAGAAACAAACCTACCAGCTCCAACTCGGCTCTGCCTGCCCGACATGACGAGTGGGCTGAAGAGCCCGAAAGGAACTCCAGCTAATGCATGAAACAAGCCGCCGTGGCATCAACTAAACAGTTACAGCTTCACGAAAAAGTACCAAGACACAAAATGTCTCGAAAGACGATCGCCGTCTGTTTAGAATTCACTGCAAATAATCGGCGTTTAAAAAACACTCTTTTCATTGTCTTTGACTCATGATGGCTTTTTCAGCAACGACTTTGCGCCTTTAACGGCAAACACATCATTAACCTGGGACATTGTTATTCTAATCTCCCCTCGTCTCGCCAAAACAGTTTCCTCATTGTGAGTCTGGTGAGGGAGGGTGGAGGGGGGGGGTGGCGATGGGGGGGTTGAGGTGGCTGCTCCAACTTTCTGCCACCTGAGCGGGCATCGGCGTGCATAGAAACCTTGCATTTAGGGTGGTCTCCACCACGTCCTCCTGGCTCTCCTCTTCATGTGGTCCTAAATCCACCCCCAACCCCACCCCTCCCCTCCACACAACCTCTCTCACTAAAAGGCTCCTCACACGATGAACAAAGTTTCAATGGACTCCATTTGTTGACTTATCTGGCATGGCGGCAGTTTGCCTATTTTGAAGAAAAAAGGTCTTTAAACAGTGTTTGTTGGGTGTAGGGGAAGCGGGGGGGGGAGAGGGGGAGATGGTGGAGCCCCCCCACCACCAACAGACACACAGGAAGAGCCTCTGCCATCTCCTCCACAACTGGGAGGGGGGGGGGGGGGAAGGGGGGTTGGGAGCAGACGAGGGAAGTGGAACCACGGTTGGGTGATCCATCTGGTGGATGGTTGGGAAAAGGAAAGAGGGACCTTTGTTATCAATTCTGAGACAATCAGCATGATTTTATATTTCCAGAAGGGATTCAGACTGTAAACATACCAAATACAGGCTTTAGGTCTCTCTAAGTTCCTTTTTCCTTCATAATTGGGCATTTTTCTGTAATTGGTGCCACAACGCGAGCCATTATTGCCTGTGATGGGACAATTTCTATTTGGCAACAGGCTGATTTCAGATTCTTGCCAAATTTCCAAATGCAGCTGATTCACAGGAACCAGAGATGTTTGTGGTCATGGAAACCGTGAAACTGAGAGATAATGACTCAATGCTTTTGTTACACGTGGTGATAATTTCGGAGCCTAACGATGGGCCACGATAAGACGTCTTCCCCGACTCCCTGAACGCCGGACAGCCGGATGTGTTATTGTTCCTGGAGCCGGTCCAAAGACAAGAGCCTCCGCAGACAAGAGCCCTCTCTGGATTTCATGGAGCTCCCAGGCCGTAACCCCTGGAAACAATGTGGGGCGCTGTGCTGATTCTGGGGACCAGGCGAGCCCATATGGGCCCACCTGGCCCCACCTGCTAGCAGCTTCACCGGCCTGAATGCTAAGGGCCCCGGAGGCCTGTTCCCACACTGCAGAAAACGTCCCAATCATCTGGTCTGGTTTGTTTATTGAGATGTTTAAGGTCACATGACGTGTTCTTAGTGTTGTTCATGTCCGCCTCCATCTGGAAAGTAAAAGGATTTGTTGGTCGTGATGCCATTACTCGTAGAACTTCAGAACACGTGAACTGCGGCAGATTGTGGAGCAGCACAACGAGGGGGGGCGCCGAGACGATGGGGGCCAAACACCCTTTGAGAACTCACAGCATTTGTTAAGATTCTGAGGATTTGAGGAATAGGACCTGCTATGTTCATGTGAAGTTCTGTAAAATACAGATAAATAAAAAAAGAACATGATTTGTTTTAAGAGGAGGATTTGTGTCGGAACCTTGTACTCCTACTACTGGAGTTCCTCAGGGTTCTGTCCTGGGTCCCCTCCTCTCTCTTGGCTCTGTCATTTGCTCGCATGGCGTCTCCTACCACAGCTTCAGGCTCTCGTCAGTCATCTTGACTATTGTAACTCTCTCCTGGCAGGTTCCACCTCTGCAGCTTACCCAGAATGCAGCAGCTTGACTGGTCTTTAACCTTCCTAAACGCTCCCTCACTCCTCCACTCCTCCGCTCTCTTCACTGGCTACCTGTAGCTGCCTGCATCCACTCCAGAACCTGCTGTGAATGGATGGGGTCCAGTCTCCATCCAGGACCTGGTCAAAGCCTCCATCCCAACCCGCACACTCCGCTCTGCATCTGCCAAGCTGCTTGTTCCTCCCTCACTGAGAGCAAAACACTCCACTAGATCACCACTCTCTGCTGTGTGGCTCCTAAATGGTGGAAGGAGCTCTGTGATGACATCAGCCTTATGGTTGAAATGGACTTATTGTAAGTCGCTTTGGATCAAAGTGTCAGCTAAATGTCATGTAATGTAATCTAATGTAACAAATAAAAAAATTAAAAAAACAATACAAATTTTTCCCGGAACAATTTTTATTTTTGACACATAAAGAATACATAGTTACACATTAGTAAGATATTAAATTATGACATTATTATGACATAGTACATTTCCTTCTCTGCCTTCTCCGAGGTTAAATTGTTCTGTGCGTTTTCTTTCAGTTAAGTGTACACATGCAATATTTTATTCACATCGTTGCAATCAAAATCCTGGCGGTGATTTGCCTCAAACCGATTTCTTCTTCCATCGTTCGGTGTCACTGGTGTCTCCTTCCTCTTCTTCCTCTTCTTCCTCTTCTTCTGTCTTCTTCCTCTTCTTCCTCTTCTTCTGCCTTACTTGTCATCCAGACGCCAAACAGAAGGGCGCCCAGAGCTGCGAGGCCGACGCCCACTCCGACCCCGGACAAAGCAGCTGTCTCTACCATGCGAGGAACATCGTGAGAAGGGTCAACGTTTGGCTCGCATTGAAGATGGAGTTGCTGTCGTAACATTCTGACCGTTGAAACAGTGACACCAACATTGTACGGTAACGTGGTGCAGAGAATTCATGACTTTAGCTCATGTTAGTTTGACTTAATACAAAGAAATTACTGCAGTTTCAAGCCTCAAGAGAGGAACATAGTTTGATTGACAGATGTATCGGACAATGGAGCTCAGAAGGTAGCACCTTAATACCTCAGTTAGATACAGTAAAAAAACAGGAAGTAGATTTACATGTTGGCTTCCCAGGCTTTCTGGGTCATGTGTGTAGATACAACAGCGTGAATGTGACAGATTCCTTTACTTTGCATTTCAGCTTATTGATCATCCTCCGTTCTTTGAAACAGCAGCAGTCAAACTTCATTTAGCAGCACTGCTGCTTCTAATCACGTGTAAAAGACGTGTATTGTTACGATGTGTGATGAACCGGTGCAGACACACGGTGTAGCACTTTATGTTACTATGCATATGTAATCTTCCGTTTTGTTTGTGATCCACTCCGTGAGTCGTCTCTCTTCACAACATTGGAGTGAACGATAAATATTGCACCGCCCACCTGTCGAGACTCCGGCTTCCCGTAGCGCAGCGTGGTGACAAAGTGCTCGCAGTTGAATCTGATGGCGTTGTAGGGCCGCTCCTGGCCCTCCATGCTGCAGGCCTCCCGCACCACGACGGCCCCGTCTCGAGGCTTCCACTGGTCATCCCACCGGTTGTTGATTTTGAAACGGTCGTTACCGATGACCTCCCAGAGCTTCTGCCGCTTCACCGTGCCTACGAGGTTTCCCAGCGCCGCTATCGAGTCCCCAAAACAGCCTGAGTCACCACCTGTGTGTGTGTGTGTGTGTGTGTGTGTGTGTGTGCCGAGTCACAGGGGAACACAAACAGGACAGAAGTTAAAGTAAAGTAAAGATTCCAGGTTTATGTCTTCACTCCTACTTTCTAAAAGTAGGAGTGAGGAGCTTCTTAAAGGAATGCAGCGTTTTGCTCACATGGAGTGGTCAGATGAACCACTTCGTTGCCTCCGATGTAGACAGCCCAGTGCTGATAAGCGCCGCTGGAAGATCTCGATCAGGTCGCCGGGCTTTGCGCCGCCGTAACACTGAAAGGATTTGAGAAACAATTATCTTGAGAATAATGAACTCGGCATGTAGTTTGTGGCAGCAAGCAGTTACATGTTCAGAAATAGATCAATGAGTAAAAGCAGATAATAATAAATAATCACGCATAACAGGCATGACAGAGGAGCGCCCAGCTTGAAAGATAGCACTAGTTTGTTCTCTATTACATGACAGATGCCCCTTTAACACGCTTGACTCGTGGTGGGAAACTTTCTTGATGTGATTCCCACTTTGACAACAATCCGAACGGACACGGAAGCAGCAGCAGACATTAGACGTAAAGAATACAGAAGCCGCTCTGATTAAGCACCAAACAGCAGCAGGGGACTCACCAACGAAGGAGCCATGTCTTCAGGACCGAAGCGCCACTGCAGGTGACGACGCAGGAGACGGGCGGCACATTTATTGCTGCTGAAAAACGAAACCTAAGCGCGCTTACGTATGATCACCTGATCACGCAAACAGGAGGGAGATTAGCTTTTTCCTTTTGTTAATCATTGACTGGACGAGCCTCGACCTGTCAGCCGGTGACGGAGGGTAGGTTTCATTTCTTGTGAATCGTTCAGTAGAGTCGTGCTGCTGCAAAGTTCTCTGGGCCAAAGTTTCGGGCCTTTGTGGTAAAAAGATCTTATCAAGCCATTTGGTCCTAATTCTTTAATGTTTTAATTAACAATGTTTACAATGAATAAGTCAGCTTAATCCACAGTTACACAAGTACCTTTTAACAGGTGGAATTGACCTTTTTTATTTACATCTCAGTTAATAAACAGTATCATTTAATACACATTAATGGGACCTCACTGTATAAGATTAACAGCAGCATGTAAGTATGATATAAACCTTTATCTTTCATCCACCTCAAAGGTGAAAGGTTTCACTTAACTGCTAAATAAAGAAAGTAAATGAGTCATATTTCCGTCTAGGTTTGTATCATACTTACATGTTTTTCTGATATTTCCAACAATCACCGGCCTCAGGAGGCTTCTTAAAGCTCTCTGTTACACATCAACACCTTATGAAATGCTTTTAAGAACATTGCTACCAACTTTCACCTCCCGAATATATTCCTGAGCATCAATTCAATTCCTAATTAAAAGCTCTTGTTGAGGCTCAGGAATATATTCGGGAGGTGAAAGTTGGTAGCAATGTTCTTAAAAGCATTTCATAAGGTGTTGATGTGTAACAGAGAGCTTTAAGAAGCCTCCTGAGGCCGGTGATTGTTGGAAATATCAGAAACCTGTAAACTACATTTCTCCTCAGGTCCTCATTGAGTGCTTGAAACAGGAAGTGCTAAATCAGAGCAGCGCGTGGGTCACAGCGTCCTTTCAGCGCTTCAGGATGTTTGGAGAAATTCCCCCGAGTCAGATTAACGCCGCTGAGCCTTTTATTAAATACAGCTGTGAGGCCCAGAGGCTCCTTCTCTTCCTCCTTCCCCTCCTCCTCCTCCTCTTCCTCCTCCTCCTTTGTGTCTCTCTGTGTTTTTCTTTCTCTCTTCTGGTCGTCTGCGCCTCATTGACGGCGGACAGAGGCCATGTGACCCCGAACAGCGCCGCCTTTTACCAGTGCACCTGTTGAGCAGCGCACCGCCACCTGCTCCCTGTGTCGCCCGGCTCCTCCACCTGGCTCCTCCACCCGGCTCCTCCACCCGGCTCCTCCACCCGGCTCCTCCACCGGCTCCTTCTGCCCTCTGACATTTTCTTCATCTCTAAGAATTGCTTGATATCCTTTTTTCCCTTCCCTGTATTATTGACCTCTGACCTTTCACACAAGAAACTGCTGTGTGTGAGTGTGAGTGTGTGTGGGTGGGGTGGATTGGGGGGGGGCAGCAATCAGAGCCTGAGGCAGAAAGCGCCCATCTCTCAGCGGCAGGTTAATCCCGCCCATGTGGACTCCTCCTCCTCACACCGCGCGGCGCCGAGGTTGGCCTCTGATCAGCTACCCCCCCCCCTTCTGTTTTTACAGTATCGACTGGCGGAGATCCTCGGCCTGTTTCCCAATGGGGGGGCGTGAAGGGGGTGCGCAGCGGGGGAGACATTGCTGAGTGCGTCCTGCTCAGTCAGCCGCTGCAGGCGGGGGAATGTGGGCCGGTGAGAGCGCAGCGGCTGGCAGGCCGATGCCCCCCCTCCCTTTCTTACCTGCGCCCCCCCCACCTCCCCCCGAGGACATGTAGACGTGATAGAAGAACACAGAAGTGATGATTGAGACGCGTAGATGCCTGGAGGTGACACGCAGGCAGAAGAGGAAGTAAAGGGTTAATACATCATGTCAGAATAGTCTATAAGGTCTTAAACACCTTTGGGAATCCAGCAATAAAAAAACACTTGTTTTAACTTGAAATAATTTGTAGCCTAAATTTTTATAAATACGTTATTAATCATGTAAATAAAGTACGCCTCGTTACGAAGCGGGACCAACTGTTAGTAAACCCTTTTCCTTGTCTAATAAAGATCATTGGTTTGATGAAAATATCCTGCACATTTGAGTGAAACTTAAATGTCTTTACTTGGCGTCCAGATATCAGCTGAATGTCTGCGCGTCCCGCCGCAGGCGGGGCCGTAAATCACGCCGGCTGCTTGGCAGTGCTCGTGGATCATCGCACAATGGTTAATTAAAGCCGGATCAATCCCAGTGCCACCGCTTCTTTCTGCTCGCCGCGTCTACAGAGAGCAGTCCCACGGCCCGGGAGCAGGAGCAGGAGGAGCAGGAGGAGGAGGAGGAGGAGGCCTGTGATGTGGGCTCGGCGCTAGAAAAAAGAGGCTGCCACTCATATTTGTACAGAGGACAAAGCCACGCCGGCTCTCTGGCACCGAATGAAAGATACAGCAAACACAACTCTCCTTTTTTCTGCTTCTCCTCTTCTCTCTTTTCAAAAATGCTGTCGCCAAATTTCAGAGGAGTGGGTTTTGTGCCGGTTGCCGTGGCGATTGGCCGCCGCAGTGAAGACGGTCCGGGGGCAGCCGAGGTCACACTTCGTATCTGAGGTCCTCCTTAAAGGGGGAGGGGGGGGGGGGGGGGGGGGGGCACTGTAGAGTTGTCATCTGTGAAACCCGGCTGACAGGCCAGCGAGTCCTCTGCAGCTCTGAGCCAGGCCGACTCAGCGGTTATCAGCGTGCATGATGGCCGCTGTGAAAAGGCTTCTGGGCCCCCGCGCAGACTTCCTGCTCCGGGCCAAGCGACCCCCCCACCAGGAGCTGGGCTTAACTCTGAATGCAGCCCTGGCTTCCATCCAGCTGGTGTCATTTCTGCAGAATATGTGCATGTGATGCTTATTAACATGTATGTTTGTGAGTCGTGAAGGAGGAGCATTTGAAGCGTACGCCACGTGTGAGGAGGGTTGTGCTCCTTAAGGCCTCGCCAAAGGACCGGGCGTAACAATCCTTCCAGAGAAGAGACCGACTCATACCAATGAAGTCAGATCAGGCGAACTTGACCTTTAACCTAAAAGTCCATCTGATCAGCTACTTTCTTAGACTTTGAGGTGGTTTTCTGTCTCTGACGACGCGGAGGAAACAAACCCCTCAGAGGTCACCTGGGGGTCACAGTCAGCAGACAGAAGCCGGGTGATGATTGACAGGGAGACGCGCCGCCTTCTCCTCTGAGATGTCATGTGACACAAAGAGACGGCGGGTATCTCGAGCAGCAGGCAGCAGACGGAAGGTGGCAGACGGCCGTGACTCATCAAAAACATGCAGACTGCAGAAAGAGGAGTAAAAGTGGGAGAAACGTACCGGAGACGGATCCACGGCAGGTTCACTTAAATAGCTGCTGTCAGTCCACTGAGGCTTTGTGCGTTGGTGTTCTGAACATTCAGCGTCCGCTCACAGCATAAAACAACGCAAACGCACCTGCTTCTCTCCGATTACAGAGAAGAAGACTTGTGGCAGAATCCGAAGAGAAGAAGAGGAGAAGAAGAGGAGAGAAGAGAAGAAGAGGAGAAGAAGAGGAGAGAAGAGAAGAAGAGGAGAAGAAGAGGAGAGAAGAGAAGAAGAGGAGAAGAAGAGGAGAGAAGAGAAGAAGAGGAAAGGAGCCTCGTGATCACAGTTGTTCCACTGTCACGATGTGTAACGATAGGCACATTATGTTACATGACATTGGAACATTGGAAGTAGATAAAGTCATTCATTCGTTTTAAAATGAAGTGATTATATTGAATATTTGAGCTTGGAGCTCCACTAAAAATCTCTCTTAATCTCTCAATCGTTCTTTACCTCATCCTGCCTGATATCAGCGGAGGACATTACGCAATAAACAGAGAGCGCCGCCGTTTCAGAGGGAAGATCCCCGGGGGACCAACAACCGATTCACATTTCACACCAACACGGTTCTCGTTTCCAAACCTGCTGATAAGTTCTCAGCGTGCGCCTCAGAGGCCTCTGGTTCTCTGTAGAAACGCAATGACATCATCTCGACTTTATCTCTAAGGTCTCCGGAGGCGGAGCCGCCGACCGACCAGCTCAGGCTGCAGATTAAAGGTTTTCCCGGACCATGAGAGGCCTGGCCGGCCTGACGGCGTGACGCAGGGCTTCGCTCTGACAGCACGCCTCACTTCCTGCTGCAGACGTGCCCTGTCATGGACCATCCGGCACCTGCTTCGCCACCGTGATGCTGAATGTGTGAAATGTCAGAGTTGAATCACTCTCTTTGTTCAATATAAGAAAAACACACCTGCAGTAAACGGTTTTCTCTTAAGATATATATATATATATATATATATATAAATCATGCAACTAAAGGTTTTTAGTGTGGGAGGGGGGGTGGAGGGGGGGGGGGTTGTTATTGTGGTTCAGTGGTGAAGGAACTGGCCGCCGCTGTACTTTTTAATTGGCTTCTGTTTCATTTGTTGCAGCACAATGACGCTCTGTTCAGAGTTTATCAGTGAAGAACAAGAGCAGCAGCTCAGGCCATGGAGACGGGTGTGAGTGTTTTCTTCCTCTGCGATGAAGGTCACAAACGAGCGTCTCCTCCACACGCTTCCGTCTCCCTTCAGAAGCTTATCTGCTTATCCGCCTTGAACGCGGACAAACATTTTCTCAGCTTCTGCTGCGACTGTGCTTAATGATCCTCCGGCCTCGAAGCAGGTGGAAGAATTCAAACTCTGGAGGAATCGTTTGAACGTTCACCCTGAAGTGAAATACGTCGTTCTAAATGAGCTGCTCGAAAGGTAATATTTCCCGTCCGGCGTGGCAACAACGCGCACTCCTGACAAACGGCGGATCCAAAGAGTCTCTCGGAGGCCTCGGAAGGGCCCGGACCTCCGTCCCCGCTGTGCGCTGACGAAAGCCAGACCGTTCCTGCGGAGACGAGTCACAGGAAACGACTCCTTTTAATACCTCTGCCTGTTCCTCAGCTGCTCGAGGTCAGCGCACAGGTTAAGTGCTGCATGTACTACAGCACCCGGGACCCGAACCCACGACCCTCCGCCCACCGGCCGCTTTCTGCCCCCACGCTAATCGATACAGTCCGCACGATGTGGTTTATTCGTTCTGCTCTCGGCGTCTGAACGCCCGCCTCTGCTTCGCTCTGAACCCAACACCTGAGCGAGGGGATGGAATCCCGCCGAAGGCCGAGTGAGGAAGCGGCTTCTCTCCTTCAAAGCTCCCAGGTGGCTGTGATGGAAAGCAGGCCTGCGTGTCTCACCTGCAGGACCAGTGGCAGAACAAAGCGCCTCTCCACACGCGTGCACAGACCCGTGTTAGAAGGCGTCCTGACGCGTCGGCCTGCAGCAGCGACGACAAAGCAACTTCTGTCTTTTCTCTCTTCGTCCAGAGGGCATCATCTGCTGAACCATCGCGATACACTTTGGAGCTCCTCATGTGCAGGTCTATGTGACGGCTACCGTAACCCCCCCCACCCCCCCCGCCCCCCCCCCCCCCCCCCTCCCCCCTCACACCGGCTGCACTCAGCACCTGTCTCCCTAAAATCACAAGAGCCCCTCGTCTCAGGATCGCTAATTCGGCCAACAATTCGCCAACAGTTGTGCGCTGTAGTGTAAACATTGTGTTTGGCCAGCAGCCCAACAGCTGAACAGAAGGGGAGAGGGGGGGGGACAGAGGCAATGTTTCCCCCCCTCATATATTCAACGTTTATACTCGATAAACGCTTAGTTCTTCTCTTGAAAGCTTGAGAATAAAACATCCTGCGGCTCCTGCAGAAGGTTGAAGGACGTTCTGTCTCCTTTCACAGTTTGCAGGCGGTTCGAGACTCCGGACGCTGAATATTCACAGTCGCTTCTCCCGGATGTTTGAGGGAGTTTACAATGTGGACAAAACTGAAATTTTAAAATCTCAATCACTCCCCAGTTTAGCACACTCCGTCCCGTAGTTCAGTGGTGTTATTGTCAGACACACTCTGCAGTGAATGTCAGATCGTGATGAGTAAAACAAAAGGTTTCTTACATTATATATTAACCCACTTCCCTAAAAAAAAAGATTTCGGTTTTTATGACAAAGTGTCAAGAGTTCTGGCAGAAGCAGAAAAGAGAGGATTTGTTTCTAAGCGACCTAAACTGCACCCATGTGCTTCAAACAAAGTTATTTACAGCTGCTATTCGACGCGCGGCAGGAGAACACGCTGCGCTTTGTCCCCATCACACAGGAAAATAAATACAAAGGAAAGGCTGTGTAGATAACAAAGATTTAATAGGGGGGGGGGGGGGGGGGGGTGTCTGTGTGGCAGCGGCGGCGATACATCTCCTCTGCCTCAAGTCCAAACAAAGCGCTCTCTGGGTACGGAGCTTCTCCAGGAACAGCTCGATTCTGGCATCGCTCAGGGCCTTATAAAGCCAGGTACGGGCTCCGGATGCCAGGGATCAGGCTGAGACACTGCAGGGTCCCTTTAGACGCCCCCCCCTCCCCCTCCTGAACCCCTCCTCTACCCGCCGACCCTTCGGCAGGAGGCTCTGAGGTGGATCAGGAGCTTTCTCTGTGGGACGAGATGAATGAGGCCCACTGGACTTTGATTGTGTTTCACATCTCTGGTCAAAATGACGACCAAAGACGAGGTCCAGCGTCTCTCCCAGTATCGTGGGACTATTAATGGACTGAGGAGACGACGTGTGGACAGGTGCCTCCACGCGAGCAGCGCAGCATCTCAGGCTCTCTGTTCCAACTCTTCGTCATCGAGCAAACTCTGTTATCTTTGTGAGAACTTTCTCTCATTTCCTGGCCTCAGTCCACGGCGTCCTCGTCCCTACCTGCAGCCCGGAGACAACAGGAGGCCGACTCTTCCAGGCGGAAGGTCAGAGAGGGACTCCCCCTCCCCCCGGTGCGATGCGATAAGAGCCGAGACACAGCGAGCGAGGTGCCGTCTGACCGCGTGGGAGGAGGAGGAGGAGGAGGACGTTCAGGGCAGCCGGGCTTCCTGCTGCACCGACTCCGTATCTCCATCTCTCCCACTCCTCCTCCCCGGCTCCCGGACGCCTTCGACCAACGTCTGCGGCGAGTTCCGGACTTCCACCTGGATCGTGTTTACTCCAAGTGAAGCCACAAGAGCACTTGTTGGAGGATTAATGCCAACTCATAATGGTCCCCCACTCCGGGCCTCAGGGGTCGTTACGGTGCAGCACGTTGGGCGGATGCTGTTGAACTTTAAAAAAACAGAAGGGCATCAGGATGGAGAGGCAGGGGGGGGGGTGTAAAGACTGTGATTACCCCACTGTCACAGACAGAAGTACTGTTTTTATGGCCTTTTAATAGCACAGAGGGGTACTTAGTGGTTCATAATCATTGGTGGCGGCGGCGGGTTTAATTCTGTTCCTTAATCTGATCCCATTAGCAGAGTCCTCGTTATTGCTGGTGATTCACATCGATCGTCGAGCCCTGCGAGTTAATTAAGCGATAAACGAGGGAACAAACGAGGGACTTCTCGATGTTGCCGTCATTGCAGAAAGAAAGTTGGGACACAAACCCTGCAGGATGCTCGCTCAACGCGTTCGGCCGACCTTTGGGTTCCCTCGTGTTTAGTGCTACGTGTTTAGTGCTACGTGTTCACTGCTACGTGTTCACTGCTACGTGTTTACTGCTACGTGTTCACTGCTACGTGTTTACTGCTACGTGTTCACTGCTACGTGTTTACTGCTACGTGGTCACTGCTACGTGTTCACTGCTACGTGTTCACTGCTACGTGTTTACTGCTACGTGTTCACTGCCACGTGTTCACTGCTACGTGTTTACTGCTACGTGTTCACTGCTACGTGTTTACTGCTACGTGTTCACTGCTACGTGTTCACTGCTACGTGTTTACTGCTGCGTGTGTTTACTGCTGCGTGTTCACTGCTACGTGTTCACTGCTGCGTGTTCACTGCTGCATGTTCACTGCTGCGTGTTCACTGCTGCGTGTTCATTGCTACGTGTTCACTGCTACGTGTTTACTGCTACGTGTTTAATGCTACGTGTTCACTGCTACGTGTTCACTGCTACGTGTTTACTGCCACGTGTTCACTGCTACGTGTTTACTGCTACGTGTTCACTGCTACGTGTTTACTGCTACGTGTTCACTGCTACGTGTTCACTGCTACGTGTTTACTGCTGCGTGTGTTTACTGCTGCGTGTTCACTGCTACGTGTTCACTGCTGCGTGTTCACTGCTGCATGTTCACTGCTGCGTGTTCACTGCTGCGTGTTCATTGCTACGTGTTCACTGCTACGTGTTCACTGCTACGTGTTCACTGCTACGTGTTTACTGCTACGTGTTTAATGCTACGTGTTCACTGCTACGTGTTCACTGCTACGTGTTTACTGCTACGTGTTCACTGCTACGTGTTCACTGCTACGTGTTTACTGCTACGTGTTTACTGCTACGTGTCTTCTACAATATTCACCATCGACAGCAACAAAGCAAAGGTTTACTGTGTCCACACTGTTTGCAGAAATAAAAAGACTTATCAAAGAATTTTAGAAGGACGCACGCTGCAGTTTTAAAGGGGAGATTGGGACAGACGTGTCCAACATTGACATACATGTACCTTTTCCTTTATTACCTCCTCGACCAGACTGGGACTCTGCCAACAGAGAACAGACTGAATGAAACTTTCCCGCTGGAGCTTTTCACTGAAAATGACGGCGGGAAAAGAAACTCGCCGGGTTTCTCTTCAGGTTCTTTTTTTTTTTCAATTAGTTTCTATCTATTTAACCAGAAGCGACGCATTAGCCATCAGGTCGTGATGCGGCGTTGATACCACAGCCAGCGAGGCTCAGGAGCACAATGCGGACTAATGCCTGCACCCAGGAGGGAATAATTGAATTTTTATCTATTTTACACTATAATGAATCCTGAGACATAAGCACGGACGGAGCTCTGAGTACTTTGCAGAACACGGATAATTACTTAGCAGGAGCTGAGTCAATGCAGAGGAAGGGGAAGGGGGCGGGGGGGTGGTAGAACACACCGACGGTGGAGGCATCGGTTACCGCGACTGGTTTACCAGGTTACAAAATCCAATCAGATGATTGGGCGAGGCTCCTCCAGTGGCGATGGGACCTGTTGAGAGGTTGAGGGTGGGCTTTGTTCTTAAGAGCTTGGGGGGCCTTTTCGTGCTCAGTCGACCGTTGCTTATGAAATCATCACCTAAATCT
Source organism: Apeltes quadracus (assembly GCA_021346845.1). Taxonomy (NCBI): domain Eukaryota; kingdom Metazoa; phylum Chordata; class Actinopteri; order Perciformes; family Gasterosteidae; genus Apeltes; species Apeltes quadracus. The sequence continues at coordinate 1,421,265 of CM037931.1, read as the reverse complement.
TCACTGATACACATCGGTTGTCAACGGGCTCATCACCCCCTCCTCCCCCCCTCTCTGTTCCTACAGAAAAGGCCTTGTCCTCCTCCGAGGGTCCGGAGGGGGATTAGGACGGAGGTCCCAACACGAGGCGTCCTCATGAAGAGTCCATTTCACACATGAGTGTGCCTGTATCTCACGCAGCGGGCCGCTCTTTGAGAGGGAGGGGGGGGATTCCAATTGATCTCTTTAAGCTGTTGGGGGCTTACTCCACCCATCCAGGAGCCGGCGCTGAAGGTATCGCCACGGCCCCCCGATTTGCATGAGAAAACCAGGATTAATCCAAATATTTATCCGCACTGAGAGAGATGTTTTGCTGTTTTTTTACGTCCCTGAAGGAATTTATTTCTCCTTTTGAGACTTTAAAGATCAATACGTAGTTGTCTGCTCCTCGAAGGCTGGTTTGCATTGAATGCAGGAAATCATATGTACGCAGTGAACAGCAGGCAACAGAAAGGGAGGCAGCGGGGAGGGGGGGGGGGCTAAATAAAAGTGGAATCATCTCATGGAGCATCGCAGGTTTCCAGCCGCCAGACGTCGGAGCCGTCGCCACGGTTACAGACGTCATTTGACAATTCTCTCAGGACACGTCGAGGAAACCCCCCCGGGGACACTGGTAAGGCGGCTGCAAGGTTTCCATGGCAACCACAAGCAGACAGAGCAGTAATATCAAAAAAAAAAAAAAAACATAAATTACAGTTATTGTCTGTGAATCTTCTTCCTCTTTTTTACCGTTTTTACCTGAATCAGCTTGTGGATTCTCTCATTCTAGCAGAATAAAAAGACAAAACACAAACAAAAGTTAAACAATAGGAAAATATCAACGACACAGGACAACAAAGGGGGGCAATGAGGGGGGCAATGAGGGGGGGGCAGTAAGGGCCCCCGCAGGCCGGCCAATAACAAGACGCCTGCAGATTTAAATGACTGTCACATCTCTCTTCATCTGGGTTCCTCACTCACTATTACTTTCCTTCTCTTTCCTTCACCTCCTCTCTCCTCCCTCCGCTCCCCATCTCCTCTCACTGCATGAGGCCTCACCCCCGCGTCACCCCTTTGTCTCCCCCGTCTCTCTCTCTCTCTCTCTCTCTCTCTCTCTCTCGTCTCACCCCCCTTCCTTTCTTCCAACGAGGTCCTTGGGAACCGTGAGCACCGTCTCAAGCTCTCGCCATAAATCGCCGTGTCAAAGAAAACCGGCCGTGGGGGGAGGAGGGGGAAGGGGGGGTCCGCCTCTCGCTCTCATGCACACGGACAAAGTGGCCCTCGCTTTGCTTCCTGCGTGCTGCAAACACTCGCCAGAGGCCGGGTCCACAGTGGGGAGGAGGGGGAGGGGTCCCGGAGCGTGTCGACAGTTTGGAAATACGAGGCCCGCTGGTGTCCAGCTCATTCTAAGCAGTTTCCCGTTTTTCACATGGCTGCCTTCGCAGAGCGACGCTGAAGACCAACCAGGTCTTCCAAGAAGAGTCCGTCCTGACGGCACACCTGCCTCACGCCTCGGGGCAGACAGATGCCGAGCCCCCTCCGCCAGCAGGGGGCACCTGAGTCACACCTCCCCCGGTGAGCGCACACTGCCGCCACGCCCAAACGCGAGAGGAGCACATGGAGAAACTAAAGATGACCAGCCGTCCTCCCCCCTGAGTCACTTCTCTACTGGTGGATGGATTCATTCAAAATACGAAATTAACAACCTCGCTCAACTTCATGGAACATTTTTGCACGCTATAACGAGATCGTGCCAATAACAAAAGTCAATAATTACAAAGCAGGGAAAACAAAAGGGGGGAGGAGGTGGGTGGAAGAAATGTCATTGAAGTCAGATGAGAGTAAAACAAATACTGTGTTCAAGTAACCACAAAGTAGAGGGCAGCATGAGATTCCTTATTTAGGAGGGAACATCTCAGAAAACATTACTCATCCGGACAACTTGTCATTTACGGTTCAAATTACCCCAAAAGGAAAGAACTGAAAGGAAACACAGGTCGAACAGGGGTCGGGCCCGAGCAGCTAAGCAGAGTGTGGCGTTATTTATCTCTGCTACGCGTGTGGAGATTATGTGTCTGCCCACTTTATTAAACGTGCGTGAGAACGCCAAGGCGCTCCCTCTTGTCATAGTTGCATGTAATGGCGTCTTGTTGGTTGCGATCCACCATCCTGATCACGTGACAGAGCAGCAGGTGTTTTAGTGGAACCTGATTAGATGTGTTGCTGGTTTGGTTTTATCTTCGTATCACGTAAAACCATCATTTACGTTTTCTGTAGAAATTAATGAAAAAAACAGTAAAGTAATTAATTCAAAGAACTGTTTCCACACAAGTCACATGTCACTGTCACAGTTTCCTCAGCGTCTTCATGGTCGGACCTCGAGTGTCTGGTTGCTGCCAAACGCTCAATTAAGAGGTTTGGGTTTAGTTTACGTTCCAAACCTGGCGCTATTTCTACGTTGCAGAACAAGAGAAAGCTTTTTTTTCGAATCACATGGAGGATATGAAGTCTAAAATATGGCCAAATAAGTGTATTTGTACTTTTTTAGTTAGAGGCTGAAAAGAAGATGAAGACTTCAGCAGCGGATCTCCAAGCCGATGAAAAAGGGATTCCTTGGTTGAAAGGAATTGATCCCCTTCATGTTGCAATCCAGCGGTGGAGTGAATGAAGGTTTGCTGTGATCCTGGTGGTGTGGAGGTGAGGGGGGGGGGGGGGGGGGGTGAGGGGGTGAGGCTTTGGCGAGTGAAAGGGGACAGTTGTCTCATTGTGTTTGTAACTGTTGGACGGACAAATCCCCGACACGCTGACAGCTTGCAGATGCAGCGCGTCGAGGGGCGTGTCCCTCCTCACCCCTGGATTAACCCCCCCCCATTCAGAGCCAGAGGTTATCTGCAGTGGGCGGAGCAGCATCCATCAGCGGCTGCGGTTGATCCGAGGCCTGCAGAGGGTCGACGACGTGACGCTTTGTATTCGGCCTCATTCATGACGCCACGAAGCAGCTCGGATGGTTCGTTTTGCCGTCCGAGCGAATCCCGACGTTCTTTATGTAATCTAGCTGATGTATTGGAGCTGCGTGAGCACTCGACAGTCGCTCAGTTAACCGCAGCGCGGGCTGAACGTGGCTGCATCGGCAGCTCTTTGCGTTAAATGTGCTGAAACCTTTGATGCTGTGAGTCGACCCCTCTGCCGCCATAAATAAACCAACAAACAGAATATTCTGGTCCGCAGGCTTTTCACCCCAAATAAACATGGAAAGATTCAGCCGCCAGCTAGTCATCTAATGCTTTATTAAAAATGGAAATCCGGCCGCAGGCAGGAGGTGAAAGCAGTAGTGCCGTGTGCAAAGTGTTGGTTTCACTAAGCTCTAAACGTATTTGCAATAGAAACGCTGTGTTTACCAGAGAAACGAGCCGCGCCTGGGAGTCAAACTCGAGAGGTGAATGAAAGACAAACGTCAAGGTGTCATTTTCTGTGCTGTCGAGCCTTTAGGTAAAAGATGACACAACGTTCCTTTGCTCCTCAGTGCAGGTGCTTATGTGCGGTTTGTTGGCTTTTAAACCTTTGAACTTGCATCCGCGTCACGTTCTCAGTGAAGTCACCTGACACCTCTCAGGCTGACAAGGCCCGACGGATGTAACGCCTGTATTTCAGCCATTCCACCACATCAGGCTTTTGTGTTTTCCATTGGTGTAGTTTGAGCGGAGGCGACGTTCTCTTACACGCCCCCCCCCCCGACCCCCCCGCTCCCCTGACAGCAACCCAATTATGTATTTCTTAAAACCCCTCTCGCCTGGTCTGGAAGCCGCCTCTCTGAAGTGCATTAAGCGCCAGGTTGATCGAAATAAGCCTCCGAGCTCCATTAATAGAAACGACTCCATCCTGAGGTCCCGAGCGATGCTGCCGGTGGTTGCCGGGGAAATTGAGGGCGGATGCTCGTCGGACGGGATTCCCCGAAGTCCGCCCGTTTCTCCCGGAGAGAGCGCCATGAATTAGAGCCTGTTTTCATCCCCGCTGGCTTCCTCTAATTCAGAAAGCAATTACCTCCGATTTTCCACTCCACGAGAGACGAAAGATGGAAAAAAATATTGGAATGGAAGACAAGAGTGGCGAGAAGAAGCACAGGAGCAATCCTTCATGGCGTTTTTATGAGTAAAATATACATATTTATATTTTACATGTATGTCTGTGTGTTCTGCTGCCTGAAGCTGCATGTTAAATATCTACGTGCAGCGACGAACACGTCCTTCTTATGGCGTCGCGTTTGCCGTCTCTCTGTGTGAATCCAGCCTCCGTTTCCGCGGCGATGCAGTGGCGTCACTGGATCCCGGCGCTCACGCAGCAGCAGCAGCGCTTTGTGATTCTGTTTGTGGAATCCAGGCAAAGAAAAGGATTGTACATTATGTATGAAGGAGGGAAAGACGAGGTACCCGACCCTGCGATCTGGCACGGGAAACCCCAAACACTGGCGCTCGCTTGGGGCCTTTTGGCTTCTGATTGGAGGAGCTGGACTCTTTTCTTCTAGTTTTGGGTGCTTCGACCATGTCGGGGAGACCGGTTTGCTTTTGCTGACTCATCCTTAAAATCGTCATGAAAAACAGAACCTATTTTTCTGTTAAAATCTGGTTTTGATACTATTTTTTGTCAGCGAGGTTGTTCATCATGAATGCAAATCACGTTTCATACGCTTACTTTTTTAATTTTTGAGGCCTAAGAATAAATAAATACAATATTTATTCAATGAAAAAAACCAGCAGTATGATTTGATGTCTTATGGATGCGGTGCTATTAAACATTAAACATGTTTGTTCAAAACACACCGTCATCAGTTTAGTACATTTTATTTCTCTGTGAGTCTAACGAATATTTTTCTGAATCGTTTTATTTCTATGTAAATGTATAGATTTTATAGTCTGTCCATTTGCTGGGGTTTTATAGTGTGGCTCCTCTCAGGCGATCAGGTGTTTGTTGGTAAGTAGACACACCTGATGCTCATTAGGTCTGATGAGTTGGGTTGTACCAATACACACCTGGGAATAAATATCTGTAAGTATTTCAATCTTGCTCAAGAAAGGAGGAATCCCAAATGGATCTTTCTGTTCACTGGATTCACCTTCATGTTATTTGCTCTTATTTAAGTTTCACAATTCCAATACATAAGAACAGGGATTCAGAAGCGTAACTAAAAAGCAAAAACTAAAAACATTTAGTGCAATAAGCTGAGAGTTTCCCTGGTTTCAACCGCAGAGTCCTTTTAGTCAAATTAACAAATAAAGTGAAAAAAACCCCCAATAGTTTATTGTCCAGAAGGGCGTCTTTTGGGGGACAGCGAGTGATAAAAGGACATTCCGTAAAACCTCCTCGTAAGGTGATGTTCAGTAAATCAGGACGGCGACTGAAGACTGAGGGCGCGAGGTCGCCGACCTGCTGCCCCGTGATGCTTTTGGCATTCCTGAAGCCCGACGCGTTTCTCCACATTCAGAGGGATCCAGTAAAGCCGGGGGTTCAACCCCCCCCCCCCCCCAGAAGAAGAGGATGAAAGAGCATGTGTTAAGGCCCGTCGGGCTGCTGAAGCAGAGGGAAGATGGTTTACGAGCAGCGGAGGACTCGCACGCTTTGACCCAATTATACTTTGACACTCTGACGTAAATCAAGTGTGACTATCGATGTAATTCTGGTTTCAGGAAAAAAAAAGTGATAGGAAAGTTCTGATGCACGATTTAATCTGCCGACAGTCGGGAGTTAAAGTAGGTCGGGATCATTTGGGATGGAGGATCTCTCATAGCATCTGGAGGAAGAGAGAGTTAACTGTGAATCTCATTTAAATTAATGTGATATGTGGCACTAATTGGATCATTTCCCAACCTTTTTACCAAAGGTTTGCTGAGCAAGCCAGCTTGTGTCTTTGTGTAAAATCACGTTGGTAAACAAGCTGCAAAGGCTCACGTCAGCATCTCAGCGGTCATTTCAAGTCGAACGGGAAATATTTCCTGACTGGCGTCACGAATCCTGGAAGTGTTTTCCCCAAATCCACAAACCGTGTTGTTGCCGTTCTGAATTCCAGCTGGTGGAGACGTGGACGTCGACCTCGTTCCTCCTCCACACGTCCTCGAAGCCACCGGCCAGCCGCGTGACGTCATCGGGGGAGCGCTCGCCGTGACCAAGCCGAGTGAAACGTTCCCGCCTCTCCCCGGCCACGGGGGCCGCGTTGCTCATCAGAATGTTGCGTTGGCCCCGACCCAGCGAGCACTCCCAGGACGCCCGACGCCACAGACCCACAAACGCCGCCGGCAGAGCTCTGGAACGATTCAGTCTGCAGCGATTGAGACGTGTTGGACGGCCACAGACGGACCCGGAATGCGGCGTAATTGCAGTTTACCGTCGTGGCTTCGTGCGCTGTTGTGCGACTCGGGGGGTTCGGGGGGGGGGGGGGGGGGGGGTTCCTCGGCGGGGCGAGAGCAGAGGTCTCGTTTTCGGAGCAATGAGACGGACTATCTCCACATGTATACAAGCTTTGTCTTGTTGTCCGCTGTCTCGTTGCCTTACTGTCCAATGTTATGCAATAAACACCACGTCAAACTTCCTGCTTCCAGATTCCTGATGTAATATTTGAGGGGTCATTTGACTTCTGACCCGGCGGTGGGAGGGAGGATGCTTTGTGATTCCGACCCACCGGGCCTCCAGCGTCCTTCACAACATGCAGTATTTATATTATATGAAGCTTCATCTACTGCAGCATTTTAAAACCTCTTCAAGGCCCTGGGCAGCATTCCCTTCCTGTCACTTTCTATCTTTTTCTTTGGTATCGGTATCGACATCATTTAGTAACCGAACCTCTTTCAGGGTTTTCACTGCTCCTTCATTCAGTTTTACTCTCCTCCCTTTTGCATCCAAACCGCCGGTGAGGATTCCAGACGAGCAGATCGCTGCCGGAGGACGAAACGGGAACCGCGGTCCAAAAATAGTGCATTTCAGGACTCCTTTGATGCGCCAACGCTGCAGGAAACAACTAATCCTTATAACAAATGTCCAGAGTGAAAAAGGAAGGTTGTTTTGGAGCGTCATCAGAGCGGAGGAAGAGGGAGAGGCAGTGCAGCCATGTGCTCTCCATATGCTTCAAACGGACACGTCGCTCCCCATCATTCTTCCCCCCTTCACAAGTTTAAAGCCTCACGGACTCAAAGCGAGCAGCAGAAACCAGGAAGTGTGTGTTTGAGGCAGGATGAAATGAGGGGAAGTCGGACGTCGACTGATGTAAAAGAGAGAAAGTTAAATTCACCTTGATGCGGGTTTGCTGTTAAACGAGCAGCCGCACAGAAATAAAGCATCCGAGCGACATATTGAGCTGTTGACTTGGGGAATGTATTGTATAGCTTTAGGAGATGTGCAGATGAGCCCAGACTCCTCCGTTAGCGGAAAGATTATCGGATGGATGCAAAGCTCAATGCGCTCACACTTACACCAAGACAAAGAACCTTCAGATGAAAGCAAAGGTTTAACGCTGAATGTGAAAGAGGCAGCGAGAAGGCGCAGACGGGAAAGGGGTCAAAGGTCGTTGGGGTGCACTCTCCGTGCTCTCTGCGTTTTATCAGAGGCCCCGTACGGGGATTAGGACTACAGTCTGGATTAGGACTACGCCGCTCTGCAGGATTAAACCGTCTACAGGTCGTTTGTCAGCAGACATGTTTGAAGACGAGATGACGAACGCCGAGGGACGTTTGATTCACCGATTTACCAACAACATGAGTTCAGTAAAGACTCGGGTGTGGAATTTATAGAATTTAGTTTTCATTGATGTGAAGTGTAAAATGACAGTAAAACTGCGCCCGTAATCCAGGAGGAATTTTGCTTTCCACAAAAAACGTAATTGAGTGATGTTGTGAACGTGGTTTTGCTCTATTGGATTTAGAAACGCTCTTTTCTTTATGATTAGCGTGTTTGTGTGTGTTTAAGTGCCCAATTACAGGATCTGGTTTTACAAATCTGTGACTCAAGTGCATTTTATAAGATGGACTTTTGCCTTGTTAAAGTATAATTAGGCTGAGCTCCTGGTGGTCGTGGTCACAATGTGCCGAGGTGGTCGCCCACACATTCCTGTTGTAACGAGCTACTTCTTCTGTTTGTTCCACACACCCGACTAAGAAACGGCGTCGAGGTCACAAACAAGAGACGCTCCTTACAGCCGAGCTTCTACTTGCTTATTGAAAACGTACCAACATGAAGGGGGGAAGTTCAAGTCAAACCAAAGCGGACCGAGTGGTGACACGTCCCAGCTGCTAGAACCAAACCGTGAGGAGAACCTTCGGTCTGGAGCTAAGAAACGTCCTGCATCCTGCAGGGAGCGCCGTGCAGCGTTGGCCGCCTCCTGTCTCGTGAGGAACATTACACGGATGTGCGTTATCCCGACAGATAAATCAGTGAAGCATTTATTTCCTCATTTTCTAGATCATTTGAAACCCTGTGGAGGCGCGACGGAGATGTAAACACAGGCTCCCGACGTGGAGCAGATAATGTCTCCTGCTCCGCTTAATGATGGCGAGGTGGTGTAGGCCCGCGGGCAGCTTGCCTACTCACTCCCAAGGTGCTTCCCCTTTTCCCAGGGACCCAAAAAAACAGGTTTAAATACACAACTGAAAACAAACTGGTCGCACAACTCATTAGTTGCTTTCTACAGCGACACAGAACCAAGCTCGCTCTCTCACTCGCGCACCAGAGAGAGTGAACCACGAGAAATACAGACACCTGTGTATCCTTCCCAGGCAAGGAATCCAGGTGCAGCCACTGACGAGTGGGCGGGGCCAGATCTCCTGCAATCAACCACCTGAGCGATCTGGGAAAACGGAAACAAGCGCACCGAACAGACACAGAAACTGGGGACGTAACTGTGTCGGGACGGATGCAGGACGTGGGGTCGAGAGCCTCGTTGTGCGCAGTGTGGACCTGACCACGCGTTGCTCTGTCACGGAAACGACACCCTAAACACGCGACACCGAAGACAAAGGAGAGAGCCGAGCTAATCCAATCTGCAGGGGAGAACAACTTTGTAGAAGAGAGCCAATAAACCGCAGTTCAGACGTAATCCAATCTGAGAAATTACAGATTCCTCCCTTCATATCAATACTGTGTGTGTGTGTGTGTGTGTGTGTGTCGCTCACAGGGCTCATATAAGAAAAGGAAAAGACAGAGAGAAACCTGAAACCTTGTGTTAGAATGTGTTTACGGTGTGAGCCACACAAACAAGCCTCACCGTGGCTGCACAGAGATGCTGCATAGAGGTTGACGTTATGCCGTTTGGACGAGTGCATCACGTCACAATAACACTGCATCTCTCTGTGGCCCGTTATGTGCACAGTGGGAAAGCTGCACTCTTTCCCTGAAGGCTTGACAGCGTTCTTCAGAGTGTGACAGCGAGGGCTACATTTCACTTCAGCTTTGGCAAAACAACCGAATCCGTCTTTCTGAACGGATGATTCACACCTCTATTAAATGAATTAAAGTGTTGAGAAAAACAAAAGGGGAAAGTGAGCCTGGACTTGTTGGCACACGGCGGAGTCTGTACGTTAAGTGAGACGTCCACGGGAGCACGTCTCATGAATATTCATGAGGGGTCGTTTGTCATGCGGTTTTTCCTCCGGCACGAACGCACTTAAAGATTTCCCACGTTTCTTCCCGTATTTAGAAACTTTTCATCTCACTCGCTGCTGGAAAGAGGTGGATTTATTCCAGGATGAAATGGATTGGCTTGATTAAGATGGAGGTAAGCAGTGGCACTGTGTGTGTGTGTGTGTGTGGGCGGGGGGGCGATACTGAGTTATACGTGATCCAACAAGCAGCCCATAACTCAAAACAAGTCTTATTTCCAACCAGTTGTGGAATATGACAAGACCCTGAAACTGGGTTTGATGTTTGGGAGAAGTTTCAGCTCAGAACGCTGACGACGTTCAGTTTGGGAATACTTTGGAAAGTTGCATCTCTTTTCCCGTTGAGGCCGAGCTAGTGGAGCTAGCTAGCTAGCTAGTGATGCGCAGCGGGGGGCCGGTGGGTTCTGGGTATCTGAGGAGACTTCAGCTTGTGCCAGTGGAGCGAAGTAAAGATTCATGTGTTTCTACCGGGCAGGACGATCGTCGGTGACATCGGCTCAGACGCTGCGGTGACTCCGTCGTGATCGTCGGCCCTTTTGTTCCCGAACCGTAGAGGAAAAAAACAAACCACAGGCTGAACTTCTTCTTCACGCTTAACGGGCCGCCGATTGATGGCGTTGGAGCCGCGGCGGAGCAGGGAAACATTTGGATGTAGACCGTTGGAACTGGCGCCAGAGGGAGGAGTTCACTCAGGAGTCACAGTCGGGGCCTCGATGTTCCGCGTGCGCCAATACGTTCGATTCAACCACACACAGCGACTCCCTATCTGCTAACGCGCGTCGAACAAACACTCTAAGTATCACTTGCAAATAGCTGTTAAGATTTATTGAGAATGTGGGTATGTGAGTAGGGAGGGGGGGGGGGGGGTTGTAATTAGGCGCTGCGGGTTGGGACGCCGTGCCAGGACGTCCCGGGAGAAACCGCGCCGACGCCTCCGGGGCCTGCCAAGCGCGGCCGCAGCCGCCGATCCCGCTCCGCCTCTGTCACCGCCGCACATCTGACTAAACAATCCCTTTCAGCCCCGTCGTCGCCGCGGAAACGCTCCCCGTTTTCCCTGTCGGGGGAGACTCTGGGATTGAGGGGGGGGGTTCAGTTCGCCTCTTTCACGTGCTGCGAAACGATGGCCTGTGTGTGGAGGAATCACACGTATGATCTCATCAGTTATCTGCTTCTTCAGGCCTTTGATTCTAAACCAAAAATGCATCCGTCCAAGACAAACGCGTGAGAGTGGAACTCTTAGACAATTTGACAGAAGGATGAAAAAACAAACAAAAGACTTTTCTACATCTCGGAACCCAAACTGTTCACGAGTTATATTCATTTTAAATCAAACTATTCTAATCAATACAGATCCATAACAGTCCTGGTAAAACCCGTGTCTCAGTGTGCAGACGTTTGTGGAGCGATCATGTGACCAGCGGGGTTTATGCTCACTTCAATCTGGAGTGAGCATTTGACTCACTGCATATTACTTAAATATAAACAAAAAGTTTGATGGTACATTAAATTATTACAAAATATCAGCTTTGTCTTTTTGTGGCAAACAGAACGTGAGACAGTCGACTGTCTCACGTTCAACACCAGAAGTCTTCGTCATCCGAGATCTTCTAAGATCAAACCCCCCCCGTCCCCCGTACCCGAATCACGTCACCGTGTCGGCACACGCAATGCTTCTTACACGCTTAACGAGGCGGCTGTATTAACTGCAAAGGAGCCTCGCTAATTACCCTCCCTGGTGGATTGATGCTCGGCCATAAATCACCAGGACGCGTTAAAGGCACTCGGATTAATAGAGGTTAATACGGCTGGTGCTGGGACTTCCAGGGGATAGAGCGTGTGTGTGTGTGTGTGTGCGCGCGTGTGTGTGTGTGTGCGCGTGTGATGTGATGTGAAGAAAATGAAAACTTGACATAAGCTCCCAGAATCCAGCTTTTAATGGTATTTCTGCTCCGTTGGGTAACAGCGGCGAGTGTGACACAGAGTGAGCGTGTGATGTGGGCAAAACATCCAACTGGCAGCGGCACGTCGGCCCGACACCCACTTTTAAAGGAACAGAAACACACATCTACTGCCGATGTTCTGCTGCTGGGGCCTGTTTGTGGCCCCGCGAGCTGCTCGCTCCGTGCTGGAGGTGGCTGGCAGCGGAATGATCACACATTCATATTAAACAAATGCAAATAGCAGCTTGTTGAGAGGCAGCTTCTGCACTCACGCGTGTCTCCGGGAGCTGAAGCGAGAGGGGATTCAAGCAGAGGACATTTGGTTGACAGATGAAGCCGGTAATCGATTCTGGTCGGGATCCACGGCCCAGATCTCGCTCGGTGCTGTCAATCAGGACACCCGCTGTGTGGATCTGCCTCCTCTGTCCGATGAGCAAGAAAGACGGAAACAGTGAAATAGTTCGCCCGACTTCTTGCTTCAGTACGTTCTTCATCAGATTCATCAGCCAACTGCACCCCGATTCGACCACTGTGTGATCTCAAGTCAATATTGACCGATTTTCTTAACTGCAGTTTGTCACAAAACTGCCACAGTCACCTGACGCTCATTTCGGAAGGTTGATTCTCGAAGCCGAGAGAGTCACCTGACCTGCTGCATCAGACACGTGACGCTACGATCTCTACCAGTCCATGTGGATCTGTTTCCAATGAACCTCACAGTCTCTTGGTTTCCTCTGTTTGCGCTCCCTTGTGTTTGCGTGGTGGTAGACGGGGGACGGGGGGACGGGGAGGGGGGGGGCCGGGGTGTCGGGGGACATGAGGTGAAATGGAACCCACGCACTGAAAAGAGACGAGAGCCCCCGAGGCGCTCAGTGGACTTTTTTTCCCCGTCCCATCACACCTGTTTACAAGAGGAAGCGGTGATGTCACCCACTTCACACTTGGGCACAATGGTGGCTGGAAGAAAGCAACAGGTCGCAAGGGGCAGTGGGGAGGGGGGGGGGGGGCAGGGGAGGGGCTGTCGAGGGGCCTGAAGAAGCCCTCCTGTTTTATTTACCGTGTTTTGGACCCTTCGGCTGAAGCACAATAACACTTGCGGGTTCAAGTTGCTGCCGTCCCCCCGGCCTCTGTGTCCCCCGTCCTCTGTGTCCCCCCGTCCTCTGTGTCCCCCCGTCCTCTGTGTCCCCCCCGTCCTGTGTGTCCCTTTCATTCTGCAGCAGCCTCTCTCTCATGCATCATATGGCTGCGGCTCTGAGACATGAATTCCCCGTCTATTGAGACTTGTCTGTAATTACCTTGAGAGGGGGAGGAGGAGGACGGGGGATAAAACGGGGGAGTGAAGAAAAGAGTGGGGGGGGAGGCACATATTAAAAGTGCCTGAAAAAGAAATACTCTGCATTCTTCTATCACTCTTCACAAATGCAATAAAAGAATGAAGAGGAGGGAGAAGGAGGGGGGGGGGCGCGTTGGGTATGAGGGTGCGTAAAAAAGGGGTGCGTTCCAGGAGAGTCGGTCCCCGCAGGGAATCCGAATAAATTAATCACAGCGATTGGCTGTATGTTTTTTTTTTTTTTTTTTAATTCTCTCGCCTCCTTGCCTTAAGCAGGACGCTGTCATCTGATTGGATCCTGCCTTGGTGCGGCGCTCCGATTGGCCGAGAGAGGTTGTGAGAACCTGAAGACCTCGGCCAACGAAGCTGACAGGAGCTCAAAGGGCAGCTTCGCTCCCCCGACTTGAATGCAGAGCCGGGGAGGTAGAGGGAGCGTGGGGGGGCAATGGGCATGCAGGGCGGGGGGGGGCTATTATACAGCTACTAATGGAGCGGTGGATTTGGAGTGGGATGATTAAAACCAATAGAGTTTGGGATGGAGGGGGGGTTCACGTGTGCATGTTCACATATTTGTAAGTGAGGAGGAAAGAGTGAGAGGCCAAGAGAGAGAGAGAGAGAGAGAGAGAGAGAGAGAGAGAGAGAGAGAAGCCCCCCAAACAAAAGCAGGGATGTGCCCCCCCCCCCCCCCCCCCCCTCCCCCAACCCCCACCTGCTGTGGTCTCCCAATAGCCAGACATCTGCCTCATTATTGCCTGCACTTCACTGCATGCCGGCCATTGTCTGCAGCCGCTCTGTTTGTGCAGGAATAGCCGCTCGGCCCCGGAGGAAGGCTTGTTGTTCGGAATAACCGGCGGTGCGATCGGCGGCTGCCGGCTACCTGGGGGCCAAAGCGGGGAATCACACGGTTTCTTCCACCGCACCCTGATTAATGTTCCCTTCACAGTCGTCCAATCGGAGTCTGACTGAAGCCCCGTGTGATCGTTCACGCCACGAAGCCCTGAAGCAGGCGACGTGGTGGAGGAGTGGAGGAGTGGAGGGGTGATCGGTGACGTGGCGCGTCAGAGGCCTGCGTGGGGAAAGTGGATGGGAACCATCATTCATCCCTCGAGGGGTTCCCCTTTAGAGTTTGTCCATGAATCACTGAGAAAGGCACTTAAACCCCCCCCCCCCCCCCCCCCCCCCCCCCCGCCCTGCAGACTTGTCAACAAGAGATCACTCTTGTTTTATTTCACGCTGTAAATCATTTAGAAAACAATTTTTTGTCTTTTTAATCTTGGTGATAAAAGAATGAAATATTTCCTTCACTTACTTCACGCAGCTCCATTCACGAGAGGGGGGCCGTTAGTTTATCCAGCTATGCGACTCACCTTTAGGATTGTGTTAGAGCGTTTCCACAGCCTGCGTTTGGACTCCATCAGGTACACGTGTGTTTTTCTTGCTACGGTTTGCTGATTGCAAAAGAACGGGTCAAACTTAAAGGACGCTCAACGATTTCACTGATTAGTCAAATGATCCAATTTAACACCATTTTTTCGGGCGAACATCCAACGCTCATCGGGGCGGAGTGGAGATTGAGATGCTAATGTTTGATGCTAACGTGAGAGACTGAACCCAGGGGGGATTACCAAATTTAGTGTGAATGGATTAACCGGTTCAGTGATGGAAAAAAGACGTGCGGGACCGACTGAAGGTTATTAATATTTAATACTCCCCTGCTGTGTCTGTAGATGATTCACAGCTGCAATATTCATTAACCCAAGTGTCACACGGATGCTGATATATATATATACATTTCATCTTTTCACGTGTTCTCCTACAAAAGGTCCTGCAGCAATAGTACTCGTTCACGATGAATTGTGTAACATAAGCAATAGTTTTGTGGAATTACTACAAATTACAGTGTAATAAAAATAGCACGTTACTTGCAACCCCGATAACGACGCTCAACTGACCTCGTGTCCGTGTCTCCTGAACAGAAAAAAGACCATGTTTCCATGTAGTTAGCATCCTTTTAAGGAGGGCAACAGAATAAAAGTGGCTTCATTGTTATCGTGACACACTTTCCCACCGTTTCGGTGTTGAAGCTGCTGATGCTTCATATTCAGTGTCAGTGTTTTGCAGATTGTCATACTATTTACTTGTTTCAGGATTCTGCTCCCGTCACTTTGAAGAATCAGCAATTAGATCGTCATCGAGCATTAAAACACACACTCAAAAGTCATTTTACCAAAAAAGCAGCGCTGAGGACTCAGTCGACCTCTTGACAATAGGAAACACTCACAATAGATTCCCATGAACCTACAATTCACACACAAGACGTCAGCCGGTTTTTCTGAAGCTCCTCTTGCTTGGAGTGCAGTCGGCGCTCTGGGTGGCGATGCAGTAGCTTTAACTATGTGCAATTCTGCCCTTGTTTGTTGATGTTTTGCACTGAAATCATCAGCGTGAAGGGATCTGGGGTGCCGTCCACAGGCACGAGTCCAAACAGCTTTTATTAAACTCCAACTTTCATAACAAGCTGTGACAAGCTAATGAGACCGACTTTTGCTAATTCTCCACGCTAATTACATTCGTTGTGTTCGTGTGTCAAAGGTAATGCATGTGGCTAATTAATCCCAGCAGAAGACTCCAGTAAAGTCAAGGCATAACAACGCTAATATATATCTCCATTAAAGTCTTTCTACAGTAGACTAGAAACATTAACTGTAGAATATCACAAGACTTATTTTAATTGCTGGTTCTGTGTCGATCTCGAAGGCAGTACCAGTCGATCGCGTGCCATCGACCATTTACACCGGCAAAGTCACCGGGCGGGCCGATGTTTGACCCCCCTGGTGTGGAATGATTCTGAGTGGGAGGAAAACAGTGGAGTGCAGCTCTTTCCTTTGATGCAGAAAACAGGCGAACATCAAAGAGAAGAGTATTTCATGTGAATATTTAACAAGCGGATTCATTTTTTTAAATCAATTTTCGGTATTTTTTATGCTGCATTTTGGGACACCCGATCACAGAGACCAGATCCACGCATCAGTCCGCTTAGCTTCCGTGACACACACCACGGTGTAATTTGTGAGGAATGCGAGCATCCTTCACCAAAAAAAGGGTAAATAAATAAAAGCCAGCGGACCCCTGGCCTGCCTGCGTGCGCCACACAGGCACTTAGCTTTAAAGTAGCGCCGGCCACCGCGGCCCGCATACCTCCGCACGCCGTCTGCCCGTCTCCTCGGACCCGAGGTGAATGTGGCCTTTGAGGGGCGAGGGAAAGCAAACACGCAGCCGGCAGCTCTCGCCTGGGAAAAGAACATCCAATCTGAGCGGGGGCTGTTTCAGAGCGGCAGCCTGACCAAACAACCCGAGAGGGCTTCATGGGGCTGTGGGGCGGGGGGGGGGGGGGGGGGGGGGGGGGGGGGCTGAGGGGCTTCAGGGAGCCCGCCGGGGTCGTACCTTTTTAACAGGACAGCCTCTATCTCAAATGCCCTCAGAGCGAGACGGTGATTAAAGAGCACAGAACCAGCGTGTGAGGTTTTAATAACATTTTAATTCATCTGGATCTGTTTTTTTTATTTATTAAAGTTTAAATAATAATAATAATGTAATGCCTTATTTATGACGGAAGGAATTCTTTAGGTAATAAGCTCTTGCCAAACCTTTTTCTTGCCATGTGCCGTACGCACACAGGAAGTAGTTCAATACACCTAATTCATAGAACCCAAAAAGAAAGTAAAAACTATTTCTTCATACCATCGAGCTGAAGAATCTTTTGCAAAAGCGTTTGCAGATGGATGAAGTTAATAAAAGTAAATATTATCCCTCATTTACCTATCAATAACCAAAATAAGGAGGTTTAGATGCTTTGAGTGGTAGCAGAGGGGGGGGGGAGTCGTGACTACTGTTCACGCAGCCGGGATCAGAGCCCACGGATCGGGGGCTTTGAGTGTTTAGTCCGTGGATTAGCTATTGTGCCGGGCTAACACCATCGCCCCCCCCCGTCCCCTCCCCTCATCGGCCACCCAACCCTCTACACAAACCCCATTGTGAGCACGCAGCACCCAGGGGGGGTCACAGTCCGGTATTCACATGGAATTAGAGAACGCGACGGCTGATCCGGGATCCAAATTCACTTCTCAGTCAATCGAACGTAGAGACAGAACCATGGGGGGGGGGGGGGTGTCGGGGGGGGCACATTAAATTGAATCCGGCACATTTAAACGCGCATCGAAGGAGAGTGGAAACCTCACACTGACACATTGAGTGCTCATTCCTTATAATTCGGTCAGATTGTTATCATTATGTCTCGTGTGTGTAACAAGCGATGGGTTTGATTCAGCTTCAGCGCTCGAACAAACATTCACACGTCCCAGAGACCAGTGGACAGAACCGCCCCAGCTGCTGGTAAGTGGTTTGTGCTGCGCAGGAAGACGTGCTCACGCCGCCCTGCCCGTCTGATGGCATTTCTGCCTGTCTGTCTCTCTCTGCTAGACAGAGTAGCCGGACTGAGCCCCGGTAAAGTTAATGGCACTCCACAAACACAAAAGCCCAGACAAGCCAACGGCAATAAAAACCCTAGCGAATGATACCAGAGCAAAAAAAAAAAGAAGCAGAGGAGGAGTCGCTTTGTTATTTGGGCTCGGATTCCTCGGCAGGAATATCTGGGCCGCTGCAGAAGTCGTGCAGGCTGTGCGCCCGGCTCCGACATCCTGAGGGGGTGAAAAGTGTCCTGGCAAAGCTCCGGTCCTCACAGCCCGTCCTGTGGCAGAACGCCACCACCAGACATCTGGCTGCTTCATTTCCACTCAAATACACGGCGCTGAGAGTCAGCAGCATGTGGCGCCGGAGCCGGCATCACCTTCGCTAAATGTCCTGTACTATTCTCAACTATTCACATTTTTACAATTGTCATATGACTATTTAACGCCAATGGTGCACAGGAAGAAGTGTGACCTGTGCTGAGAAGCGAGAGGTGTGTAGCCTTTCTACACATCGTGCCAGATAACCATGCATACTTCCTAACAAGCAGCGGGCTGACCATGAACTCAGTTTACGATGTTTATGCAGGGAACACGTCTCCAGAGAAGTCGTTTTCCCGCCCTGATGGGAATGCGTTTCCAGAGTCAACTTCCCAGAGCTATCGACCAACGTATTGGACCTTTCTGCTGAGCTATTTCACCCTGGACCGAAGAGGCGGAGAAGGTTTCACAGGCTTGTCCAACATCACTCTGTGTCTAAAGCGAGGCGAGCCTCAATTAACCCGACAAACACCTCTTTCTGCGTTGGAAATAGTCTCGACCTATGAAAGACTAACAGAACCGTCCCAGATAACGGAGGCCCTGTCGTGACGCTGACGCCTCGTTCGGCTCCCGGTTTGTGCGTTTCACAGTCCGGACTGGAAAGACAGCGGCTTCTTCACAGCGGAAGCTAAGAATGTGAAAGTTAGACTGCAGTTTAATGTGATTGAGCGGTGAAGAGCGGTTCGCATCGCGTGCATGGCCGGCGCCCAGATCCCCGGGCACCGCCTCTGCCAAGCCGTGTAAATATTTAGGGTCACCCGTCGCACAGTGGAAAAATAGAGCCGCGACTTCGCCTGCGCGCCGCACACGCGACCGACCCGGGTCTCCGTGGACAGAAGCCAGCGGCGCATACCTGCGAGTGTTTGTGTGAAAAGCTCTTTACTTTTACTTCACGTTGCCGGGCGACTTTGACAGGAGGCAGAGAGGCGTTATCGGCGCGATGTGGGCGCCGTGGCATTCGGGGGGGAAGCACATTATTCACGGCTCAACGTAAACAGCAGAGACCAGTGGACAGCCCGACGCGCTGCGAGGCCGAGCCGACGCAGGCTCCTCTTGCACCTGAAAGAGAACAACCGGGTGTGTTAGTTACTTTGGTGTTTACCGTTTCCCCTCAGAATGTTGTCCATGTCACGTTAAATTAACACTAAATTAAAACCCACTCGGCACTACATCCTGCAGGTCGCTGCCCCGTGCCTGTTCAGCTGTTTGGATCCTTTTAGGATGGAGTAAAATTGTTTTAGGTTTTTACAATTGTTTTAGGTTTTTACTCATTTTTTAACAAATTTTCAGTATTTTTTTATCCATCTTTTCGTCGCTACGCTGCATTTTATGACATTAGTAAACTAACAGTCCAGAAGCAGCTGTTTAGGTTCAATAAATATCTCACGTTTGTCTCCATGGACTTAAATGTGAATATGTAGATCAACCATATTTAACATTTCATTATGCATTACAATTATTACCTTTTAAGCCTATTAAATTCAAATGGGTGAATCCTTGTAAATGAAGTCCACGTTTATCAGAATGTAATAAAACTGTCCCTTAACAAATGCGCACATGTAGTTCTCAGGTATTTAACCTTGTTGATAAAGTCACATGTTCCTAAACATAATGACCTGGTGACGGTATGAAATGATTGGATGAAGCGTTGACAGGTTTGATGGATTAGTGCGCATCACACCTGAATGCTGTGTGTGGGTTTGTCAGTCAGGAAATCAGAGGTGACTTTCAGGAGAAAGGGAAATTGTTGGGGATCTGCTACACTGGAAGCCTTTACAGGCGCGTTGAAAAGAGCCTCAGAGTCTGAAGGGAAAGCAGCCGCACACACGGGGGTTGATTTAGCCGTGTGCGTGCGTGTGCGTGCGTGTGCGTGCGTGTGCGTGCGTGTGGCCCGCGGTCGACACTCGCAGGACTCATTCAGCGGGAGAAAATGCAGCTCTGACCCCACAGGCAGCCACAGGAGCGCCGCCCCCGACCGCTCGTAACGCCATCGTCCCCCTGCGCTCTGACCAGAGGGGGGGGGGGAGGTTCCCGTGCCGCATCTGAGACGCGTTAAACTGGATGAATAACGTATTGAGTAAATAACTGTGTTTGCGGCCTGAATGGTCCGTTGTCAGCTCGTTCACCAACAGGGCTCCGTTGTGCTCCGCTGCTCTCACCCCGGCGTGACCTCCAGAGGTGGAACCTGCCCAGATACCCTCACGGCGGCTTTGTGTGTCTGCAGCTTTTCCTCCTCACGGACATGCATGTGCTTCTGTTCGCTGCGGCTACCCGGTGAAGAAAGTGGAGCATTTAGCAGAGCCAGAGGTTTTTAATAAGGGGGGTCGGTGCAGACCGAAGCGGTAAATGTTGTTCTTACAGTTACTAGAGACCCAAAATGAATGCTGACGTTTCTTCACCCCAAAATAATGAAAGGCGAGGAAACGACTTTAGGCGGTGGGGGAGGAGTCAGCGGGACGGCCAGATGCCCCGGGGCGAGGCACACACACACACACACACACACACACACACACGCGCGCACACAACCCCAAGTTGCTGGTTACTCATAGTAACCTTTTTGCTAATCCGATCCAGAAGATGGAAGCCACGTAATCTGACTTGAAAAAGGATACAAATGTAGCTATTTAATCTACGTGATGCTCATACGAGTGAATAAATATGTTTGTGATAAATAGTCCTGAGAGGAGCTGCATCACTTCCTCCTGGCAGGAGAGGAAATGCCGCCTCGCAGTCTTTCTCAGTGAAGTAGCGGTTGAGAAGACTTTGAAGCGTCCGAGAAGACAAAGGAGACCTTTTGACAGACATCAACCGACGTGGTAAAACAACTGGGTTGAAATGTCCTCTCTCCATGTGTGTGAGACGTCGTATCTCGGATAAGCGGCAGTGTTCACGGTTGATGCCCCGTGTGTGAGACGCTGCGTCGACTCTCCTCTTCCGAGACGAGGACGCCGAGCAAAGGTCAACTTCTCCACAGAACTTGTCTTTCTGTCGGCTCACCTGGTGAGGCAGCGCCTCTCAGGGGGAAACCTAATCAGCCCGCTCGTTCCAGAAGAGATGGATGAGGCCGAGATAAAAGCACATGGATCCGTTTGAAACAGTAACTATTATCCCACAACACACAGAGCTAATCTCACCGCCGATCCTCAGAGCTCCACCAGCTGCGGATGCTTATTGGTTCTTTTGGAGATAAATGGATGAGATTGGTGGTGTGTGGGACAGTTTAAAGGGAAGCGAACGAGCTATGCGTAATGGTTTATATAGAACTGTGAGAGTGGTGAATGAATCAGAGCACGTTGACTGAATTGTGGAGACGTAATTACAAAGCCTTGTCACTCAAATGTCTCAAACTGCGCAATCATCGGATTCAAACGAACATGGAAACATGCGACAGGCTGGATGAATTCTTAAGGGCAAACAGACGCTCGTCTCCAGATTTTAATTTCAATGAAGTCCCCCGCCTGCTTAAAAAGACGGACAATATTAATCGTAATAATGTGCTTCAGCATGAAGCTTTTATCATCGTACGAATCAGATTAATTTACCTGAATTAAATCAAGAGAAGCCGTCAGAGGTAAACGTAAAAAAATGTCAACTTGAACAGCATTGATTAATAATAAATAATATTTCCTATAGTTAGGCTCTGTGGGGATTCTGCTGGTTACGGTAGCTCGGTTGAAGGGTTCCCCTCTAATGAGTCCTCCCCTCTGCCTCCCCTCTGCCTCCCCTCTGCCTCCCGACGCGTCGAAGCTCGGCTCTTTGGAAACACACCGTGTCATCTTCTCGAAGCCAGTCGAGTGTCTATTTCTTTTCCAACCACTAATTCCTCATAGTGGAGCTCAGCGCGATGCAGTCAGGACAAAGGAATGCCGGAGCAGAGGAGGAGGCTGACGGAGGGATGGATGGAGGGACGGGGGGGACGGGGGGGGGGGGTGAGGGGGGGAGGAGAGGGACCAGACGTCAGGCAGTCCCGAGCTGTGAGACGCTCGTTTCTCCTGAGTAACATAACTAACACGAAGTCACATGACCACAAACAGGACTTTCGCCCAGGAGGCCTCTGTGTCTCTGTGACGCTGCCCTTCATACTTTGTCGTACGTCTTCGCCGCCCGGTGTTTGTGCCCCATTTCACCGATCAGCGATGCTCATCGGTCCAAGCGGAGCATTTTCACCCGTTTCTAATCTTCCGCTTTTAGGAAAGTACAGGTTCGCTGTATTCCAGTGGAACCCACAAAGGAAATGTCAACAGAATATTATTTTTTTTTTTTTTTTGTGGTAATTATAAACCAGTTTGATTTAAACTCCTGCTTTTCATTTTTTTGGCAGAAACCGCTGTGAGTCCAGACGCTGCAGCGGCCCCGCGTGGGTGGTCCGGCTGCTCCGTCATACAGGACCGACTTGTTCTGGCGGGGCGGCGATGTCATTGCGGCTGCATCTGCACCGAGCACCGAGCACACACACACACACACACACACACACACACACACACAGAAGTTTACCGTCTTCTTTTTTCTTAATCTTAGCAAAGAGCGTCGGCCCGCTGACTGACTCCACCGGTACGCGACCGCGGGGAACTTTGAGACGAGCAGACGGTTCTGTCGTGCAAAAGTGTCGTTCCCAACAGCACCACCAACGTGTCAGGTGACCGGAGGGCCGGTCACCTGACACGTTGACGGTGCTGTTGTGAACCGGGGAGCAGTTAAACATGTCAGTTAACGGCACATTAACTTTCACTGATGAATCCAACGAAGTGGAGCCAGTTGTTATTGGTCGAGGTTACGGTAAAAGGGCCATCTCCCCGTTATAGCTCGGCGAACCAGAATAACACGCTGCCCAAACACGCCAACGTGCATCTGAAGCCCGTGGCTCCGTCGCCGTCCCGCCCTGCGTCTGTTTACCGAGGCCCGTTTGGCTCTGTTTGTCTTCCAGTCGTCGTCCCCCCTGCCGAGGGGAAAAACAGCACCGTCCTGTTACTCTTCAACCGCACTGGACAGCAACTGAGAGTCGCTCCATCCTGCCCCTTTCAAAATAAAACCGAGTGGAAATAGATTTAAATAAACAGGTAAGGGAAGTGTTTGAACTGTTGGAGAAGGAATCTCTGCAGGATTATTTTAAATTATCCGCCGCTCTTTGTTTCTTTATTTGAGCATCTTATGTGCTTCTTTAGATTAAAAAAAAAACACGCACAGGCCTCAGTTTCATTCTTGTTTCTTTTTATTATGGATAGAAACACACAGCCAGTTAGTCCCCAGTAAACAAGCTTTTATTGGGAAATAAAAACCAACACCACGCAACCGCTGCTGCACACAGCGGCGTTCAGGAGGTTTACACAGAAATACCTCCACTTCGGCTCCAGAGGAATCACAATCTTTCCTCTGGTTTTTTCCCCTCGCCTGGCGCGTCCCCGCGGCCTCGTTCTGTGACCTTTGAGAGGTCCGTCCCGCAGAAAGGGAGTCGCTGTTGGCGAAACAAGGTGCGGCGTTCAAATTGTTGCGTAAGGACGCGCTATAAATACATCACATTTTAGGTGTGGTAGGCCCAAAGTTTATTTTTTACTAACAATCCGCGTACGTGTTTAAACAGACACGCGGAGCCTCTTTATGCAGCGACCTGCTTCCCCAAACGTCACCGTGGTCTTATTTGTGCGCTGCCCACAAATATCCAACAACACGACACCAAAATAAACTTTAGAAAACAACTTGGTTTTAGGTTTTAGGGAACCGTTGTGGTTTGGGTGCAAAACAACTTCAGGGGAAATTCGGTATCGAAGTACCGTTTCGGTTTCGGACTCCGGTGTGTAGTTAATTGGTTTTTGTATTTCCTTTGTTTACGATTTGATGGTTCGATGAACCAAAATGAGGAAACCTTTCAATCATCTGCATCAACTGAAACACAGATGTGAACATCAGCTGGTGAGTAGATGCCCCTTCACCTCACCTGTCTCCTCATCCCTCCTTCCTCATCCCTCCTTCCTTGTTCCCTCATCATTTGTACTCTTCCCCTCCAACGTTCTCCTCCCGTCGTCCTTCGCCACGCTCGCACCGTGGCACCATGGCGTCCCGGGGGCGGAGGGGTTCGGCAGACGTAGTAAAAAAACAAAATAAAGCGCAGTTGGGTGGAGCGGAAAATCTATTAACGGGACTCGATGTTGCAAATATTTCTTTTGGGATCTCTGAATAACAACATTATAACGCAGGAAGAAAACATCAGCCGAAGACACAGAGTTTAACCGGCGGGCTGCTCTCTGCTGTGTCGAAATAGCATTTCATTTATGCTTTCCCGCCAAAATAAAATAGCTGTAAGTATACTCATTATGTGTGCGGTGGTGGTTTTTCTTAGCGTTGGCATTGCGAAATGAAATGACTCACTGTTCAAATTACAGGTTTGCTGTGGAAAAGGCACCATGGTAATACTCCAAATGCATTTGAACGGAAGAATTATAAAATAAAAGAGATTAAATGTCAAACTATTATATATCTACTCACAATAAATACATAAATAATTGCAATTGATTAATACCGTTATTAGAATAATGTTAGACATGTAAGTACGTAACATTCCCACAAAGTGACAAAGTGGAATGATGTTTGGACCTGATTATAACGTTAAGATGAGTCATCACGTGCTCTAAACTTCATGGCAATCCATCCCATAATCTGAGATATTTCAGTCTGGACCAAAGTGGATCTGAATGATTGCGTAATCATCCTCACAGATGTGGATGAGCAGACAAACAATCAAAATAAATACATTTTATTTTCCCCGTTGTGTTGTTGTTGACCGTGGCTGTTTCCCAGCTGCCTCTTGGTGTTGTTGTTGTTGTTAATAATATTTTTTGTGTACCTTGTGACACAAAAAATATTGTGTTTGCCCACCACATACAGTGTGTGTGTGATCATTGTGCGTCCGGCGTGTCGCATGCAGCCCGTCGGCCGGGTGAAGCCGGTGACGTGATTCTAATTAGTCTCCAACCACCTGACAATAATAACGGACCTGTTTTAATAGAAATAAAGTTTATTTTCATAGAAACGAGCGTCCGGGCATCAGGTCACGTGGACCGACGGGGAGGCGGAGCCTTCCTCCTCACCTGTCGACTCTCACCTCAGCAGGCTCCGCTGTGGACAGGTAACCCAGTGAGCGTTGGCATGACGACGCAGCATCGCCGGGCCGAAGCCGGGAGATGTTTATGTAATGAAATACAGCGTGACAGATGGGTGACAATGAGTGGAAGCCCTCCAGTGAGCAGGCCGCCCGGTTCACCAAGGAGCCATTGTTTTATTGTTGCTCCACACAATGCGAGTTGTTGAACCTGCAGATGGACCCGCGTCATGTCCTCACACTCGCTTCCATAACGGAGGACGGAGCAGCGGAGGCGCTTCACACTCCGGTCGTCACGTCGACATCGTCGCTCTGCCGTCGTTGGTGTTCAAGCTGCCTCACCTTCGACTTGTCGCTTGTCGTATTTCGCACCGCGCAGAAAGCGCAACTCGTATCCAAACGAAACAAAACAAAAGCCACAGAGAGACAGACGGGAGGTTCAACTATCGCCGCTCACGCCGCCTCCCAACGCCAGGCGGCGGCGAGCGGATCCCGTCACGTCTCCTGCGGTTGTTTGTGTAAACTCCGATGCCGCCGAGCCTCTTTGTCATCGCTCAGGTATGTATCCAGGTTGTCGGAACAGGTTTGTGCGCTCTACCCGGCCCTGTCTGCGTGGCCGCGGGAGATTAATGAGCTGTCAGCGGCGGCGGCGGCGGCTTTAAGAGACGGCCGTCCTCCGGTCAGAGCAGGTAATCACTGCTCATCACTCACGCCGGGAGGGTTACAGCTCCGCTGGGCCCCGGTACAATCATGCTTCTCATCATTCATGATTACGCGTGACACAACTTGGCTAATGGTTTTTGTTTGGTTATAGTTCACTGGATCGCCTCATGGAGTGCAAGTGGCGACCGGTGTTTATTTGCCGCACGCAGCGAGCGGCAGAAACGGTGTCGAACGTAAATCGTCGGGCGCGTCTTCCTCTCGCCGGTGCTGCGTTGTGTCGTGAGGGGAGACTTTCCATCGGCGCCGCTTTCACCCCGTGCAAAACGGAACAACAACCATAAACGGGTACTGGAGATGGACGAGTGGGTCAGACCAAGTCAACAAGTCCTTTTAGGCAAGTCATGCCACTCGGCCGCCATCTTGGCAACGCCTCCGGGCAGCTATTTCGCACTAACAAGACCAGGCTCCTATCTCAATCAATGGGCAGAGAGTCAGAACTGCACTTTTACGGGTCATCGGGGCATAAAAACTACATGTATAGAAACAGCAGTAGAAAATGATAAAAATCGCTGAACAAGTTTGATGACTTTGCCCAAAAAATAAGGTTTAAAACGTCTTTTTTTCCCCCACAGGTTACTGTTACTGCGCAAGCGCAAAGCTTCACAACACCAACCTTAAATTACGTCTCTATCCAGAATGCCGGTGTCACGCCATCGTCTCCGCTGTCGCAAAACCTCAGCCGTGCGCATGCGTCAGTGGAACCAGACGATAGGCTTAAATGTTTCTGTTAAAAAGCAGATGATTGGCTTTCCAGCGGGAGGGGCGGGACATGCGCATACAACCACCATATTTGCCGTTACGGATTTTCCTACGGGAGGATTGAGGAAGTGGCACGTCTCCTTAATAAATAGTCTCTGGTCAGACGCAGGATGTGGGGATCTGTGTGTGCCGTTTTCTGTCTCTCCCCCTCCCCTCCTGTTTTCCCTTTGCAGGCGCACCTGCTCGCAATTATCGTCACTGCCACTATTTAGGGCTGGTCCGCGCGGCAGGCCAGCGCCGGATTATTGTTCCTGAGATCTCAACCCTCTGGTGCACGGTACTCGTCTGGCTTCCTCGCCTCTCCGCGGAACCTCCAGCCCGCCTGCACTCGGCCACCCTCTGGTGCACGGTACTCGTCTGGCTTCCTCGCCTCTCCGCGGAACCTCCAGCCCGCCTGCACTCGGCCGCCACTACGCACCGTCTACTATATAGCCAATAAAAGGACTTTTGTTCAACTACCGCTTCTCCGTGTCCGCTTTGGGGTCCCTAACACCACCACTGACCATAACAGAATAATCCGGCCAAGATGGACCCCGCCGACGCGGAAAAGTTCCGGCAGGCTCTCACGTCCCAAGGAACCCGTGTAGGAATGCACGAGAAGGCTTTGCACGAGGTTATGGAGACGCTCCAGACCCTCACCTCCAACGTGGTTCAGATCGGGGGCCGCATGGAACAGCTGGCGACTCACCTCACAACGCTCTCGGTCTCAACCTCCGCTCCGGCTCCGGATTCCGCCACAATACCTCCACCTGCTGCTTCCCCGGGCGCTCCTTCTACACCGCCGCGGGAGCCCTTCATCCCCACACCCGCCAGATTTTCAGGGCAATCAGGTACAGGCAGGGAATTTATTTATCAGTGCAATTTGGTGTTTGATCAGCAGCCGTTCACCTACCCGACGGACAAGTCCCGGATTGCTTTCGTTATGAGTCTCCTCTCAGAGAAAGCCGCTGCCTGGGCTGTTGCCCTCGCTCACAGCAATTCCCCAGTTTGCCTTTCTTTTTCGTCCTTCACTGAGGAGTTCCTTAAGACTTTCGACCACCCGCTGCGCGGCAGGGAAGCCAGCAGCCGGCTCCTGTCTTTACGCCAGGGGAGGAATTCAGTGGCGGCACACTCCGTCGATTTCCGCATTCTCGCGATAGAGAGCGGGTGGGACGACCGGGCACTTCAGGGGGTTTTCCTCAGGGGACTTAGTGACGAGGTGAGGGACGAGCTGGCCGCTCGTGATGAGACCACCTCGCTGGACGAGCTAATTTCTTTAGCGATACGGCTCGATAATCGTCTTCACGAGCGGCGCAGGGAGAGAGCCGGGAGGGGTGGCCACGCCCCCCCCGTGACCCAGACAATGAACCCCTCTTTTCGGGGGTTTGCGCCCTCCCCGATGTCACAGTCAGGCCCCAGCAGGAGCCCCCCGCAGGTCGATGCTTCCTTCCCCAACACGGAGGAACCCATGCAGCTGGGGAGAACGAGACTGACATCCAGAGAACGCCAACGCCGTCGACTCAGCGGACTCTGCATCTACTGCGGGCAGGACGGACACCTGCTGCAACACTGCCCCTCCCTACCAAAAGGGGGGGCTCATCAACCACGGGAGGAGCGTTGGTGAGCCACTCCGCTGTTGCTTCGTCTCCTCCCCGCCTGACCCTCGGGGGTACTGTTTCGTGGGCTCAGAACGCCCTGCCTGTTTCTTTGTTGGTTGACTCTGGGGCTGATGATAACTTCATGGACTCTGATTTTGCTGCCCAGTCGGGAATCCCCGCTCAGCTCCTTCCTCACCCGAGGAGAGTTTTTGCACTAGATGGTAGGATGCTTGCCTTTGTTACCCATCGCACCATTCCAGTTTCCCTGCAACTTTCTGGTAACCATCACGAGGCTATATCTTTTTTTTTGATCCCTTCTCAGAATTCCCCCTTGGTGTTGGGTCTCCCGTGGTTAAGACTACACAATCCCCACATAGATTGGGTAACCCGCTCCATCACTAATTGGAGTTTATTTTGTCATTCACTCTGTTTACACTCAGCCATTCCCTCCACATTAGCCCCCACACCACCCCCACCGAGACCAGTGGACCTCAGTTCAGTGCCCTCGGTCTACCACCACCTCCAGGAGGTGTTCAGCAAGGATCAAGCCCAAGCCCTCCCGCCCCACAGACCGTATGACTGCGGTATTGACTTGATTCCTGGCGCCCCCTACCCATCCAGCAAATTGTACAATCTGTCTAAACCCGAAAGGGATGCTATGGAGGTTTACATTACAGACTCTTTGGCCACTGGACTCATTCGCCCCTCCTCTTCGCCGCTGGGGGCAGGATTTTTTTTTGTCGAAAAGAAGGACAAGTCACTCCGCCCCTGCATTGACTTTAGGGGCTTGAATGAAATCACAATAAAGAATAAATACCCCCTCCCACTCATCGACTCTGCGTTTGGCCCCCTTCACAAGGCGACTGTCTTTACCAAGTTAGACCTTCGCAATGCTTATCATTTGGTTAGGATTAGGGCTGGGGACGAGTGGAAGACCGGGTTTAACACTCCCCTGGGACACTTCGAGTACAGGGTTATGCCTTTTGGCCTCACTAATGCCCCGGCGGTGTTCCAAACACTTGTAAACGATGTACTAAGAGATATGCTGAACTGTTTTGTTTTTGTGTACCTAGATGACATTTTGATCTTTTCCCGTGACCTCCAGGAGCACATACAACATGTGAAGATGGTGTTGAAGAGACTTCTGGAGAATAGACTTTATGTCAAGGCGGAGAAATGCGAGTTTCACGTCCCCTCTGTTAGTTTTCTGGGGTTTATTGTGGAGAAGGGGCAGCTCAAAGCCGACCCTGCCAAGATTAAGGCAGTGGCCGAATGGCCCACTCCGACATCACGTAAGCAACTTCAGAGGTTCCTCGGGTTTGCCAATTTTTACCGTAGGTTTATCCGGGACTATAGCAGAGTTGCCACACCGCTTACCCAGCTGACTTCGGTTAAGGTGCCGTTTTTATGGTCACCGGCAGCAGAGCGTGCGTTTGCTCGGTTAAGATCTTTGTTTTCCTCCGCACCGGTATTGATTCATCCTGACCCTGCTGTTCAGTTTGTTGTGGAGGTGGATGCCTCTGACTCCGGGGTGGGGCTGTGCTCTCCCAACGCACAGCCTCCGACCACAAGATGCATCCCTGTGCCTTTTTCTCCCGCCAGCTCTCCCCGGCAGAAAGGAATTATGACGTGGGGAATCGGGAGCTGCTGGCAGTCGTGCTGGCTCTTCAGGAGTGGAGACACTGGCTTGAAGGTTCCACTCACCCATTCTTGGTTTGGTCTGACCACAGGAATTTGTCTTACCTCCGATCTGCCCGCAGGCTCAACTCGCGCCAGGCTCGATGGGCGCTGTTCCTGGGGCGATTTGACTTCACGCTCACCTACCGACCAGGGTCGAAGAACATTAAGCCAGATGCACTGTCACGCCAGTTTGCACCTCCTGTGGAGGACGAAGCCGGGAGCACCATTTTGCCACCCACCTGTGTGGTTGGAGCAGCAAGGTGGGAGATCGAAGGTGTGGTCCAGGAGGCCCTGAGAGATCAGCCAGCGCCATCGGGAGGTCCACCGAACCGGCTGTTTGTTCCCCAGGCGGTCAGGTCCCCAGTCCTCCAGTGGGGGCATTCCTCCAGGATCGCCTGCCATCCGGGTTGTCGTCGGACCCTGGCGCTCCTCCAACAGCGGTTTTGGTGGCCGTCCATGGCTGCTGATACTAAGGATTTCGTCGCTGCCTGTTCTGTCTGCGCCAGAGGCAAGGCATCCCACCAGGCTCCTGCGGGGTTGCTGCGCCCCCTACCCATCCCGCATCGCCCGTGGTCTCACATTGCAGTGGATTTTATCACGGGCCTTCCTCCCTCCGAAGGCAAGACAGTGGTACTTACCATCGTGGACCGGTTTTCGAAGGCGGCACATTTCATTCCCCTTGCGAAACTGCCGTCCGCCCTAGAGGCCGCCAACCTCCTGGTGAGTCATGTTTTTCGCCTGCATGGTATCCCGGTGGACATTGTCTCTGACAGGGGCCCGCAGTTTGCCGCCAGAACTTGGAAAGCGTTCTGCCAGGCTTTGGGGGCGTCACCCAGCCTTTCCTCTGGATACCACCCACAGACAAACGGCCAGACAGAACGGGCTAACCAGGATCTGGGGGCAACCCTACGCTGCGTAACGGCAAAACACCCGGCTTCCTGGTCTACACACCTCCCGTGGATTGAGTACGCACACAACTCCCTGATCTGCTCCGCGACAGGTATGTCCCCATTTATGGCTGCTAATGGGTATCAGCCTCCGCTCTTTCCCTCCCAGGAGACTGACGTGGCAGTGCCGTCCGTCAAGGAACACCTCCAGCGCGCTCGTCGGGTTTGGCGCGAGGCCCGGGCAGCCCTCGTCCGGACCTCTGCCCGCAACCAACGCATTGCCGACCGTCATCGCACGCCCGCGCCCGACTACCGGCCAGGGCAAATGGTTTGGTTGTCGTCTCGGGATCTGCCACTACAGACGGACTCCCGCAAACTCACCCCCAGATTCATAGGACCTTTTGCAATAGATCGGATCATTAACCCCTGTGCGGTGAGACTCAGACTTCCCCCTTCCTTGAAGATTCACCCCACTTTTCACGTTTCCCTCCTAAAGCCAGTGTCCTCAAGCCCCCTATCCCCGCCAGCCGAGCCTCCTCCTCCCACCCTGATCATTGACGACCACCCAGCCTACACGGTGAATAAGGTTCTGGACGTACGTCGGCGAGGCAGAGGGTTCCAATACCTGGTGGATTGGGACGGTTATGGGCCGGAAGAGAGACAATGGATTTCCCGGTCATTGATCCTCGACCCCTCCATACTCCGAGACTTTTACGCCCGGTTCCCGGATAAACCGGGCAGGCCTCCGGGAGGCGGCCTTTGAGGGGGGGGTACTGTGGGGATCTGTGTGTGCCGTTTTCTGTCTCTCCCCCTCCCTCCTGTTTTCCCCTTTGCAGGCGCACCTGCTCGCAATTATCGTCACTGCCACTATTTAGGGCTGGTCCCGCGGCAGGCCAGCGCCGGATTATTGTTCCTGAGATCTCAACCCTCTGGTGCACGGTACTCGTCTGGCTTCCTCGCCTCTCCGCGGAACCTCCAGCCCGCCTGCACTCGGCCACCCTCTGGTGCACGGTACTCCTCGTCTGGCTTCCTCGCCTCTCCGCGGAACCTCCAGCCCGCCTGCACTCGGCCGCCACTACGCACCGTCTACTATATAGCCAATAAAGGACTTTTGTTCAACTACCGCTTCTCCGTGTCCGCTTTGGGGTCCCTAACACCACCACTGACCATAACACAGGAGCCGTTACCATGGAAACTGAGGTTGCTGTCCAGTTATTTTAAGCAACGACCAACAAAGCATTTTTATTTCCTTGCGATGAGTTTTGGGGCGGGACACAAACAGCGTCTCCTGGCGCCTTAAACCGCACGATGGGCTCTTTAAAAGACGCTTTCTTCTCCACCCGAAGCTCCTCAGGAAAGAAAAAGACTAATCAGCTCTGCTCCACGCGGGTGCAGCACGGTAACCGGGTGCATCACCGATCCGCACTGTTTACCCCACGGACACGACACCGGCTGCACACAAACTGGCTGCTCACTGGGGGGAGTCGAGTCATACGTCTTTGTAAAAGTTGCCCGAGTTGGTCGATGGGCGTTTCGCTCATTGGAGGTTCGGTCGCGGCTCTAATTGGTGGAGCTGAGGCCGTTCAAAAGAGGCTTTTATCTTTTCATGTTTTTCCTCTTTTCAGGCGGCGTGCAGCGTGTTTCCCGTTTGTTTTCCAGGAGGACGGAGAGCTTTGGATGTGGGTTCCAACGTGGGTAGAAATGTGAAGGGATGAAAAACAGCGTTTAAAAACCTCGTGTTCAAAGTCAGCGTTTCATCCTTGTGAGTCTTTCGGTGTGTCTCTGCGTCTGATTCCTCTTCCTTTCCCTCTGCACCACGGCTGAACACGATGGCAGCGTCTTCCCATCCAGCAGCTCGTATGGAGGATGGCACACACACACGTAGCACATAACACTTAGCATTTAGCATTTAGCATTTAGCTTACTTCCATGTGGTCCCAGCTCCCCCGCATTGATCTGGAAAACTTGACAAGTAATGATACGGTAACCGAGGTAACCGGCGTTACAGCAGTCCGGATGACAGCCATGCAGGACCCTTAAAGGCGTCGTAACCCGGAGAAGCACTTCTCATCTTCTCATCTCGCCCCCGCTGTGACCTGCCGGTGGTTCTTTTAACGGCAGGTCTTCAGTTCAACACCCACCGCTGATATTGGCTGCCGGCGCCGTCCTGCATTATTAACTCTGTGGTCTGAAGCGACGCGACTGAGCGGGGAGGGGAGGGGTGAAGGGGGGGGCCCTCGGCCGCCGCGGTCATACGCAAACATCGGCTCCTCTAATGAAGGATGGCAACAAGATTGCACAGCAATTAAGGCGGCGCGAGAGTCCGGGAGCTGCACAGCTCCTCCCGCTGCGGGACGCGAGCCACTGACCAACACGCTTCCCACAGTAAATACTCTTAAAGAGCGTAAAGTGTGTCACGTTCATGAGCATCGCCGTTGGCTGATAACAAGAAGCGCGGCCCAATCGATCGCTGCTGACCCTCAATAACTCACAGGGGGAAGCGGATATTACAGCAGGAGCCCCTCTGCTGCTGCCTCTGCTTCTTGAACTGCGCCCTGCGCCGTCTGGGTGGCTGCGCTGGTGCAGACTCATTCTCACTCTCCTGAACTCGTCTGCGGCTCCTGCAGAAGGACCTTTTAGCGCGACAGGCTCGAACCTGCCAAATATGTAATTACCGACGTGGACTCTCTGAACCGCACGCCGTGCGTTCCGCAGGCGTCTGATCGGGGCTCAGGGTTCGATATCTCTGCAAGGTGACCTTTTGACCTCAGTCACGCCTCAGTTTGCATTGCAACCCGTTGAGCTCATAGTTAGTCTCATCTGGCAATTAAAACAACCAAAAATAGGACATTTACAAAAATGCAAGACCGTAATTCTATATTAAAGTCTTTCTGGATTCAATGAGCACAAGTGGAACAACTGAATGTGTAGCTTTGTGTTTTTGTTTAATGTGAACACAACTACAACATCCAAAAACATTTCTATGAGGACAAATAGAGTTTTATTTATAAGAATCTGACATGTTTGCACAAAAGGGCTTTTCTTAGTTGTTGGTCATGTATGGAACCATGTGCACCAAATAAAACAAGGAGCTGCTTTATGTTTTAAGTTTACCAGAAAGCCATCAGCTGTTATTCAAAGACGTGCGAGCGGCCCGAGAGGAACCTGACCGAGGCCGCCGCGCTCTGAATCCCTCCTCCCCGCTGATGAGTCACACCTGGCCGGACCCGGCCGCCAGCGCCGTGATTCCGCTGCGTCCCGCCGGCCGAAGGCGTGGCTGCACAAGGGGCTGCTGCCTCTTCTTCTTCTTCTTCTTCTTCTTCTTGTGCCGCCTCCCACGCGCTGTCGCTGTGACTCGTCGTTTTCCGGCACACCTTGAGTGCTGAGAGGCGGGTGAGTGCAGGCGTGTGCACGGGCGCTTCTTCACGCGGCTGCAGGTTCCACCTCTTCGAGTGGGTGGTGCAGGTGAAGACGTTCAGAGCCAACAATCCGGATCATGTTCTTAGTGTTCGGTGTTGCTTAAGGCCGCCTGGCTGCTGCCTCGCATCCACGCATGAGTTCACTTGTATGCGGAGGACACAGAAGGCTGACGAGTGGCTCCTGGGCTCTTCACGTCTTTGTTTCTCATATAAATTACGCCCTTTGTTCACATAGTGTCTCTTGTTCGGCGATGATTGGTGGAAATTGTGCGGATCAATCAAACCCAAATGTGACAACCAGACACGAATCCAAGTGACGGGAACAAAGACGAGCTTGTGTGAACTTTAAAAGCGCACTCCACCGAGCGTGAAAGTTCCCACCATCCTGCTGGAGAAGATAATAAAACACACATCTGTGACACTGTTCATTTGTTCTGTGTATGTTTTTGCGTATATTTATTCATTGACACAAATCAGAGGCGCCAGGTGCTTTTAACTGCTTTTAACTTAAGCATTAACTGCAACCCAAATGAATGCACTCATTTCTTCTTTCAATAGAAAACCAGCTGAAAGTTTTTTAAATAAGCGTCATGAAAAGCTGGAAATGATGAACGACATGAATCTCAGCCGCTGGAAAACAAAGTGCCAATTTCACAAAAAGCAAGCCAAGCATTTGTCCATAGAGTCTGAAGTGATACATTTTTGGGAACCACCTCGGAATGTGAATGTTACATTTAAAACATCAATCAATTGATTAAAGTGGGAAAAAAATGACGCGACAATGAAGTAAATCACTAGTTTCTGTTGGAATTGGCACAGTTTGGAATTGGGACTCAGCTCTCAGGTGTAAGTCGAGTGGATGGATATGAAGCCCCCCCCCCTCCTGCATGAGTGATGTCTAAATAAAGGTGCAGGAGGGGGAAGCAGGTTAAAGATGGAGTGCAGCTGGAGCGTCGGCCTTTCTCCGAACAGCAGCAGTCGATCGGTTCAGTAAATCCGCCAGCATTGAAATATAATACTTGTGGGCTTTGGGTTTTGGGGGGGGGGGGGCGACTGGCTCCAGCGCCCCTCCCTCAAAGATCCTTTTTGTCCTGAGCGGAGCGGCGCTAACAGGCCGGCTTCTGGCGCTTAGCGCAGCAGTTGTGAAAACACGGCCGTCGCTCCGCTTCTCTTTTCTTAGCGGTTCTGTTTGAGGCCGAAGGGCCGCGTGGGGGGGGCACGGTGGGGGAGGCACAGTGGGGGGGGCACGGTGGGTGGGGGCCGCGGTCAGAGCCAGCGCGAAGACGAGGGGGTTGGAATTGAGGAAGATTATTGTTCAAGGCTTTAATCGCGTTTCGGAGGTGAAGACCGGAACTTTAATTTTTGTACTTTGGATTGTGAAAAAAAGCATCCTGCCTAAAAACAAAACCAGCCTCGGCAACTGTTTCCCAGTGAAAGTAGCTACCGCTACGCTAGCAGCTAGCAGCTAGCAGCTAGCAGCTCATTGCCGTCCTGCAATGACCACTGATGGATTCATTCTTCTCTGGGATGTCATTTAAATTTAAGCACAAACACCAACGCTGCCTTTTTCAAAGTGTCGTCTGTAATCAAATAAGCAAGAACCGCCTTGGTGTGGGGGGGGTGAGGGGGGGCGGTGCTCTCAGAGTGCTTTTTAAATTGTTTTACAGGTGCGTGTGTGTGAGAGGGATTTCCAACACGCTCCTGTCGGCGTTACCACCAGTTGACAGAATAAACAGACACCAAACAGGAGGCTTTTTACACCAGAATTGTTCCGTACCGTAAGTCCTCCCGGCGCTCGTTCCATTACCGCGGCTTATTTGCGGCCTTCTATTTTGTATGCGACCTATTTAAGAGGGCGGCGTGCGTTCGTGCGGTCCTCTCGGGTTACTGTGCCGCGGTAATTACGCCCCCCGCTTTTAGCTGTCACAACACTCGCTGTTTGGGGAGGACGGCCCGGTGTGTCGCTCCGCAGACAAAGTGACCCGTGTTTAACAGCAGGGTCCAACGCAGACACGTAAACACACGCAGGGGGACGGACGGAGACTCGCTGTTTGTCTCTCGCTCTGAGCAGCAGGCACATGGTGAGGACCGAAGGAGACAAATCCAGAGAAGATCCAGAAAGCTGGATCCTGGCGAGGTGGATGCGCACGATGGAGGATTGTGGGGACGCGTTGGTTCTGACCCGGCTTTGAGTGAAACGGCGGCATTGTTGTGCGAGTTCCTGACAATGACGTTTCGGGACACTCGCTCTTTTTGTTTTTTTTGTCGTTCTAAATTGAATTAAAGCACAATATCCACCCTGTTCGGAGCCCGGCCGCTGCTGTTTCCATGGTAACCACCAACACGAACCTCATCATCACAAAGCAACATAAACATCCTTACATGTTTTTTATTTCCAGTTAATGTTGCCCGCCGTCGTTAATCACATCACTGCCCCCCAGGGACTCGTGCGAGTCTGAGAAATGGATTTTAGCATCATCGTCATGATTGCTTTAATGAGACACTTTTTACAATCAACTCCTGCAGCTCTCTAATCATTTTAATGCTTTGTTTCGCTGGTTTAGCGCCATTGTTTAGACAATCAATGCGATAATGTGTTCATTTATCTGGGCCTGATCGCACACCGGAGGAGCGGCTTCCTGCAGTTTCACTCTGTGGGTGTTTTGTCCCTCGGAAAGACGGGTTTTCAACCCGCACACAGGAATCCGAAGACTGCGGCGCGTCCGGTCCGAGCGCTGAGCTGCTACCCGACTCCACGCGACGCCACGTGTTGTTTAAACACTGCAGAGCAAAAACAAGTCAAAGTGGCCTCGTGTCCCGGGTGAAAGTCTGGCCGCTCCGCACTCACCCTTTACACAATGTCAATCACTGGCGTGCTGACACAGATGGGTTTACATTGCAGGGGGAGGGGGGGGCTTCACGAGGCGTTCAGGCCCTGCTGGATGTCTGGAGGGCCAAAGTGATTTGCCAAATATCTGTCAGAGAAATAGTTCTGCAGTTGTGATTGAGCAAGTCTCGCCTCAAGCGTTTGTGTAATTGAATGAGAAGACTGTTATTTCAGTTTTATGTCTCTTTGCTTCAACAGAAGGAGAAGTTGTTCTCCGGAATATTTAGGAATTAATGGCAAAATTCAACACTTCAATTCAAAAGTTCAAGTATCCTTCTTGCAGCAGCACGTTTGCCGTTACTCAGTCGCAGTTAAAACACTTCTTGTAAACCTCAACTTAATGAAATTGAATCAAATATAAAACCAAAGCCAACAGCTTTAACGTTGAACCTGGTTTGTTACAGAAAAACAAGTTGGGTCTTAGCAGGCAGCAGCTACCGCGTAGCAGCAAGTCCAGGGCAGGTTTCACCAGGGAGCCGCTCAGCAGCGCAGACAGACGTTCAGTCCTTGTGGGATTCGTTATAAATGTTTATAAGAAGCTCAACGTGGGGGGAAATTTCCCTTCAAACCAACAATGCGCTCGCTAAGTGCCACTAGCTGTGTGCTAGTTAGCTTGGCTAATTCATATATTCATACTTTTCTCGTTATATTAAAAAGAACATCATCACTTCCCTGAAGGAGAGCTCGCAGCACGCTGCGTGTGAGCGACGCGGCGCAGAGATCAGCTGGATCCAACCCGAGTTTCACCAACGCGACCACACCGCCTGCACGTGCGTTCACCCGCTCACAACGTGCCGTGTGCCACTCCGTTTGATTTCATTCCCTTTCGCTGCAGCTTCTTTGGAAGAAAGCCTCGGAGCCTCTGAAGTGGAAGCGGCCGTCCGGCGCCGCGCTCACTTTCCCACACGTTGCCCATAAAGTGGAGAATGTGCCTGATCCCGCGCAGAGTTATGACATATGGTCGGTGGCTTAAGTGATCTGGGGGCCATCTTAAGATTGAGCTGGAATGCTATTCCCCAGGGGGAGAGGGAAGGTAAATAAAGGAGACAATGCTCGGCAGATATGGGAAAATATTGACACCGCTGACCTCGGTGCTTAACTGATTAAAGGCGGTAACGTCTCACAGCTGCCAACTTTCAAAGAACGGGTCGGCTGTTTCAAAGGGAAGCCACACATTTAGGATCCCTCAAAGATAGTTATGAAGAAGTGTTTGTTTGTTTAATACCTGTAATGCTCCACGTGAGATACACAAAAGTGACATTCTGTGTGGTTTTGGTGGGATGAATGGTAACAAAAGGGCAGAAGAAGATGTAAAAACTATAAAGCCATTGTGAAGGATTTAGTGTAATTTAATGAAAACTCTACAAAGTGCCG
Source organism: Apeltes quadracus (assembly GCA_021346845.1). Classification (NCBI taxonomy): domain Eukaryota; kingdom Metazoa; phylum Chordata; class Actinopteri; order Perciformes; family Gasterosteidae; genus Apeltes; species Apeltes quadracus. The sequence continues at coordinate 1,383,153 of CM037931.1, read as the reverse complement.
TGAATTATGGAGCCGTGGGAGTGATTCACATAAAACGTACATTTACGAGAAACACACTTTGTTATTCGCTTCATTTTCCGCGGTTGAATCCTCCTCGTTTCAGACGTATCTGTAGAGCTGCTGTCGTTCTGCATCGAGGCTCGTCACAGGTAGACATGACACAGGTTTCTGTCTGGAAACAACAGGAGCCCCTCAGCACCTGGACGGTGATCCGTAACGTCAGGCCGACTGAAAAACGAGCCCCGTTCCATGAGCTCCCCTCTGGACCCTCGCAGCGCCACATGATCGCTGAGCTCCTTTACTCGGATCAATCAGCACGGATCGATGCTCAGGAGGCCGCGTGCTTGTTTATGCTGCAGGACCCTCACAGAGGAACGACGTGGAGGAAAAACTCAACATCCAGCCGTAAAAATGAAATAAAGGAGATAATTACTCACAACTTCAATGCGCTGAGAGGATTATTGAAAAGTTTGAATTAAGCTTCTTTCATTCAGGAATCTTTTTGGAAAAAATGACAATTAAGAAATAAGATATTTCTTTCTTCACATAATGCGCCGCGTGTGTCTCTTGGGGGGGTTGAACGCTGTAGTTTGGACGTTAAGCACAAAGGGCCTCGAGCAGAAGGTGACTCTGAATTTCATCACCTGAATGAAGACAAACGACAAACTGGGACTCGAACCGCCTGCAGCGTCGACCCCTTCAACTCGTCCCCAGCTGCGTGCATGTTGCGCTGTGTGCGTGCTGCGCTGCATGCGTGTTGCATTGTGTGCGTGCTGCGCGTGTGTTGTGTTGCATTGTGTGCGTGCTGCGCGTGTGTTGTGTTGCATGCGTGCTGCTCGCGTGTTGCGTTGTGTGAGTGCGTGTTGCGTTGCGTGTGTGTTGCGTTGCGTGCGTGCTGCGTTGTGTGCGTGCTGCGAGCGTGTTGTGTGCATGCTGCGTGCGTGTTGCATTGTGTGCGTGCTGCGTTGCGTGCGTGCTGCGAGCGTGTTGTGTTGCATGCGTGTTGCGTTGTGTGTGTACTTCGCTGCGTGCGTGTGTGTTGCATACGTGTTGCGTTGTGTGCGTGCTGCGTTGCACGCGTGTTGCGTTGTGTGCGTGTTGCGTTCGTGCTGCGTTGTGTGCGTGTTGCATGCGTGTTGCGTTGTGTGCGTGCGTGTTGCATTGTGTGCGTACGTGCGTGCTGCGCTGCGTGCGTGTTGCGTTGTGTGCGTGTTGCGTTGTGTGCGCGCTGCGTGCGTGTTGCGTTGTGTGCGTGCCACAAAGAACCGTTGGGGGACGTTCGGGGGTTTGAACCCTCTGAAGCGGCACAATCTCGGCTCTAAAAGAGACGTCTGCATTTGACAGCTCGTCACAGCCTCTCGTCCCCCGTCTACACACTTACACACTTGGTCTCACTCGCCTGCACACAGCATTACACTCAAGCATGCGTGCGTGGAGCCAGAAGCACGTGCACGCCTACACACACACACACACACACACTATCAAGGTGGGAGGAGTCAGCGGTAAAAGACTTGTAATTTGTGTTTTGCCAACAAAGGCCGGCTAATCCTGCAGGGGGGCTTTGTCACAGCTGCTATTGTGGGTTTGTGTGTGTGTGTGTGTGTGTGTGTGTGTGTGTGTGTGTGTGTGTGTGTGTGTGTGGGAGAAAGAGAGGGGAAGGGGAAGAGAGAAGGGAGAGAGCGTGAGGATGAAAAGTGAGTCTTCTTTTCACTTATTTCAAATCTGAGTGAGACTGTGCGTCGCTCTTTGTCCCAGCTGTGTGTGCACATCTGTGGGGGGTGGGAGTGTGTAGAGTGTGTGTGCCGTGTGTATTCATCCCCCTCCTGCGGTTTTCTGCATGACAGAGCTCATTTTAGGCCCGTCTCCTTCGCTACCCCCCCGGCCGGGCTGAGAGCTCCGGCGGCCCATGGAGCCGAGGGGTCGCGGGGGCCGGGGGGGTCACAGGGGGTCATAGGAGGGGAGGGGAGGGCCGCTACGCTTGTTGGAGTCATTTAGCTTAAGACGCCGATGATCTCTCTGATTTCTGCCGGGGGGGGGGGGGTCCTCGGCTGAGTGGAAATAAAGTTACCAACGTGTGACAGGTGGAAAGATGGCGAGCTAATAGCTTTGGAGCAGCGAGGGGCTCCACCCTCTTAACCCTGCCCCCCCTCCATCGCTGTCCCTTTCACACATTAAAAGGGGGGGGGGGGGGGGGGGGGGGGGATTATTACGGATTTGGGAGCAGAGATCACAACCTGCAGCTGACGGTGTGTTGCTATGGTCGTGTGTCAGCAAACAGATGTTCAACAAACAGCATTTCAACACGCCATCAACACGCCATCAACACGCCATCAACACGCCATCAACACCGGCCGCGGAAGGTCGAGGTTTATCACTCGATTGAGCCACGTGTGGACACGCGGGACGAGAGCCAATCAACATCCAGCTGGTAGAAAACGTGCAGGAGGTTTGATTTGATTTGTTGTTTTTTTGTATCTCTCTCAATATACAATCAGCCAGGGACGAGGACAGCGAAGCGGGACGGAGGACGGGTAGACGGGACAGTTTGGACACAAGTTGTGAAATAAGAGATGTTTGAAAATATACAACATGCTCTGAGATATTTATAATCAACTGTTTTATTTCACAACCTGCAAACAAGCTGAGCTGTCAGTGAAGTATGATTGGATCATTTAACCCTTAAACAGATGTTTTGAAATAACACACACGATGCGTCCATCCAGTGAAGAGCTGGATTAACAGAAGCATGTTTCATTCATCCATCCACCCGACTTTCATTCCAGTCTGAAGAGACGTGCGGAGCAAATATTGTTTCCTCCATAGATTATGAAAGATGCTTCCGTCCTCCTCGGTGAGGCTCGTGTTCACCTGGATCGCTGCGGCTCAGGTGCACCAGGTGCACCAGCAGCTCCCGTGCTTCAATCGCTGTTGGCGAGCTTTGATTGGCAGGTCGTGAATCACGCTGAGCCTCTTTCACCCGGCCTTCAGGGACCGGTCTGACCGGCCGCGTGAGTCTCTTCTCCCACGCTGCAGCCCGTGAGAGGGGGAGGGGGGGGGGGGGGGGGGGGGGGGGGGGGTGCCAGAGTCATTAAAACAAGCTCATGCAGACAGAAAGAGAAGCAACATGTTCCTCTCGTCTGGTCCGCTGCTGTGTTCATGTGAGAAGACCCGGCTGCAGCCGCCCGACACAACCGGTGTCCTTTTCCCCCAACGCCACACACACGCACACACACACACACACACACACACACATAGGCCGGCGCATATTCTCCTGCTCCCTGAAACCCGTCTCGCCTCTTGGCTGCATCTCCCTTTCAAGCCTTTTGAAGTTAGTAAGAAACTGAAGGAGTAGTTATGAAAAAAACAGCAGGCTAAAAATAGCGTTTGGAAGAGGAGCAGGCAGCAAATAGCCTTTCATCTGTTCTCTCTCTCTCTCCTGCAACGCATGCACGACAAATCATTATCAGCCAAGGCTCAACAAACTGGCCAGAGGTCAGAGGTCGGGTTTCTGACCCCTCACACTCTCTAAACAACATGTTTCTCCCCACATTCCAAACAGAAAGGACCGTCGCACGTTTAGACCGTAACAAAGACGTTTAGGACACTTTTGGAATCAGCGCGCAGCTCAAACATCAGCTTCCTGTGGTACATTGACGTGAAATGTAGTGAAATGTAGAGCCGGTTGTCTGCTGCAGGACCTCTGGGGCTGAAGGTGAAGTCCTGCTGCTGCTGCTGGCTCGGTGCTCAGGTTTTGCCCAGCGTGGGGGGGTCGGGGGGGGGGGGGGGGGGGGGTCGTGGAGATGCAAACACAGCTGAGGTCTTGTTGTGTTTGCTGTGTTGACTCTCACTTTTACACCTCCGCTCATAGTCGGAGCAGCGAGGAGGTGGAGGAGGAGGAGGAGGAGGAGGAAGAGGGGAGCGGCCCGGCTACAGATCAACACGTCACGGCTTCTGCCAAACGATCGCTGACGAGCTTCTTCTAATCTCCTCGGGGGGGTCGTATCCCACCAGGGGGATTCAACCCAATTCCGATGGTGCAGAGTCTTTTGGTTCCTGCTGTTCAAAGGGATCCGTTACTGCTGAACAGAAAGATGCAGCTGCAAGTCGAAGTCGAAGATTGTGACAATAATAATTCATTTTATTAATAAGGCAAATTAAATGTTAAGTAGCTGATAATGAGTGCCCCCCCCAAAAGTCCAGTATCTCAGTGAGTCACATGGTCAGGGTCCCGCTGGCTGCAGGAGACGACCTGTGAACCAGAGAGACACTTACTTTAGATGTTGTTCTGAGAGTCAAGCTGTCAAACGGTCTCTCACAGTCTAACGCATGAGAGCTGGAGATGCCGACACTTTACTTCTTGGTTCAGTGGCCCCCGAGATTATGAAAGCAGCTCCTCGGCGACGCCGTCACAGAGAACCTGACCCCCCCCCCCCATGATAACCGTGTCCAAATAAAACGGCAGAACTTTCTCAAGGATTCTGGACGCTTCAACGGACTCCAAGTCATGTTGTTGTTTAATGTTTAACTCGCTTTTAAATGAAAAGGCCTCACCTTTCATCTCCTGCTGATGGGTTCCCTGGAGGGCTGGAAGGGGGGGGGGGGGGGGGCAGGAATGTGTGTGTGTTCATTAGAAGGGGGGGGTTAAGAGGAGTTTTGTTTTTTCTACGACTAACATGAGCGGTGTGATTGTGTGTGTGTGTGTGTGTGTGTGTGTGTTTGTGTGTGTGTGTGTGTGTGTGTGTTTGTGTGTGTGTGTGTGTGTGTGGGGGGGGGGGGGTCATCTGGTCAGTCTGCCCATCAGCACTGGAGATGACTGACTGAGCATTCTCACCATCTGTATGACCTCCGTCTCTGATTCCCCCCGCCGACGCTTCTCACGGAGCGCCGCGGTCTAAAAGGTCGCGGATCACCGGCCCTCCTCCTCCTCCTCTTCCTCCTCCTCCTCTTCCTCCTCCTCCTCCTCTTCCTCCTCCTCTTCCTCCTCCTCCTCCTCCTCCTCAGCCACTTTAATGAGCGGCTTGTTTTCTCCCATGAGCACCGAGGCGTTGTCACCTGCACGTGTGCGCTGTGTTTCCTTCAGACATTCAGCACATTTCTCAGCTCTCCTGCTGATCCGTCGTCTTATTAAATATGAGTTTTGGAATTCCAGTCGGGTAAAACAATAAACATGACGAGATCCAAGGCGGCTCCCGGGTTTACAGGTTTAAGCTTATTTTTAATATCATCCAATACCAAACCATTAAAGAGTAGATAAACATTTTTAATTGTATTAAGCTGAAGATAAAAAGGGACAAAGGTCAGAAAGGAGGAAACTTAAATGATTCATTTTACACCTGGAAAATAAATACAAGGACTTCATTCATGTTTTTTTTACGATGGGGGGGGGGGGGGGGGGGGGGGGGGGGGGGGACCCGGGAAGGAAATCAAATTTCTCCAATTTGCTATTCATTTTTACTGCCTTTTTAAAGTGATAAAACAGTGTGAGAGGAGAAAATCTTGTTTTACACCTAATAGTTTTATAACTTTGTATTGTATATTCTATAAAAGGTATTTGGGAACATCCAGGAACCAATTTCAGCGGTTGTGTATAAAATCCCAAAGTATTGTACTTACAGCAGCTCTTTATAAGGTGTGGTAACCTTCTCTCCCCCCCCCCCCCCCCCCCCCCCCCCCCCCCACACACACACACACACCCGCTCCTCAAACCACGCACACATGCAATGGAACCCAACGTGCCCCTTCAGAGTTAAAGCCTGTGTGGCTGCGTGGATGAGCCATTTTTCATGTTTGGCTTTTCATTTATTTGTGTAGCATTTCAAAGGAACACTGCTGAGAAGCAGTTTGTTGTTCTGGGATTATCATCCTATGAACAGATGGGTTACAGATGTTTATTTAAAAAGGACTACTTAACTTCACTTCACTAATGATAAAGAAAGAACGTGTCCCACTGTCACATTCTTTCGCACTTCCTCCTCGTTCATCATTGCATCACCGGTTCGTGGCTGAATCTTTTATTTTGAAGGTGCACACGGGAAGTCCTCCCGTCTCCCAGCCGGTGTCCCTTGACGGCAGCAGCGCCGCGCAGCTGCTACTTCACGGGCAGCCAGCGGAGGAGAGACACCAGTCCGAGTTGGTCGATCCGAGGCAACGACGCACGCCCGCAGGACATCTGCGACCGGACACACAGGCACGCACGCCCTCACGCACGCACCGGCGCACCACCGGATGAACCCGGGAACGGAGGACTGGAGACACCTCGGACAGGAGCGCGCGCTGCGAAACGGGATTTAAGTGGAAGAAGTTGGGCTTTCGCAACGGCGCTGCCCGCGCCGAGGACTCTCGTTGCCGAGCTGTTGCGGGGATTTCGGACCTCCGCCGCCGGCCTCCGCCCCCTCTCCCCTCCGCTGTCGCCAAACTGTGAGGACTTACGGATTTTTAAGTAGTTTTTTCGGGCGTTATGAAGTTTTAGAGGAGAAAAACGGCTGTATTTCTTCTTCTGAATGCTTGGTGACATCTGAAAGGATCCTATTTGCTGTCGAAACAGTGTACCTTTGGTAAGTACCTTATTCTTATTATCATTCTTATTCGTATTATTCTTATTATTGTCATCATTGTCCAGTGCGTGCGGGAGA
>CM037931.1:1361521-1371521 GCA_021346845.1 Apeltes quadracus | reverse complement strand
TTGAAAGGGTGTGTGTGTGTGTGCGTGAGTGTGCGTGAGTGTGTGTGTGCGTGTGTGTGTGTTCAGCCAACAGCTTCAGTGCAGAATTGCAGTGAAAACAGGCGTGTTAACGGCCAGCTGATTGCATGAGGGGGGGGGCGGGGAACTATTCTAAAAAGCCTCTGAATCTGTTGCTTGGTTCGTCCCCCGCCCTGCTCTCCTCCCCCCGCCCTGCTCTCCTCCCCCCGCCCTGCTCTCCTCTCCCCCGCCCTGCTCTCCTCCCCCTCCTTGAACAACCTCTTGAGCAGCAAATGAACAATAGCGTTGCTGTAAATGCCCCTTTAGGCTGAAGGGTTCAGCGGTGGTTCTCCTTCGGTTCCGTGTGTTCCGATGTTCCCTCCATCGTTCTACTGCGTCGCTCAGCGGCGTTTAGATGGAGAGCGTTCAAGTTCCTCGGCCGGAACGTTCACTTCACTGGCGACGCTATGGAGATCCCATGGCGAGCGGCGGCGGCGTGCGGCGTGCGGGCCAAACGGGCCGTGGAGAACAACGGGTCGTTAAACAACGGCTGTTCTCTCCTCAGGCCCTCAGGCACTCAGGACACTTTGTTGGACCGAACACGAGTCTTGGTTCTGTTTACCGCAGAATAATGGCGGGAGTTTGCAGCACAACACCTTTTTAAATGAAACGAAAGGAAAATAAATCACCATAAAAAAGTCTTAAATCCCCATGATGATCATCTTTTACGCTGTAAATCCGTGTTGAGTTTGTTTTGCTGGCTTTCTGTCTGCACCGTGTCTCTATGGAGGGACACAGTCTAGACACAGTGTTTTCTCAAGGGGACCTCATTTGAGTCGGAGTGGAAAAAGCTCGTTGCTGGTTGTTATTAGAGGCTTTCATATCTGAAACGAAAGCTGTGAAACAAAATGTTTCTGATATTTTAGGACCAGGTTGCACCTCGTTACCTGGACGGCCCGATGTCCCCTCACGGCAGAACATCTGTCCTCCGAACGTACCGGAGGGTGTAGAATCGGGGGGTGGAGCCCTCAGCAGATGACAGTGGCCTCCTGTGGTCCCTGTCTGTGAGGGGTGTGTGCGATCTCTCCTCCCTCTCAGCGCCTTCTCACACATTTCAAGCTCTTTTTAAAAATGTGTCTTGTTTGTCTCGTCCCCCTGCGAAGGCCCGGCATTGTGTCGCACGCACGCGCACGCACACACACACACGCACACATACACATACACACACACACACTGCGGTTGTGGGTGCTTCTCCGACAGCGCCGCTGACATCCGCTGGGGTTTTTAATGACAAAGCTCCTCATGTAGAGATTGTTGAGATGCTCAACGGATAAAACAAACATGGAGGGAACAGAGTCCCTCGTCGTCTCGTATCATTGAGGGGGGGGGTTTAAAAATCAGCCCGAGCTGCAGTTAAATCTGGCAAAATGTTTGACAGAGTTTTATTGGAAACTGTGTGCTCTCACGCACACGCACACGCGTGGACACACACGCACACGCGTGGACACCATTGATACAGTCGCATAGTTCTGATTGAACATGTTGAACACCCTCATGCATGCATATAAACACGTTTGTGTGTGCGTTTGTGTGCGCTGGGCCAACAGCATTGGAAGAGTGTATTTGTTGCTGGCAAACAGATGGCGGGTTGTGTGCCGAGCTGTACACAGTCCAACGCGCACACACACACACACACACACACACAAAGGGAGCCCATGTAGGCCTGATCTGCCTCACCCATCAGCCAGGCCCTTGACTCCCTTACATCTCTCTCTCTCTCTCTCTCTCTATTAGTCTCCGTCCCTTTTTCTCTCTCATCTGGTTGATCCGCCGTCCTCCACCTCTGCTTGCCTCTGTTTAAAGCCTCCACCCCCCCTCCCCGCCCCCCCCCACCCCATGCAGGGAGGCTGACACATCAAATGTAGAAACCAACCCCGGCTCACATCGCCCTTCTCTCCCCTTGTGTTATTCCGCTCGGAGAGCTACAATAATAAACTCCAGCGCCTGCAGAGTGACGGAGGGGACGGGGGGGGGAGACGAGGGGGGTGGAAAGAGGAGCGCTGCTAACGGCACGGCGGCGACACTCGAGCCGACTCCCGTTTCTCTCTTTTCAAATAATCGGCTTCAAACATCCCACAAAGTGTTGCTTTCGTTTCCTCCGAAGCGGCCTGCAGTCGGTGGCAGCGCGCCGTCGCTCTGAGCCCTGCTGTGTGCACAAGCAGCACTGCGGGGGCCATTTTTCTACTCCGTAGAGAGTCAGATGATTCGTCTTGAGGAGCCTGGATCCAGAGGACCATTGTTCAGTGTTCGGGTAGATGTCTGAGGACAACTGGGCTCCAGTTGTCCTCCCCTCTGTGGCCCGTTTGTGCTGTAAGTGAAGGCAGGTCCTGGAGGGACGGATGGTGGGATTAGAGGCTTTCCTGCTCTGGTCCTCCTCTCGTGAGCAGCAGTCCTGCGCCGGTCCCGAGTCCTCAGAAGGACCGCTGACGTAGCCGGGCTTCCCTCCGTAGAGGATCGGCCTGCTGTCTTCATTACGCACAGGAAAGACAGGAAAGAGCAGCTTTGGCGTCCGCACCACGAGACGGAAAAAGCCGCCTTGTAATCCGATTGGTTCTTCTGTGTGGTGAAGGGAAGTGTGATCCCCCCCCCCCCCCCCACCCACACACACACACACACACACACTCTGCAGACATCCTGGCTTTTGTGGGGTCGAGCTTCTTGCACTTGTCTGTTGAATTGAAAGTAGGCCAGTTCGTCTTTGGAATGACAATTACTGGGGAAGGAGGGATGGCGGGGTGGGGGGCAGGTGGGGGGCTGGAGGGGTGGGGGGCAGGTGGGGCGGATGGAGGGGTAGAGGGGTAGAGGGGTGGGGGGCAGGTGGGGCGGATGGAGGGGTAGAGGGGTAGAGGGGTGGGGGGCAGGTGGGGCGGGTGGGGGGTGACGGCGAGGGTTCTGAAAAGGCCAATTGGCCGCTGCCAGGATGCTCTGGATGTACAGTAGCTTCCGATGCTCGTTAGGGGGACGGGGGGGCGAGGGGGGGCTTAGTCGGGCCGGGGCGGGCTGTTTAGAGGAAACGTCCATCCTTAACTTGATTTAAGGGGTTCCTTTTGGAGACTGGAGGGACCCTTCCACTCCTGCTCGCGTCTTTTCTCCTCTCCCCCCTTGATCCCCGCCTCCCATCCCCTCCCCTCCTCTCGCCCATCTTTGGCTGGCGGGCCGCTCCGCGCCGGTGTGAGGTTGTCAGGCTGGCCCAGATTAAGGGCATTGTCGGAAGGTATTTACATCCGGCCAAACCACATTAAACAGAGATTAGGGGGCTTTTCACTGCACACGGCAGAGAGGAGCATAAAGAAGAGGCAGCCTTTCAGGGACGAGCAGGTTGCACAATGGCCAAGCTGTGAAACGGAGGAAGAGAAATGTGGTCTGCGGAGGTGGGGGGAAGGGGGGCTGATGGTGGGGATGTGGGGGGGTTCCACGGATCAGGTTTGAAGGTCATGTGATGTAGCGTGTGCCAAACGGTTGGCAGCCGGTGCGGCTTTTCCGCATAGGAAGCAGAAGCAGGAGAATGTGTTGGCGGGACGCGGCGAGCAGACGGCCGCTGCGCGTCGCCAGCGATTCAGGAGCTCCGAGTGGTCATTTCTGTTACACAGTTATCTGGATAAAATAGCATGTTGATTCGCATGCAGCATTTATAATCGTGTGGAAAGTTCTGAAAAGAAAGAGCAGCGTTTGTCCGTTTTCAGCTACTAATTACCTGTTTTAAAATCATCAAACGGGACATTTAATAATGTTTGCAAGTCGTACACATACAATTCATGATTAGAACGTGACTTTATTGCAATGCAGTTATTAGAAAAATAAAGTCTGGTTTGTCGCTGAAACCTTCTCCGCTCTGCACGGCCCAGTTCTGTCACCGGCTCTGTGTTAGCGAGGAGGAGGAGGAGGAGGAGGAGGAAGATGAACGTCTCCCCGGCCCACCTGAAATCCATCACTTTTAAACGCAGATATGGTTTGAAAAGGCAAAGATGAAAACCCTGAATTTAAATGCTCCAATTTAACCGGTGTCTCCCCTCAACGTCTACGGGATAAATCTTTCAAAGCCTCCAAATATGAGAGAAAATCTAGAAAAGTCCACAGTTCCGTCAACGTGCATCAAAGGGGCTGCAGGCGCTTCGGCCGCCGCTGTAAACAAGCGGGACTCTGTAGGTCCGTTGCCGATACGCGAGCTGTACAAGGCGCACGCGGAAGTGTGTTTGCTGAGCTTTCCCCTCCCGCGACCCCCGTGTGACGGCCGCCATGGCGACGGCTCCTCGGCCGCGTCCACGCCGCCCGGCTGCCCACATAAAGGGCCCCTTTCATCCGGGCCCCTGGAGGAGTTTGTAGAGGATAAATAAACCTCTTCAGAGGGACGGAGAAGACTGAGTCTGTTCAGCGTGCGACGGGGCAGCATCTCAAAGACGCTCCGCAGGGGCCTCTTGATTTATGGAGTGACCGCCAAGCCTCACACACACACACACACACACACACACACACACACTCAACTGTTCCTCGTTTACGATGGCAGATACATTCGTACACACACATTTACACACATTCTCATCCCAGCTTCCATGTATCTGCTGCGTCAGGATCACTCGGGGTGGGATTTATTCTGGCGGGGCTTCGGGAACCAACAGAAACAAAGAACCGTAGAAAAAAAAGTCTTTGAATCGGTGCGTTTGATGAGAGCAGAAGACATACAGGAACGGATCGTACCGCGTTGATGGAAATGAAGATCGTGTGACCTGCGACCGTCCGTATCGTCCAACAGGAAGCTGAGACGGACTCCATCATTTAGTTTCACACCTCCGCGGCCCGCACAGCTGGAATCCTCCCATTTTAAACTGCCCACTTAGTTATTAGGAATTCCTCCCTTTGAAACGTGCTCATGCGAGACACAAATATGCAGAGAGCCGTCTCATGATCAGACCTGCGTTACGGGACGTCCACTTAAAGCCGCTCGATCGGGACCCAAAAGGCCACAAGAACAGCCTTTCAAAATAAAAACACCACTTTTTCTTCCTCCATATTTTAAAGTGCCGGATCTGAAGGTGAAGCTAATATTTTGTTATTGATGGTGACTTCCCCCCCCAAACTCCCCGCCCCCCCCAAAAAATAAGAGGCTTTGCTCTGTGTTTTTTTTTCTTCTATATATATGAGGCACTAATCTTTTGTTTTGTTTACTTTGGGTAAATTGCATTTGTTGTTCCTCCGGCGATGTAAGCGTGTCACACACACGCATGCATTGCCTCGCTACTGACAAATCCTAATTAAATAAGCTGTAATATTTTGAGGGAAAATTACATTTAAAAGGAAAAAGAATAGATTAAAAGCCTCAGCGCGTGAAACTGGAACCATGTGCATGGATAGACACCTCTAGTAACGGCTTAACAGAGACGGTGACTCGAGGCTGCAACATTTATCTCCCCCAGGAAGCCCAATTCCCCGTCTTTAAGACCTGAAGATATCAGACGTATGAAAGTGACCATTTACCCTTTAGAGGTCACACATATTTTTACGCTTTTCTTTCCCTCAGTTGGCCTTTTTCTGCTTGAAAAAAATAAAATTGTGGTAAATCTCGTCGTCTGAAGCAGAGGCCACGGTGTGTGACGGCTGTGAAACCAGAGAGAGAAAAGGACTCGCAGGTCATCAGTTCAGTCCAAATGGTTTCAGACCTGCAGCACCTGGAAGAAGAAGCCTCCCAGCGGTTCCACTGGAGCGCCGCCAGCTTCTCCCGCTGCTTCCCCCGCCCAGTCAGCGCGTCCGTCCGTCTGCGCCAGCGGGCGCCCATCTATAATGCAGAGCGGCTGCTCTGCATTCCCAGCGTCCGGGCCGCTGCTCGGCTCGCCATTCTGAATCCGCCTGTGTGTGGAAGGACGCGTGCGTGTGTGTGTGTGTGCGCGCTTGTGTACAGTTCTCTATCCAAGCGAGCTGCTGGAGTAAATGAGTATGTGTGTGGCGGGAGACATTTATTCCCACAACCCCCCTGGATCTTATCTAATCACTGCGAGGTAGAGCTAGAGACACAATCATGCAGAGATCACTCGATGAATGAGAACGTGATCTTGTTGATGTCTCAGCGGAGCGTAACCGTGTCCCTCCTCTTGTGCGCAGACTCCGTGTCCAGCGAGACGGCCTTCCTGGAGGACGATGTCCTGGGCATCGGGGACACCCTGGAAATGTCGTGTGACCTGGAGGACCACTCGGAGCCCGTCGCCTGGTTCAAAGACGGCGCCGGGCTGTTGCCCAGCAACCGGACGCGGCTGGGCCCGAGGCTCCTGCGCATCATCAACGTGTCCTACGAGGACTCGGGCGTCTACTCCTGCCGGCTCGCCCGCAGCAACACGCTGCTCAGCAACTACACCATCCGGGTGACAGGTGATTCTAAACACGCGTGTTTAATTCAAAGGGCAAACGAACGATCACACAAGGGGATGAAAGTACGTTACATCACAGGTCATTTAGCCGACGCTTACATTGCACTTTCACCCCGTGGCTTATACATTCTACCCAGGGAGCAATTAGGGGTTTGGGTGTCTTGCTCAAGGCAGCCGGGATTCGAACCACCAACCTCGCGGTTCCCAGCACGCCCGCTCTGCTCCACGCGCCTCCATGAGCAACGAGTGAAGCGAGCGTGATGCTAACGTGATGCAAACGGAGCTCTGCAGGGAGGAGGGGGGTCAGAAGGGAGCGAGCGGCATTTCGCCCGTAAAACGCAGAGACCAGCGGAGCCGGTTATTGACAACTAATTAGAAAGCAATTAGCTCGAAACATTTCATCATTGAAAACAGATGCGGTGGCAAGAAATGAGAGTTTCAACCCCCCCCCCCCCCCCCCCCCCCCCCTCTCTCCTGACACACGCGCACACAGATGTGTGTGTCTGGCTGGAGGCCTCGCTGTAAAAGGCCGCTATCCACGCAAACACGACACACGCCTCACACCGCTGATTTGCCACACGTATGTGCGTGTTTGAGAGGAGGCGAGGAGGCTGCGCAGGCAGCGAGTCCATCGCGGCCATTTTAAGATTGTTTGAACACGTGTTTGAACTACAGGTGAAGTCGGACGTTTTACAGTGTGTGGCGGCAATATCCTGTTCTCGTGCCTCTGCTTTCAACGCAGCGCCGTCCTGCACACACACGACCTTTTGTGTTTGGTCCTTTTCCTCAAATATTTGAGCAAGGTGTCAGATATTTAGGGGTGGTGTCAGATTTTGCACCTGGATGGCGGCCAGATAGCGGAGAGCGGCTCATGCTGTGTGCACACACACATGAAGACGAGGGGCTGTAAGGCGACAGAACAGAAGATCAGGGCGCTAAAACGAACGACTTCTGCCATCATGCAATGATTCTGGAGCGCACGGACACCACGTCTGCGTTTGCATTCTTATTGTTATACAAATATTGAAATATGTTGGTATATCATATATAATTTGTGATGAGTCCTCCTATTTCATATAATGAACAAATTATCCATTTTTTTCCTTTTTAAACGGGTAGTTCAGTTCCACCATGAGAGCTGAAGAGCTTATTCAGACGCTAAAGCAAAGACAGATGTATTTATTGGTTTTGTTTTGAAGTATTTGTCATCACTTTATTTTAGCTGTCTGAGACCTTTAAATTAAGGGTCTTGCTGTTTTTTAGTGCAGCAGATGGTTGTAATTGACAGTTTACATGTGAAAAAAAAAAGAAAGTTTGGTTAAGCTAAAGTGGTAAATCTGTCTGCGTTTAGCGCTAATTAGCAAATGTTAGCATATCGACACGTTAAACCGAGACGGTTAACCTTCCCCCTACTACAGAGGACTGTAGACTCATTCGTGAGATCCTCATCGAGTCACTTTTAAGATAAACGCGTGTATATGAAAAGGTGCTTGCAGGTCAAACACACAGTTTCTTCTTAATTGGACATTTAAAATTCCTGGATTGTTTTTTGTTCCCCTCCTTATTTCCTTTAGAATTCTATAAGCTTTCTGATTTTTACAAATACAAAATAAGATTTGCTCAAAGTATTGATCGCACTGTGTTGTGTCTTTTTCTCTGAAGATTCTCTGTCATCTGGGGACGATGAAGATTATGACGAAGACCCAGAAGACGCAGGTAATGGAAATGGTGAATTCTTAATACCTATTTTTTTTACCTTTTAACTTGTGTTTAATACTACGAGATGCTCAGCTTTGTCTTTACTAAAAGTAGGAACAATAAAAGAGACAAATAGAAACTCATCTGAAAACATGTTTAACGATGCCAAAATAATGTATGTATGTAATCCGTTAACAAGAGCCCACATTTAAAGTTTTCATCCGTCAACACTGACCGCCCTTCATTTACGTCTTAAAAACACAAATCATTCACCATTTCTGAAAGAAAAAAGAAAGGCAGCCTCCAGTCGTTACTATTTTTAGCTCCCAAACGGGGAGCATTAATGTGTTCCTGAACTCTAGCGTTGGAAATACAACCCGGCTTCCATCAGCGCGGCGTGACGCAGGTCGTTAAGCTTAACGAGCTCTCCGCCTGCAGGTTCAGGCTCAGGACGGAGGAGACGCTGCTTTGTTTAAATGCGCTTTTATTTTCTATTTATTTTAGTTCAGACGGGCTGCAGAGTCCATCTTTGTTAACATGTAAGGTCGTATGAATCAATTCGCTCGACTAATCGCAGGCAGGTGGACGTGACCTCCAGCTGCACAGAATGAACTGATCAGGTGACACGCTGGAAGTGACGGGGCTGCGACGTGAGACGATGTTGCGTTTTTTGTGCAGTTTTTTAGGGGAAAATAATGATGGAAACAAACACTTGTTTCTTTTAATCGTCTGCACACTTTGGAGGCTCAAAGTGGTCTAAAGAAGAAGGAACCGGAGAGACAACGCCTTCCTTGTGGACCTTTATTACCTTAAGGAACTACTGGAGAAGGACTTTTGGCTTAATTAGGGACCTAATTACCTGAGTGTCCTCTAGTGTTGTAGTTACCCTACTCATTTCCTGTCTCCTCTGAAAATAAAAGGAGCTGAAAATGAAGTCGTCCTGCCAAAAAACCTTTGCTAAGTCTTAAGTGA
This sequence comes from Apeltes quadracus, assembly GCA_021346845.1. Classification (NCBI taxonomy): domain Eukaryota; kingdom Metazoa; phylum Chordata; class Actinopteri; order Perciformes; family Gasterosteidae; genus Apeltes; species Apeltes quadracus. The sequence continues at coordinate 1,362,438 of CM037931.1, read as the reverse complement.
AGTAAGTTTCCATTAAAGCTATTGGAAGTTCTGGCGAGTTTCTGTTTTTCCTTTTCTCTGCAGTCCTTTAATTCAGAATGTCTCTGCAGGGACGTGGGGGATAAATCTGTATTTCAGTGAGCATTTGCTGCTGATGACAGCACGCAAAGGGAGCCGTGTGAAAGACAGGCCGTCAGACAGCGAGGGTAATAAATGAGAGTAAAGGCCCGGCTAGTGATCAAATAATCATCCAAGTCCTCTCGTTTTAATGCCCCGCTTCACGTGGAGGCGAAAGCCTGAAGGGTTTCCCTGAAGTGGCGGCGGCTGCAGCGGCCTCGGCTTCCTGCAGACATCCTGAACGCCGGCGAGTAGCCTCGGACTGCCAGATTTAATCTGTGGATGCAAGTCCAACCCTCATGACACACAGGGCTCCGATTTCCTGGCCTTTTGGCCAGAGATTATGCCAGAAACGTTAAACCTCCTACCCGCCGCGGGCAGGAAGGAGCCGTGTGACGAGCTGCCGGTCGGCGAGCGGGACGGCAGAGACGGGGACACGGAGGGAGAGGCTGTTAATGAGAAAGGATTGAAGCGACGCTGCCGGCCACAGCTGACTGTCGTCAGAGGAAGGAGACAGACAGAAAAGCATGAGCTCACCCCCCGCCGGCCGCCAGCGCTGACTCCCACGGCCTTCTGGGAGAAGTCACGGGAGGCGGACGCCTTCACGGCGCCCAAAATTGTTAATTGAACAATTTTTAACGTTGACGTCAGATCTTGTGTTCTGTTTTAAATTTGAAGAGAAATACAGCAGCTGAGTGTGAGGCCTGTGTGTGAGGCTCCTCTCTAACCGACGAGAAGGGGACGCGTCGTCGTGACGTCACCGATTGGTTCGTCCATTGACGTTCGTCCATTCGACCAATCGGTGACGTCAGTTTGGCTCG
>CM037931.1:1076521-1356521 GCA_021346845.1 Apeltes quadracus | reverse complement strand
CTTTTGGTGGAAATGTTTCTTAGAAAGGTTTGTAGTTTTGAAAGGAAGTCATGTTTGATTGTGACGTTTTCAGTAGAATATCAGCAACTACGATGTTTTGGCTCATTTGTAAAACGGAAAATAAAATTCCAGCAGGGGGGGCGACGTGCCGGAGCTTTGTGCGCCCTCCCAGACTGACAGTGGCGCTCAAAAGCCTCCCTATGGAGGTATGGAGGGGCGGGGCCTAAAGGTCGAAGTTCACCTCTCTATTGAGCCATCAGATGGAGGCGTCTCTGCGTTGCATTGACTCCCTGAAAGCCTCAGCCGGGGCTGTTGTGCGTTGTGCATTGTGCGTTGTGCGTTGTGCATTGTGTTCATGCTAAACTGCGGCGGAAAAAGGCCAGACAGAAGAGCACAATGTCATTATTGTGTTTTTGTTTCACAGATTTTTTTTTTTCCATCCCTGTTTTGACAGGTTTCCAAGCCGTGGCTCTTAAACGAGCTCCCCGCTGTTACCTTTTAAGACTTTAAGCACTTTACATCCTTGTTTTTCCAGCACGGATTGTGACTCTGCGGCCGCTGAGGAATTTCTACACTTTGCAGGGTTATTTTTGGTTATTTCTGGTTAATTCGAGCGCTTTCGCGGTCATTCACTTTTCTTCCCCATATCGTTGTACACAAAGACAAACAGGCAGATTATGCTGCCTCCTTTGTTTTACTGCGTCTCCCCAGAACTCCTCTCCGCTTTGTCTATGCGACGGCGCGTGCAGCCGGACTCGGGCGGCGGAGCCTCGGACGCGGCCGGCGAGCCTCGGGCGCCTTCCTTTCTATATCCCCTCTCTCTCTCTCTGCAGGTCAAATTAGACAGTAGCACAGATCCGGGCCGCTGGTCCGCTCTGACAAAGTCATAAATTGTGATAACTGGGCCCGCCGGTGGTGCCGGGGCCGTTTTGCGAGGTGGAACCTGAGGGTTTGGACCATAAAGGGAGCGCAGCTTCCTGTGTTTTCTCAGACAGCTGCCACACTGCAAAAAAACAAAAACGGCTGCATCTTTGTGAACTTGAAGCCGGCGGCCGTGATGGGACGTCTTGTTTTGATTTAAGGAAGCGAAGGGCTCCGCCAGTGGAATGAGGTCACCTCGCTGTTTTACATGGCAAAGGAGAATATCTGATGACTCTGTTTACTTTGGGGGTAATTGAGAAATTTCATGCACAAAATGCTGCAACACAAATCCCAACGTCTCCCTGGTTTCTTTGTCTCCTTCTCGCAGTGTGGAACTCGCTGTCCATTCCCATGGCCAAAGCCCTAAAACCTTTAAAGCCTCCTATGACTCAAACATAAGCTCCTTAATAATGTAATTCTGCTTGGGATCTGGCATGATTGGAATGGGTGGGATTATCACGTTTGGGGACTAATGCTGCAGGTTCAACAGGGGTTAGCCGATGTAGCATGGTCATAAAGGCACGTATGAAGAAAGCCATTGAGTGTGCCAAGGGGAATTAAAGTGTCACTCACAGTTCATTATTGTCACACTGTCAGTTGCTTATCTTCGTTATTCACCATTTGGCTGAAACGATAATGATAAAGTCAAGGAAACAGGGACGTTTGGTTTACGAACATCAGCTCAGCCTACGAGTACGTAGCAGCACAAGAAAGGCTGCATCGGCAGAATGTCGCAGTGTGAGACGTATTTCATTGCTTATTAATAAAAAATGTAAAAGAAGATACATGATGTTTAGTTGGGCTTTGAGAGGGGCAACGTCACCGATGGAGCGTTTTCACCGCTCGGACTAAGCGGTGAAAACGTGGCGAGCAACTACAGCTGCCGCATGGATTTAGTGGTCAAAAGTTCTCCTAAAAGTTGCGGTGACCTGAAGAGCAGCAGAGTGACCGTAACGCCGCTTGGCTTCGCTCCTTCATGAAACGAGGTCTCTTTGATGATAAAGAGGCCTAAAGAAGACCTCTGATCTCAGCCTCTTTCTGTTGGTGGTCTTGGCGTCGACTGAGCATCGGCCTCAGCTCACATTTTACCACCTCCTACCCCCCCTCCTTCCCCCAGCGACCGCAGCAGAAGGCGTCACTCATCTGCTCATGAGAGCAGCCATTGACTCCGGTTTGACTCGGCGGCTCTGGGAGGCGTAGACGGGGTGGAGCCGCTGCACGTTACCACGCAACTGCAAATACGAGAAAAGAAGCACACGCAGGCATAATATTTACTCTGTTTTTTCCACATGAGGCTCCAAGAGAGAGAGAGAGTGGTGGGGGAGGAGACGGAGTGTGTGTGTGTGTAGGGGGGCGGGGGGGCTGGTCCTCCACCTACCAGCAGAGAGGCCTCCTACCTTAAACGCGTGGGGTAGAGCGCCACTCGGCCCTCTCCGGGTCGCCACATTTTCCGACCCAGGTGATGCTGAGTGTTCCACTCTGAAAAGCCTCTTTGTCGACATCACCTCCCCCCCACCCCCCCTCCCCTGCGCCAGAAGAGTTTGCTCCGTGTTTCCACTTAAGCCCCCCCCCCCCCCCTCCCCTGTCGTGGACGGGTTCTCTCTGTTCTCGCCTCTCAAGCAGCTCCTGAATCTGTCCCGTTCGTATCTGCCCCGCCGCTGCATCCGCCACGCCTGCTTCCAATTACCACGCGCCCCTCTCTCTCTCTCTCTCGCTCTCTCTCTCTCTCTCTCTCTCTCCTCTCTCTCTCTCTCTCTCTCTCTCTCTCTCTTTCATGCCCCCCTGCGGGGGAGGATTTCAGCGGGTGATTTAGTGAGTGAGCGGATGATACTTCGTATGTTATCACACTGGAAATACACCGGATGAGCCCTCGACAATCAGGCCCGAAACATGACACCTGACTATTAATACCCATAAGTCTCCTCACAGATTTAGATGTGTTGTAATGACATATCCTGACTGCCCCCCCCCCCCCTCCCCTCTCTCCCCCCTCTCCCCCCTCTCCCCCCTCTCCACCAGCTGAGGCACCAGCAGTGGAGTCTGGTGATGGAGAGCGCCGTGCCGTCAGACCGGGGAAACTACACCTGCGTGGTGCAGAACAAGTACGGCGCCATCACCCACACCTACCAGCTGGATGTATTAGGTAACGCCCCCCCCCCCCCCTGTGTGAACATTAACATCGGCGAGAGCTGTTGGTGTACTTTTTTTAAGCGTGTGCATCTCCATTTCCTGCAGCATCCCTCCCACGCGTGACTCGAGCTAATGGCCGCGTGTTCTCCCCCCACCCCCCTTCTCTCTCAGAGCGTTCCCCCCACAGGCCCATCCTCCAGGCCGGCCTGCCGGCCAATCAGACGGTGGAGGTGGGCAGCAACGTGGAGTTCCACTGTAAAGTCTACAGCGACGCCCAGCCGCACATCCAGTGGCTGAAACACACCGAGATCAACGGCAGCCGCGTGGACCACAACGGCCACCCCTTCGTCACCGTGCTGAAGGTGGGTCCCCCCCCTTCCCCCCTCACCTCCCCCCTTAGCCGGGAGTGGATGTCCACCTATGATGAGGTCGTTTGCGGCGTGTCAGTCAGAGCCTCTTTTTAAAGGGTATTCTGTCATTTTGGAGCAAACTCGTTCTTGCTTATCTGATGCTTTGGACTTCAGTTATTACATTTTAAAAACAAATAACATTTTGAGGGATTAAAAATAAAGGGCAGACAGAAACTGGCGGATAGACCAACAACAATCTCTGAGAAAAAAAGGAAAACTTTGTCGCCGAAATGTCTGCCGTGCACAGAGACGGTTCCTGGATCCCGCGGAGGCCTCGCCGCCTCCCCAGACCGCTGTTCAAGAATAGAACGTAGAAGCATTCCTCGCCAAGGAGGACAACACCCTAAACCCGCTGAGAGGCTTTTTTTGTGGAGGAAGACACCCATCAAAAAAAAGGAGGCCTTTTGCTTTCTTATTTAAGCTCTCGCTGTTTCTCTTTTCCCTCTGAGAGGGAGAGCGAGGGAGTAAAGCAAAGCATCTGGTTTGGGATAAGTTAACTGCCGCGGTGGCGGCAACGCAGGCAGAGAGACGGGCTCCGTTTAACCGCCGCCGCCGCCGTCAGATGTGCAGCGTCGCGTGGTTTGAGGAGGAGGAGGTGGAGGAGGAGAAGTAGGAGAGAGGGAGGGAGGGAGGGAGGGAACGGGCACCCAAAAAAAGCCATGGAAAAAATGAGTGGAGGAACCCAGGGAAGGGCAAAGTCAGCAGGGAGAGAGAACGTGTGACAGAGAGGCTGGTGAAGATGGAGGGCAAGAGGCTTCAGGAGTAATTGAGGGAGGCGGGATGGATGGGGGGGTGGAGAGGGAGGGGGGGAGGATCGAGACAGAAGGGAGAGATGAGAGAGAAAATGAGAGATGGAGGAGCGAGAACAAAGGTAATCCAACCTCGCCGGTTCCTGGAGGCCTCGGACGATGAGTTGTAATGACATCATCGAGGTAGCAGATAGCTCCTCCCACACTTTGTGAGCTGGGGGGGGGGGGGGGGGGGGATTCCTCTAACGAGCTTTTCCTTTTTTTCACTTCATCACAGTGTGGATGGATTAGCTTAGCTTAGCATGGAGACTGGAGACAGTGGAAACAAATTGTCCTTTGATGTCAAACGTAATTTCAAATTGTCAAATAACGTTTTGTTAATGATTAAAGCAGACGGAGCCTCCTCATTCCACAGGAAACCCTTCTGGATCCGTCCAGAAAGACTGAGCCACGAGGTGCAAGTCTGATATAGAGAGAGACGGGGGGGGACAGGGGGGAGAGGGAGGGGGGGGGGGCAGACCGCGGCTCCACACGCTATTTTCAACTACCACATAATTGAAACAGTATTTTCTGAGTTCTCTTCTCTCCCCCCACCCCCCCACCGCCCTCCCCCCCCCCCCCCCCCCCCCACCACCACAGTTCATTCAGACTCTCTGCGACTTGTCCTGTGTGGCATAAACTAGCAGTTAAACACAGCTGGGGGGGGATTAGGGGAGGGGGGGGGGATTGAGGTGTCACGCAAGATCGACTTCATTTTTTGAGAAACGTCTGATTTGCTCTTTTGATGCCTGGAAAAACGGTTAACGCCTCACTCCGAGGTGGGGGGGGCGAAGGGGAGCGGAGGGGGGGGGGGTCTGGAGCCGAGCCCTGGATGTTCATTAAGGAAACATTGGAAACCACCTTCAGAGTGAAACACAACGTGTTTGCTTCTTTATGTGCTCGACCTGTTTAATTATTCATCTGCAGCTTCTCAAACGACAAACGAAACACTTTCAGATGATTGACGCACTTTGATCCACTGAAAGACTACGATGTGCAGTGGTGTGTGCTGTGTGTGTGTGCGTGTGCGCGTGTCAGAGTACCACGTTGTGCGGATGAGAGCTCATCCTCGCTGTGCCTCTCGCTCTCCCCCCTGCAGAGTGTGGTCAGTAAGCACACGGAGGCCCACAGTAAGTTGAAACTGTCCAACGTGACAGAGAGAAACGCCGGGAAGTACTGGTGTCGCGCCTCCAACTTTGTAGGCAGGTCGCAGAACGCGTTCTGGCTTAAGATCAAACCAGGTAAAACCCCGGAGCTCCACCGACCCTCCGTCTCCTCCTCCTCCTCCTCCTGCCCCCTGCGGGGCTCCTCTCGGTGGGGGTTTGATTGCTCAGCGGCTTGCACACACACACACACACACACACACACCTCACATTCAGCTACTGGTAGCTATTGTCCATTGCAATGTGAAGAACCACTTTGTCTTCTCTATAGATCAATAACAAACCCAATATCACGCCGTTAATCACCGAGACGACGCTTACAGCAAACACAGCGATGCCCCTTTCTCACATATAACATTACATATTACGTATAAAAATACTGAAAAATGGGCGTCATTTGTAATCATTTGAATCACAATCAAAATTGTGCATCAAATCATTTTTCTCTTCTACTATTACTGAGCACTAAAATTCAAATAGTAGATGATCTGCCATTCGGGGCTCAGTGAGGGTGGAACTGGGTCCCGGCGCTCCGGCGTCTCTGCAGTGTGGTGGCGGTGCTGCTTTCGGGTGCTTTCAGGTGTCGGCGGTGAATCCCTCCTCTCCCACAGGGCGGATCTGGTGTTTCCTCTGAGGAGCTTTTTTGGGCTCATGATATCTCTCCTCTCTCTCTCTCTCCTTCCTTTTCTCCTCCACCCTCCATCCCCCGCAGACGGCCGGTATTAACACCACAGATAAGGAGCTAGAGGTCCTCCTCTTGACCAATGTGTCTTTTGAGGACGCGGGCGAGTACACTTGTCTGGCGGGGAACTCTATCGGCATTGCTCACCACTCCGCCTGGCTGGAGGTGCTTCCAGGTACATTCCCCTTCTCCTCCGCGGGTCTTTGGGGCCTCGTCGTCCGCTTTCCTCCCAAACTCTCGCTTTGCTCAGCAGCACACCTCGAGGCCTGCATCGTCAATGGGACGAACCTGCAATCGAGCCTCCGTTGAAAGGCGTTTTTGTAATCCCCGCAGATCCTCGGTTTTCAATCTGAAGGCCTTTTTGTGTAACGGCGTCGCCGGGGAGCGCGTCGCAGGTGCAGGCGGGATTCTCTCGTGCTGCTGAGCAAAGCTTCTCTTCCAGAGGGAAAGGGAACGTGTGAGTAACGTGTCTGTGGCCTCCTCGTCCCCAAAGCAGTGAGCCCGGAGAAGGAGGACTACTACGCCGACATCCTCATCTACGTGACGGGATGCGTGCTCTTCATCCTCGCCGTGGTCATCGTCATGCTCTGCCGCATGAGGATGACCACGCAGAAGACGCTGCCCACGCCGCCCGTGCAGAAGCTGTCCAAGTTCCCTCTCAAGAGACAGGTAACAGAAAGTAGATACAAGATTCCTATGAGCGCTTTCTTCTTCCTCTTCTCTCGCTCTCTTTTTAGTCTCAACATCCAGGGCCGCGTTGGTCCGGCGATGTCATCATTTGGCCTTTTAATGTTTTCCAGACACAGAAAGTCACATTCATCAGATCTTATTGAAGGAGTTGCATCATCAGCTCAAGGTTTCACCTCGAATTAGCAGAGAGGCCTGGAAATCTGGTGCAAGACTCTGAGAGGCCTCATTAACTAAACGCTGTCCGCCCGCGGCGCCGCTGACGACGCGCCGCTGACACGTGTTGGCGTTCGACCTGGAGCGGATCCGGCTCAGGGACCTTAATGCCCCCCCTGTGACTGTCAGCGGTGGCTTTCACTCTCTGTGACGCACGCTCGCCCTCTCGTCCCTCCGACAAAGGGGAGCAGCTGCATCGCCGTCCCCCAGGGGGCCGTCCCCCGCAGCCCGTCCCCCAGGGGGCCGTCCCCCGCAGCGCCGTCCCCCGGGGGGCCGTCCCCCGCAGCGCGAACGCGAGCCGGGTCCCAAAGAAAACCCTTTAGACCTAAATGCCCCAAATAAAGACGAAAGTAAGGTTCCGACACTTTAGGGAAGGACCCCCCCCCCCTCACTCAGAGGCTTGATTTGACATCTTAAATACGTCTATTTGACGCAGGGTTGCGCATGTGTGGCTTCTCTTCTCTGTTGAGCTCAAATGAAGCCTTTTCATAAAAGATCCCCATCGACGATCAATTTAAAGTCCGTCCTCGGAAAAGGAAGCAGCCTCGGCAGGTTAAAGATGCTCTCATGCTCTTATAAGGCAACGCAAGGAAACATCATGTTGCATTTTTCCGTAATCTCTGCTCCGTTTTTGTGGAGCTAATCTCCAGGTTCTCTTTTTTTCTTTTTCATAACTCTGAGTAAATCCCTTCTCCCCCCCGGGTGTCCAATCACATATTACCTCTCAGGCCTCAAAGCTTCACAGAATTTCACTCGTTTTTGCGGCGGGTAAGTTTGTTTGAGGCCCGAAACAGGCGGACACAAGCAGATCCATCAAGATGGCGGATGGCGGCAGGAAGCGGAGAGCCGGCGGGTTCTCGAGGACGGAGCTCGCTGATGGATGGAGACGTCCGCCCGCGCGCTCGCCCGCCTCCGCAGCTCTCCTGTCACCGCCCGCCCCCTCCTGTGCGCCCCCCCTCCCCCACCCCTCCCCGCCCGGCTGCTGGTGAAGGTCACCGCCGCCCTCAGAGGTCGGCCAGTGTGCCAGTCCAACACGGAGAGATATTCGAGACATCTTCTGCACTTTGACAATTAAAATCAATTAGACAATGAGGTTAAAAGAGTAAACTGGCCGTTAAATGAGATGAATTAGGTTTCTCTGCGAGTCGGAGTTAAGAATTTCAACTTGAAGAGATAATAATTGCAGTAATGTTTCCTCTGCTCCTCTTCCTCCTGCCTGCGTGTAAAGTCTCACATCGTCCTCCTTCAGAGTCTATAACAGTTTATTTCTGAACCCAAGCAGGTGTCCTTGGATTCCAACTCCTCCATGAACTCCAACACGCCGCTGGTCCGGATCGCCCGCCTGTCGTCCAGCGACGGGCCGATGCTGGCCAACGTCTCGGAGCTGGAGCTGCCCTCCGACCCCAAGTGGGAGTTTCCTCGGACACGGTGAGAGAAACGCCGTCACGGGAAAACATGTCGGAGGGAAGGCGCGGCGCTGTGAAAACACGAGCCGTCGCCGCATCGAGGTCACGATGACACCTTCCCTCCGTGTTTATTCCACTTGGCGATCGCCGTCGTCAGACTCGCTGGAGGAAAGCGAAGCGAGGAAGCGTCCTCTGAGGCCGTGTGTGTTGTGCTGCAGGCTGACTCTGGGGAAGCCGCTGGGCGAGGGCTGCTTCGGCCAGGTGGTGATGGCCGAGGCCATCGGCATCGACAAGGAGAAGCCCAACAAGCCTCTGGACGTGGCCGCCAAGATGCTCAAAGGTGAGCGACGATATATACATGTATGAATATCTATATATGTGGTCACGAACATCAACCCTCCCCTCCGTTGGTTCCAAGATGACGCCACGGACAAAGACCTGTCGGACCTGGTGTCGGAGATGGAGATGATGAAGATGATCGGGAAGCACAAGAACATCATCAACCTGCTGGGGGCGTGCACGCAGGACGGTGAGGCGCCGGCTCCTCCCCCCCGCTCGCCTCCTCCTCCGCGGGGCAGCGCGCCGTGAATGACGCTGCGCTGTGTGTCGCAGGTCCCCTGTACGTGCTGGTGGAGTACGCCTCCAAAGGCAACCTGCGGGAGTACCTGCGGGCGCGGCGCCCCCCGGGCATGGACTACTCCTTCGACACCTGCAAGATCCCCGACGAGCAGCTCACCTTCAAGGACCTGGTGTCCTGCGCCTACCAGGTGGCCCGAGGCATGGAGTACCTGGCCTCGCAGAAGGTCAGCGGATGTTGTCGCATGTTGTGCGTGTGTGTGTTTGTGCGTTGGCGTGTGCCTGAGGCCTCTGGTCTTCTTCCCTCAGTGTATCCACAGAGACCTGGCAGCCAGGAACGTCCTCGTGACGGAGGACAACGTCATGAAGATCGCCGACTTCGGTCTCGCCAGAGATGTGCACAATATAGATTACTACAAGAAGACCACCAACGTGAGTCTCCACTGTGTCCGCTCTGCGCCCGCGTGGGCGGAGCCGGCCGAGGCCGAGGGTGTGATTCCCGCTCGGAACGCCCGCTCGGAACGCCCGCGCTGACCCGCCGCTGCCTCTGCTGTTGCCGTTGCAGGGTCGTCTGCCCGTGAAGTGGATGGCTCCGGAGGCGCTGTTCGACCGCGTCTACACGCACCAGAGCGACGTGTGAGTGTTTTGCACCAGCGCGTCGCCGTCAAACTGCCGGGTTTGGGGGCGTGAGAATGCGGAATGGCGGCGTTCCTTTGGGCGCCGCCGGCTCCGCATTCCTCGCCGCGTTTTGTTCTTTAATCCATCCTAGTCCATCGCGCTTCATGAGCCTCACCTCCATGGGAGCAAAGAGCACAAAGTCAGTCTGCGTTGCGATAGTTTAAGCCGCGTCTAAACTGCCCCCCCCCCCCCCTTTCAGCCCCCCCCTCCCCGGGCCAGACGCTGTGTCCTCAGCACCTCCATCCAAGCCAAACACGGGCCCGCCGTGTAATTACACCAGACTGGGAACAAGCCGAGAGGAGAATCGGGTCCTCTCTGTTATTTCAGCAGGTCTGGATTACAGAGTCGATCCTCCCGCCAAACCTCCTCCTCTTCCTCCTCCTCTTCCTCCTCCTCCTCCTCCTCTTCGCCCTCCTCCTTTCATACAGTAGTCGGTTTGCTCTCACTCACCTCGGGGGACTGTGACCCCTGACCTCTGAACAGCGAGACGCTTCTGTTTACGGTTTCTAAATCGTTTATTACGTTTCCAACTGACAGCTTCTGTCGTGTCAGCGATGATGATCCTCTCGTTCTGCAGCCTGTGAGCGTTTTTTCTCCCGACGCCACAGATTCAGAGGTGATTTTGAATTAAAAAACAACGACGTGTTCTCACCCACATGAATATGTACGACCCGTTTTAAGTCTAGTTCATATTTGGTGGGTTTCTTCGGGGCTTTAGGGACGAGTTGTTGATTTTTACAAATATTGACTGACTGTCCGAGACAATAATAATGTTGAATAGATTTTTACATCGAATCAAAGCGCCTTGTGTGTTGATTGTGTGTGTTGTGCGCAGGTGGTCCTACGGGGTGCTGCTGTGGGAGATCTTCACGCTGGGGGGGTCGCCGTACCCCGGGATCCCCGTAGAGGAACTCTTCAAGCTGCTGAAGGAGGGACATCGGATGGACAAACCGGCCAACTGCACCCATGAGCTGTAGGCGTCCCTCTGGATCATTGTCATTGTCTACTTGTGCATATTTGATTCTCCTTCAAGTAACAACTTAAAAGATGGAGGCTGAATAAATCCATATTCATATAGGACATCAAAAAGTGAGATTCAAAAGGCTTCAGTTTCAGCTCGTTTGCAGCTGTTGATCCCGATCTTAAAGGTCAGGGACTCGTTGGGCTTCACGAATGATGAGCGCTCGCTGATCTGGACCCGCAGTCACAGAGGCCAGCAGCAGAACCAGAAGAACCAGCAGAACCAGCAGAGGAGAACCAGAGGTCCTTGTTGTAGAAGCTGACCCTTCATGTGGCCATTTCAGGTACATGATCATGAGGGAGTGCTGGCACGCCGTCCCGTCCCAGAGGCCGACCTTCAGGCAGCTGGTGGAAGATCACGACCGGCTCTTATCCATGACCTCCACCGATGTAAGTGCCCCCCCCCCCCCCCTCCGCCCCACACCCCCCAATGCCCAATAGAAGTTATGACAAGTTAAAGTCAGCATGTGAGTGGAGTCAGAGGAGGAAACACAAGGAGTCTGACCTTTGACCCCTCCCTGACAGGAGTACCTGGACCTGGCGGTGCCCTTAGAGCAGTACTCGCCCACCTGTCAGGACTCCAACAGCACCTGCTCCTCCGGGGACGACTCGGTGTTCGCCCACGACCCGCTGCCCGAGGAGCCCTGCCTGCCGCAGCCGCCCCCCAGCAACGGGGCCATCAGGACATAGGGGGGGGGGGTGAAAACTCAGCATGCAATACTTCCACAGGGCTTCAGCTCGTCTTAAGCTCTTCCTCCTCCTCCCCCTCCTCCTCCTTTTCCTCCACAAGAAACTCTTGGAACATTGAAGGATTTTTTTTCAGAAATGAAATTATATTTTTGTACTCGGGCCAGTCTCTCTCTCTCTCTCTCTCTCTCTCTCTCTCTCTCTCTCTCTCTCTCTCTCTCTCTCTCTCTCTCTCTCTCTCTCTCTCTCTCTGTCTCTCTCTCTCTCTCTGTCTGTCTGTCTGTCTGTCTGTCTGTCTGTCTGTCTGTCTGTCTCTCTCTGTCTGTCTGTCTGTCTGTCTCTCTGGGGGTTTTGTTACGGACGATCTGTGAGGGAGGAAGGGGGAGCGTTGGTCCAGTGGGCGGGGCCTTGGTCCAGTGGGCGGGGCCTCCGCCATTGATGAGACACCAGCAAAGCCACGATGGACCCGGTGAGGGAGGAGCACATCATATTTCGTCTTTTTTTTTTTGATAATCATGGAACAAATTCCTCACGAGGCGACGTTTTCGGGGCCATTGAGTAATTAGTACGTGGCGTCTTTTTATGTATCCAGAAAAGATTTATTGTAAATATACAAATGCAAATATGTATCATATTGCTGTTTACAGCCATGTACTTATAAGACAAAAAACGACATTTTCTGAGGTATTGATTTAGTATGGAAGCATTGCAGTCTAGAAGACACTGTCATGAAAGTGTAAAACATTTAATCAGATTTATTTGAATTAACCTGTATATTTGTAAAGATATTTATAGACTTAACATGTTCTAGGATTCTTTTATTTTCAGTTGTTTTTTTGTAACTTATTTTAAAGCAGAACTGCCACGTTACTTTCCACGCTCTGGTTCCTCTGGTTTCGATCCGTCTGCTGGGTTTTTTTAGAAGTAGAATGTACAGCGGAGACGTTTGGGAAGACGACATTCTGCCCAGGTCGAATCCCGCTTTTGAAAAAGCTGACGTTTGCAATAAGAAAAGCAGCGATTGACTCTTGCTGGGCAAGAAGTGCAGAGAGAGAGAGGACTTAAAGACGCGCGGAGCATCAACAAGGAGCCTTCGGAGAACCTCAGCAGCCTTTGAACACGCAGCAGATGCACCATCAGTCATTCACAGGTGGATGTTTTCCTCTCAAAGGTCGCTCGGGAGGCTTCGGACCGTTAACGGAAAGGTCGCGGGGGTCGATGCTCACAAGCTGCTCGCGGTGTCGAACACACTCGTCTCCCGAAACATCAGCTCGGAGGTAGAAACGTAAAGCTGTTCAACCCTTCTGCTGAGAAACCCGCCGGACGCTCGAGATTTTATTGCTGCTCTGTAGTATTAATACTGAAATGAAGGCATGCTGCGACTTACCGTCACACAGCAAAAAATAAAGATATGTATCGTATACGTGTGTGTATATATACATATGTGTGTGTGTATATATACACACACACATCAGTTTGTCTGAAGCAGACTGAAGTCTGTGCTGGATTGTTTAGCTTAGTTTGCCAAAAAAAGTGCCAAATTAGTCTTAAAGTCTTTTTCACCGAGTTCTCTGAACCCCCCCCCCAACATTGCATTTAGTTCTTTTGATACACTGGGAGATTTGTAGCACTACATTATTTATCGTTCCATCGGTGAGTCGTTTCCCTTTGCAGCCCCCCCCCCCCTCTGAAGTGCCTGGAATGAACAAAAAGGGGATCAATTGATTCGTTTGAATGTATAATTGAAACAAAGATTTTTTTAAATAAAGGAGGCTGTTGTCACAAGCGGCGGGCGACATAAGCGATAGCTGAGCCCCCCTCTCCCCCCCCAAGTCAGACAAAAGGCACTTGTGGCTCTAATGAAAAGGCATTTGATTTTATTTATTCTTGCATGCTGGGTAAAAGCTTTCCCTATGGCGAGAGCCTTTCTGCTCACAGCAATCTGCTCTTCACTGCTGTTTTCCATTAAAGACGGGGAGGGCGACGTGAAGCGCTGATTGGCTCCCGCTTTAAATATCTGATCACTTTTTAAAAAAGGTCAAAGGTGACGCCATGAAGTTTTCACATTTTCTATGGGAATGATTATGGACACGGCATCGTGCATTGGACATTCACATTCTCCAGCTCCAGATCCCTGGTCACTGGAGCTCCTGGCTGTCACGTGACGGGTTGCTAGGAGACCACCAACCGTCCCAAGCAGCCGTGGATGTCGTCACGATTCGAGACCTTTAACTTTCACTTTACGTCTCCATCTAAAATCTACGGAGAAACTCTGAGTAGTGTTTTTCATATTTAACAGCGTTTCTCTCAGCAAAGTGTCACCGGATTGTTATTTCTGAGCAGCTCGTCGGGCGTGAAGGCGTTTTCTTTGCTGTTGAATGAATAAGCAACCCCCCCCCCCTCCCCTGTTTGTACAGTCACACATCGGCCTTCAACCCCCCTGACGGACTCATTTATTCTCCTGTCAACAAATGAGCGTCAGGATTGATGGTGGGTCTTGGGGGGTCTTGGGGGGGGGGTCCAAACTACTTCTGTTGGTATTATTTTATGTTCCAGGTTGGAATGTTAGTTTTTCCCATCGTGACCCGACGCCGTTGGTGCGGATTAATTTATGGTTTGAAATGCTGTTTGTGCGTCGCCGTGTGGGACATTTACAAGAATCTCAGATGTTTTTTTCATTCACAGTATTTTTAATTTGCATTCCACAGCAGGTCAACATTGTGTTTGTCTTTTTTTTCCCCTCTCTGGTTTCTAACATAGAAGGATGGAACTAACTCTTTTTTTGAGGGGGGGGTTAGTTTGTAACTCATAGCCTGTTTGTTGCATTGTGTCTGTTTTGATCTCTGTAACATTCCACCACATCAACCCCTCTGGGACGACACTCCCCCCCCCCCCCCCCCCCCGGGAAATAAACACTACTTCAGCACCCTGTGTCTCTGTGCCTGACGAGCCACGCTGTCAATAAACATGTTATCGTAGCGCTCGCCGCCTCGGCCCTGTTTGTCACCGACAACGTGTACGGAGAAGAGAAACGTAAACCAAGCGAAGGCCAAACACCACAGAGCGAAGTGTGTTTGCACAGCGACTCGCTTTGTTTGGTCTGAAGCCTTCATGTCAGCTGGTTTTCCTTCCACACAAACCGAAAGACACAGCGGAGTAGAACAGAGTTCATCAATTCATCGGCTTCATTCATCGAGGGTCGAACGAAAGCCGCGTTAAAAAAACTCTCAAACGAAACTAAGCATAATTGCACGTACAAATTCCAGAACTATTCAGTCTCTATTTAAGTGCATAAAGGATTCGGGGGGGGGGGCAACGTTAACGTGATGTTTACTCGACTACGCGACTCGTTTGAGCCTCCAGTTCCTGTTGATTCCGTCACGCAGGGAACAAATGAGCCTCTCGTAGCATCTTGACTCCTCGTTAATGACGGAAAGTCTTTGCCCCCCCCCCCACGTCCCCCCAACCTCACCCACACCTGTCTTTGCTTGCTGAGGACAGCTCGCTGCCTCGCTGGCTGCAGCTCAGTAACCGCTGAGGGGGGGTGAGAGGGGGGAGGGGGGGACAAGCTGGACAGTGTCAGAGCGGGAGAGAGGGCTCTGTGTGTTCGGGCTTCTGGCTGTCGGCCCGTCCCGAGTGCGTCCTGAGGGGAACATCCTGCCCCTCGGCGGCACTTCCTCGCCCGGCTGAAGTGGCACATTCACGGGGGCTCGTTGGGGGGGGGGGGGGGGTTGTTTTTGCTGCTAAATGGATGTTTCTGTTTCAGAGGTGTTTGCGCTGGTGGACGCTTTTCTTTCCTCCCTCCCTCTCCGTCCCAATCCGTCTTGTCCCCCGTTTCTCCCCCCTCACTCCTCCCCCAACACCTCTCTTTAGGCTATAGTGCGACCTTCTGTCACAGGGCCGGGTATTCCAAACAATGGCGTATTTATTCCAATGTGCAATAATAGACTTTCACAGATAATAATACGACTTTTAGCTGACCAGCGTGGAGTGACACACAAACGTTGACAGTTTTAGTATCTAGTTAATCACATTGAGTTTCTGTTAAAGCAAAGACCACAAAGCCGTGCTACCAGATTAGCTCGCTGGTTGTTGTGCTAACTCGGCTAGCCCGGCGTCAAGCCAAAGCGCTCCACCAGGAGAACTTCGGTTCTCGGTCCGTTGAAAACAAAGCGCAGAACCGAGGAGTGAAGAAGAAGCTGAAGAGCCGAAGCCGAGCCTGACGGAAGGAAACTGCTGACTCCGGACGGGACGAGCTGAGCTGCCGTCTGGCTTCAAGTGTCGCCAAGACGCACTTTGATGGTTCCTCATCGAGTCAAAAAGCCACAAAGCTTCCAGAACACACAAACTATCGGCGCCTTTTCTCTTCTTTTTTTCACTTTCCTTTGAAGCTCTTTGTGTTTTGCAGTTTTGAGGTTATTTCGGTGAGTCAACGTTCAAAGATGGCCGCTGAGTCTCCTCATCGTGAGACTGTACTAGTGTGTGTGTGTGTGTGCGTGTGTGTGTGTGTGTGTGTGTTTGCATGCGTGTACGTCGTTGTGCGTCAGAGGTTTGAAGCAGTAGTGGGCATCTATTTGTGTGTGTGAGTGTGTGTGTGTGTGTGTGGGAGATAGTGTGCGTACTTCCTGAAACCGGACCTTGGTATGTTGTCACTGTAAGTGTGCCAAATCAGCGATTAACCGCACTCCCTGTGCGACAGGCGTGTAGCCGAGTGACGTCCAGGAGCAGGTGCGTGTAAAGCGATCCGGGTTCCGGCGCTCCTCGGAGGACTCCGGTCCCACCGCGCAGCAGGAAATAGACCCGATGATAGTTCGGGCACCACTCGGGTCGTGGACGCCCCTCTGACGGCGGCCCTCGTCTCAGGTGTCGGCGTCACTCGCGTTCAGTTTTGCTGCGTCTTTTCAAAGCGAAACTAGAAAGGTAAAGTTTTGTTCTGAACGAGCGACTCAACGTTGTTTCTGAGGACAAAACAAAACAAAGAAAATATCCATTTATGGGTTTAAGACATTACAGTCCCGCCCATGTTGTTTGATTGACAGGTGAACGCTCAGTGCAGCAGTGAGGCTGCAGCTCAGCTCCCTGGAGAGAATAAAACTACAGAAGAAGAGGAAACTCCATTTGACGAGTCTCTAAATACATGAAATGCACGTTTTTTTCATCTCCTGCTTTTAACACAAGAACTTAGTAACTTAATTACTGAGTTCTTGCGTAACTTAGTACCTGCATAACTTAATGACTATCACTCGGATCGATTTGTGGCACAAACTCCAACATCTAGAAGGTTGCGGTAATACAAGCAAGAAGTATCACCAGAGCTCCGACCCCCCCCCACATCCCCCTCCCCCCTCGTCTGTGCAGCAGACCGATGGCCGCTGCCTCTCTCTCCTCTCGTCGTCCTCCTCGGAGAGATTAGGAGCACCATCGGCAGCCAGGACTCCCTCTCATTCCCATTTATGGAACATCTGTTCCATCTCCGTGGCCTTGAGTCTAATTGCTGGATTAGAGGGTGACGGTGGGGGCGGGGGGGGGGGTCCGGGGGGGTTCTGGTTGCTGAGAGTCGTCTCTGAGCTGCTTTGACGCGTTGGCCCGTGATGTGCGATCACGAGGGATCAGGATGTCGATGCGGGTCGCGGTACCTCGGCGCTCGACGGCCTCTAGCGGGGACGATTCCAGGGAGGGAGGGGGGGGCCCTCACAGAGGGAGGGGTCACTCAACCACCAACAGACTTAACAAACGTGACATCTGACATTTCCATCCATAGTGTTGCTCCGGCGCTTTCATCATGTGTTAAATGTGTGATGGCGTCTGACCAACCAGACGGTGAAAATAAGTGTTTAACGAATGCGAGTTGCAATCAGAGATCATTTAAAAAACAGATGCTGCAGGGACGAGAAAACCATCTCATGTCAAATTATTTCCATACATTAATGATAATGAAAAAAAGCTGCTGCTACGGATAATATCTGTTATTTTTTTTGTTCGGTGCTCAAGGTGACTGAAATGATACATCCTGGTTAATTAAGGCTGACAGTTCTATCACGTACGTTCTGTGATGCTTTGATTAAATGAAGGTTCCCATCTCCTTCCAGCGTCCTTTAGCAAAGGGAAGGAGATGAAGGCGTCTGTACCATTCCCCTTAAAGCGACGCACAACGCGCCTGTTAGCTGGTACGCGGCTGGAGGACGTGTCTGACTGGTGTCTCCACTTCATGACCCCTTCGAACCCGCTTTGCTGAGGTCGGTTCTAACAGGAGTGCTGCTGTGATTTTTTAAGAGTTGTCGTATGCGTTCAGTGGATGGTGGAAATAATGGAGACTCTCAGCATGTGGTAGTTTCCCGAACCCGGAGCGCCTCAGGCAAACAACAAAAACCTGGCAAACAAGATCACAGCAAACGCAGGGCACTCGCAGGTCGTTTGGGAGATAAGAAAAGGACGTTTTAAGCTGCTCCTTAACTGGAAAAGAATGCGATTTTGTCTCAAAGGCATCGTTGTTTAGTTCATTTGCCGTGAAATAAGGAGTCATTAAGGGTCGGGGGGAAGTGGTTCCACATGCAACAAGCGGCTCCGTCTCCCGCTCAAGGTGCACAACAAAAGCAAGACAGTTCTCCCTCCCTCCCTCCCTCTCTCTCTCTCCCCCCCCCCCCTCTCTCCCGCTCTGTTGTTTGCATAGCCTTTAGCTGGCTGCTAGCTGCTGAGCTAACCAGAGCACAAGTCTGCTCTCTGTCCGACTTTCTCACCCTCACCTGCGTTTTGTGCTTGACCTTGTGTAGCGTTTCTGATCACGCACAAGAACCCACATCCCCCCCCCTCCCTCTTCTTCTGGTGAGCGAACACGAGCGGTGACACCGAGGTGCCGCGATGCTACTGGGGGTGAAGTAGGCCGATGGAGGAAGGAGAGAGGTTGGATCGCCATCCATCACTCACTTCGATTCGTCTTTATTACCATGTGATCTGTGAAAAGAAGAAAAAAAGTTATTACAATTTTACTTATAATCCACCTGCGACCCGTCATTTCATGACGCGCCTAGCAAGGTCATTCAGAGCTACAGCGTCTACGCGCATCGCCGCCGCTCGGGGAGGCCCGACTGCCACCCTGCGCCGAGGTAGCAGACGCAGACGCAGGCTTCTCCAACAAAAAGGGTTTTAATACTCCAAAACATGTGATTACACGCTGCCGTGTATCCATATTCCATATTTTGGGACAGTTCTGAGACATTCACTGTCATTTGTTCTTCTGGAAACGTTTTTCCACATAAAAAGCACACAAATCACACAAATCTTCAGTTCTTTGCCCGAGAACAGAGGCAGCCCGCCCGGCCTGCACATGGTGTAAGAAGTGTATCGCGTTACACGCACGTTAATGCAGAGCCGGATAAAAGCATTTCAACCCTCCATCTCTGCAAACAACACAGGCCGCAGGAACAGCTGTGGCGTGCATAATCATGCAGAATACATCTATGCATGTAGCTATAACTCACTTTCATGCATTTGTTCCACATTCATTTAAAGCCGAGCAGCACACACACACACACACACACACACGCACACACACAGACGCACACAGCTTGTTGCTTTCTTTGTTGTGACTGGGGTGCATTGAATACATGACATGAATACATGCAATCACGAGCTCGGAGCGCACGGAGGCCGCCTGGTGACCGCTGGGCTTTCTGGGAAATGACTCGCTGAACGTCGTGGATCCCCGAGCGAGCTCTGCAATGAGGTGCGTGGAGGTGAACCGGGGAGCCGTGCAGCTCATAAAGCTAGGGCGCTGGGCGAAAGGGGGCAGATTCAAAGCGGTTTGCTCGTTTGGTTCGTTTCCTTTGCCCACTTTTCTTTTCTCAGGAACGGCCTCTGCCGCTGAAATAAACCGCAGGCCCGTCGTATAATCACAAACTGCGCCGTGTGCATTGTGTAATTATAGTATCGTTTGCGGCGCGTTTTGAAATGGCAGAACTCCGAGGCTCCGCTTCTACGCAGCGATGCGTGAGCGTCCACACGTGCAGACCGCGTCTCTGCGGCCGTTTAAAAAAAGAGAATTCAAGCACATATTTCTGCTCTCACAGAAACGGAGCCTGCAACTGATTACTATAATTATACAGTAGATCCGTGCATCTATCCGTCTGTTTATCCCATCCAGGGTCACGAGGGCCGGAGCCAGAAAGAACAAACACACGTCGGGTGTGTAATTATGGCGCAGTGCAGTCGGGAGAAGTGGTGCGACAGTGATATGTTTTCTTTTTGCACTCTGACTCACTGGATCCAAACAAAGAGGACGGAGATCAAAGTGCAGACTGTCAGCTTTCATTTGGGCGCGTCGGCATCCGGACCCGACGGCACGCAGCTCCGCTCATGCACGGTGAGAAGCGCCGCGCTGCATGCTGGTGTGTTCGGCCTAAACTATCTATTGTGATTGTGTGTGTGTGTGTGTGTGTGTGTGTCCACCAGCGGACTCCGGGCTGGGATCGGGCGACCCGGCAGCTTCTGGGTCGCCTCGGGTCAAAAGCAGCTCGGCGGGGAGGACGGGCGGCTCTGGCGGCCGCCGTTCTTCTCCAAGACAACTGTCGACGGGCCGGAGAAGCCCAGCCGGGGCGCCGCTCAATGGTTCCCTTTGACGAGGAACTTCCTGGAGGCAGCAGCGCACAGAGGACGAGGAGGAGGACGGAGAAGATGGAGGACGGAAGCACAGCGGCGAGGGAGAGGGGGGACGAGACGTGTCAGCGAGGACAAAGGGAGGAAAGCTGGAGGAGGAGAAGAGTTGGGATCTATGAGGAGGGAAGTGGACATGAAAGGAAGGACTCACAAACAAGGAGAAGAGGAAATATTAGAGGAATATGATGAAGACGAGCGTGTGTGGGTTTGTTGCATTCACTGCAGGCCACATTGGGCCCAAAGGTTTCTCCTCCTCCTCCTCCTCCTCCTCCTCACCGTTTGCCCTCACGTCTTCTTCTCCTGCTTCTCGGAACAATCATCACATCTGGAACCGTCTTCCCGGCGTCCTCGGCTCCCCGTTTACCGGCAAACATGGAACCACCTGCCCGACGCTCCGAGGGTCAGCCGCCGCGCCGCCATCTGGAACTTCCCCACGTGGAACCCATGCAGAACAACACGTGGCGGCAATGTGCAGATATGTACAAACAAACTACACGTCTGTTTATCCAGGTTTGGCTGATATCCAGCTGATGAAACAGAATCTCTGTGTTGCAACACGTTTTGAATTTGTTTCTCCTGCAAAATGTGTTTCATTTGGCAGATTATCACTTCATTCCGGGTCCCTAGTTACACAAACGCTAAACATGGTGTGATAACGGTTACCACAATAACGATCAGGGCTATACAGCACGTTAGTCAGGGCAGACAAACACGCACAAAAAACAACCTGGCCGAGGTTACAAAAACCGATTCCATCTGCAGTTCGCTGATGGACGCCGAGTTCAAGTGCATCTGTGATCTGTAATCTGTGAAATCCGCACTGACTGATGAATGTCACCCCGCGGCGTGTTCAATAAACACACACACCAAATACAAATATCCATACAAATCCATACAATAGCACACACAATAACTGGATTGTACTGCAGAAGTCGAGTTCGCCTTGTGTTTCATAATAATGAAACGTACGAGGTCTCATTGACTTTAGGTGTTAAAATACAGCAATCAGCATGTAGGATACAAAAATAAATCACTAGATAAACGCCAACATCTCTGAATCTAATGTTTAATGGTTCTAAGCAGCTAAGTGTCGCTTCAAGCCAAGATGCTAAAGAAATATGAATCAGACTCTCTGGGAGTTTTTTGTGTATAAATATGATTGATGATGTTTTAATGCTCATCAGCTGAGGGGGTCACAGGCTGCGACCTCTAGTCGCTCACAGGGGTCGCGTCGCGCTGCGTGTTTCCTCCCCACTGTTTGGGCTGAATTGCTTTTTAGAATAAATTCCATGCCTGATTTCTTACGGCTGTTAGCGCCTCGCGGCTCATCTCGTATGAAAGGAGAGAGAGAGAGAAACACTCTGCTTCCAAACCTAGTTAGCCTCAGCACTAAAACTGTCTGCACCCCAGCAGCCGACGCAGCCCTCACCCCCCCCATTGAGGTAAAACTATCCCCATCCCTGAGGTCATAAAACCCCTCTGCTAAGCAGAACACCAGGTTAGTGTTCTCTGTGTGTGTGTGTGTGTGTGTGTGTGTGTGTGTGTGTGTGAGTGTGTGGGAGGGGGGGGGAGAAAAGGCCGTCGGAATGTAGTGAAGGGGAGGAGAGAAGTGAGGGTAGCTGTTGCCTAGCAACGGGACGGCCTGACAGGTGCTTGGCGGGGTAGCGTGTGCGGTTCATCCGGCGTGCGTCTCCTCCTCCGCTGCTCTCCAGTTGCTGAAGGACGAACACGGCGTCCGGTAATCAGGCTGAATCGGTAACAACGTGGTTCCTCTGCATGGAAACCGTCTCCATTCAAACAGACGCCACGTGTTTGCGTTTCGCCCTTTGTACAGTTACACTAAAGTGTGAATCACGGCGCGAAGTCGCTAATCGAAGTGAAGGGAAGTCCTCTGATCTGGAGACCCGCCTGGTAAACACAATATTTGCACAGCGGGTGGACACGGTGACTGATAGAAGCTCTTTGTTGCATCGGTCCGCTCTCTGGATGGATGGTGATATCATAGCTTCTCATTGCCATCGTTCACCTTCTTGACAACGTTCAGCCTCCGGGGCGCGTCCACAGGAAGAACGCTGATAAGCACCAGAGGCCCCGTCTGCCCCCTTTCATCCTGCTTCCGTATCAGCAAAGTGCTGAACGCCCTCACAGTCCACTGCACTTTGCCCTCGGGATTAACAGAACGGGGCTTTTCTAAATGAATAAGTACCTGAAGCTCTGCGGCCAATAAGGGCTTAAGATGGAGTCTCAATCGGCCACCTTCAAACTTCTCAATCCCCCCACGGACACGTTAGAGAGGCTTCCTGAATAGGGGGGTGGGGGCGGAGGGCTATAGGAGGGGCGGAGGGCTTTGGGGGGGGCGGAGGGCTTCACAGGTGAGTAGCTGGGAGAGACCGGATTAAAAAACAGCAAAAAGAAGCCTGGAGGTCAACTCGGCTGCCAAGACGCTGCCTTTCATGCTCGCTGGGTCTCCCTTTCATCCGCCGCTGCTGCCTGGGGATGAGGAGGGTGAGGAAGAGGGTGTGTTTGGGGGGGGGGGGGGTTGACACAATGCATGCAGGGAGAAAAAGACAGAGTGCTCTTAAATCATCTTTCTGACAGGAGCTGCATATTCCTTTTGATCTGCTGATTAACATTCATTACACGCTGCGTCACATTCAAAGGGATTATATATTTTTTATATTATATTCGTTGTTCAGACGGAGTGTATGTTCAGGGGACGCGGTGGGTTTCCCCACACTGACCCTGGCCTCACCCTGAGAACCCTTTCATTGCAGTAGCTGCTGATGTCAAGGCCTCGGTGAGCGGTTGAAGGGTCGGGGGGGACGGGGTGGAGGACAGGGGGGACAAGGGGCACAGCTGGGCAGCTGTTGAGGACGGTCCCTCAGGTCCTTTTTTTAAGTAGGCCTTTTCATACAACACCCACTCCAAGCACTCCAAGAGACACGGAGGAGGGAGAGGGCGTTTTTTTGTTTTAATAAATAAATCCCCTGTGAGGTACCGTAGCTGTCGCGGCTCGGGCTGAGGGGGGGCTCCTCTCTTCAGGGCCTCACGAGGTCGACCATTACGACGGACAGAATATTTAGTAATCATGAAAACTCCAAACCAAACGACAGATGTGTGAGCGCGGCGGCAGAACTCTGCCCGCGGACGTGGAGACGAGAAGGTGACACGGGGGCGAGGGGGGGTGAGGGGCAGGTCGGGGGGGAGGAAGCGGGGATTACGTTTATGAAGCGCCCTCATTATGTAACCTTATAGGACCGCGTTACGATCGCGGCGATTCCAGGAATCTCTCGTTGGGTTCACATGGAGTAAAATGGCAGCTGTCGCCCCGCTCGGCCCCGCGGTCGCTGAGGACCGAGGCCCCCCCGATGAGGCACGACATTGTTGAGGGAGCGTAAGTGCAGCAAAATGCAATACCCCAAGAATGTGAGACGCCCCCCTTTCCTCCAATCCCCCAGAGAGCCGTTCTTACAATTATCACACCCCCATGCTCATCATGTACAGTTGTAACGGGGGCTTTCTTCAGGACGCACCTGTGCAGTGGGTTGACCTTCTGTGGGAAGAGTTGAGTCCTAGAAATATATTATATATAAGTATACTGTAAATATCTATCGATGTGTCTATGTATAACCCTATCTCGGTTTCATAGATAGATACATAGATAGATAGATAGATAGATAGATAGATAGATAGATAGATGATTGATACATAGATAGATAGATAGATGCATATATAGATAGATACATAGATAGATGATTGATACATAGATACATAGATAGATGATTGATACATAGATACATAGATAGATGATTGATACATAGATACATAGATAGATGATTGATACATAGACAGATAGATAGATAGATAGAAAAACAACGCTTCCACCACTTTGGACGGCCTGGACCCCCCCTGCAGCCCCCACACCTCCTCCAGGAAGTCCGGGCTAATCCTGCCCCTGCAGCCCCGTGTCAGCTGTCTGCACCCCCCCTCCAGCTGTCTCCCTAATGATATACCTAATGAGACATCTGGGGGGTCTCTCTCTCACAGACAGTATGAGCTAACAGGGAGGGTTTGGGGGGGGGGCACATCAACTTTCCCACGTGTCCCAGCATCCCAGTGTGATGTGACTCTTTCATGAAATTTCATCAACTGCTCGTTGGGTTTTCCGACCTGCAGCGGAGCAGCGAGCCCCATCAGAGGGGTGAGATGCATCCCTGCGCCGCCGCATGACGTCACGAAGCAGGAGATCAGCCGAGAGCGCTGGATACGCGAGTCCGTACAAACCGGATGAATCCAGCTGACTGGTTCAGCTCCATTGGGCTCGTAATAAGTATAAAAGTATTTGTCTTTCAAGGGAACACAAGGGGACAATTTGACTTTATTTCAATGTGTATATTTGACAAATATGATCATCCTTATTCCTTATGTGCCACTGTGACTTTAATATATGATCACTGAAGGAAACCTTTCCGTTTAAAAATGATTCTTGTAGCCTGGTACTAGAAAACACATTAGCAGAAGAAAATATTATACGTCATTTAGGAAATTCTCCTTTACGAAACTACGAGACGCAAAATGACTTGGAAAGAGACTCAAAACAGGAGCTGCGAAATATAGAAATATATAGAATCTCTGGCCCTTTGCTCATCACCGACAGTCCGCACCCACGCACGCCCCCCCGCACAACCCCCCCGCACGACCCCCCCGCTCGACCCCCCCGCACGACCCCCCCGCACGCCCCCCCCGCTCGACCCCCCCGCACGACCCCCCCGCACGCCCCCCCCGCTCGACCCCCCCGCACGACCCCCCCGCACGACCCCCCCGCACACAACCCCCCCGCTCGAGGCCTCCGTCGTGTGAACGTATGTTTTCATGTCTCCTCACATGTCAACAACGTGGCGCAATGAGAACAAATGGTGATGCAGCGACGCCTCATCCATCCCCATCTGACGGAGATGGGGCGGAGGGGAAGGGGGAGGGGAGGCGGGGGGGGGGGGGGGGCGACGAGCAGCTCCAGAAGCCCCCATGCTGCTTACTGCAGTTACTCCTCAGAATGTCTTCTATGAACCCGCCCTCATAGGGACATGTCAGCGGGGGGGGTTTGTCTCAGAGCTGAAGAGGTGAAGTGATGATGATGATGATGATGATGATGATGATGATGATGTTTAGGGGGGGAATCATAACAGCGTTGTTACGTTTTCTCTGGACTCAATTTTTAAAAAAGGGGGCCTCTGACTGCTGTTTGGTTTCCATGGAAACCAAATAAACATAAGTGAGTATTTTTGGTTTTGTTTTGTTTAAATGTTATTGTGTCATTTCAAGCCAAACCGTGTTTTTTTTTTTACTAAACTCGATTAGTTTTGTGGCTTAAACCTAACCGGGCAGTTTGGTTAAGTTTGTGTTTTTAGAACGAGGCCTAAAACATCATCCTGACTTTCTATCCGGAGCCACTTTGTTCACTGAAATGAGCAGCAGCTCCGCTCAGCGCTGATCTGACATCCCGTAAAAGGGCTTTGGATCGGTTCATTCGTTACTCAAACCTGGGGGGGGAGGGGGGTCGACCGACAGAACGCCAAGAAAAAAGAGAGCTTCAGGACCCGTTTGGACTGCAGACTTTGGGTCACAAGTGCTGCACCACAAACATAAACTAACGGCAGCAGCCACATTGCATCTCAGCACACCGCTTCTCGCCACATTGGATTACCATGAACTGTGGTACAAATATTCAACGGATGGTAATCGTTGGTTTGGGTTTGATCCTCTTCCGCCCCCACAAGCTTCATATTTGTTACTTTGACCAAAACATGTCCGGAGCTAAAGGCGTGTAAGCGTTTTAATAACGAGCCTGTGAGCGTGTTTAGCATTCAGATCACGACTGAACCGCACACGGACGCCACGATGGAAGAGACGCGTCCCAGCTCGTCCCGTTAGCTGCACTTCATCAGTGGAAAAGTACATTTCTTGTGTTATTATGACTATCGCCCCTCTGTGACTCCACTTTGTCCCCTTTTCTGGTTTGGTCCTTTTTTAAGCACCAGTTAACTTCTGCCTCTTTCAACACAGAACTTTTCCTCTCGTTGAATGAAATGAAACAGGACTTTTTGGGGGATGCTTTGTGTACGTCCCGCAGAAGTGTTGGACATAAAAGAAATGTGAACCTGAGCAGCAAAAGTAGAAACATTCAAAAACAAAGACGTCTTCATTTATTGAACTTTGTCTTCTGATGCTGTTTGAAGCTGAGAGAGACGGAGTCACTATGAAGGCTTCTCTCCCTCATCAGCAGCAGCCACCTGCCAGCCTTCCTGTGTGTGTGTCTGTGTGTGTGTGTCTGTGTGTGTGCGTGTCTGTTTGTGTGTGTGTGTGTGTGCGTGTGTGTGTGTGTGTGTAAACGACCTTCAAACACACTGAACTCCCCCCACCCACATTCCCTGACCCTTTGCCAGTGAGGGTGGTTGAGTCAGAAGGCCTCGCTGGCCTCCTCTCTCTATACTCCCACCATCGTTTCATCACCTTGCCAGACTGTTTGTGGGGGGGGGGAGGGAGAAAGGGGGTCTGCCACCTCTGTGTGTCCCCCCCCCCCCCCCCCCCCCTCACCCTTCCCACCACCTAAATCTCAGAATGCCCCGCCTGTTTGAATGCCAGGTCTTCCAGCTGAAGCTCTGCCAGACTCTTTTTTTTTAAGCGTGTGTGTCCTTTGGTCATCTGCCTGATACGTGGGGAGGCGGGTGAGGAGGGGTGAGGAGGGGGGAGAAGGGGGGGCGCTGCAACAGTTGGGGAGGGTGGAGTTTCATGCACAGAGACACACAATCATGCCGCCATGTTAGAGTGAGGAATGTGAGGAAACACTTTTTTAGTTTTTTTAAATTGTGTTTAATTTCTAGTGTAATTTTACATTTACAGCATATTTGCAAACAGAGGTGGTTGAAAAAAACAAATGCATCCACAAAGCTGATGATAAAGAAGCCAAATCACACATATTTTTGGGGGTCTGTTGGATTCAATTCTGAACCGGATCCTAAAACTGGACTGATTGATTTGACCTGTTGATTTGAAGTAAAGGTGCCGTTTGAGGAAGATGCGTTTCTCCTTTTTGGAAAATGCACAGTCAGCTTTGCCAGAAAGGTTTTTAAACACAATAAAACATGATGATTTAAACATGATTTTCTTTCTGGCCGTAACTACGTTACTAATGAAAATAAAGGCTGACCTGACAGCTGAGACGTCTCGCAGCAGGAAGTTCATGATTTCTTTGGCATTAACAGTTTGAGTGTTTTAATGTAAGGTTTCTTTATTTCACTGGATTCGAGACCTCGACGTCTCCATCAGTCCATGAAGGTGAAGGACTTCTTAATGCCCAGTGGATGTTTGGATCAGAAGTCGGCCTCCCGTCCTTCTGTTTAACGCTCCCTCGTTTCAAAGCGAAGTGAAGACCAACACATGAATCACACATTTGTTTTCCATTCAAAGAAAGATGGAAATATCCTCTTGGCAGCGAGACGTTACGCTCTTCCTCTTTCAAGCCGTCCCTTTTAGCTGTTCATTTACTCCCCCCCTTCTCTCCCCCTCCAGCCCTCCCACAGCAGAGCTCCCACCACATCTGTACTGTGGTTTGGTTTGGAAAGGAGGGAGGGAAGAAAGGAGGGAGGGAAGGAGGGAGAGAGGGAAGGAAGGAGGGAAGGAGGGAGTGTGGTGTGAGAGAGTCAACCTCCAGATCTGGCTCCATCGTTCCCCCCCACCCCCCCGGTTGCGTCTCCATGCAGCTCTGCAGCAGCCTGGATGTCCGACACGCATTTCCACTTTACTTTTTGCTCCAAAGACCCGACAGAGCCGAGCAGACGCGTGGACGCAGACGCTCCTTCATGCAGCTTCTGGAGGCGGGATGCATTCAGGGACCGGCCTTCACGTCACTCCCTTCTGCTGCACGCGGCTTTAAACCTCTAATTGTGTAAGTGGTCGATAGCTGAGAGACACATTGACAGGTTTGAGTTCATCACCAGGTCATTTTTCCAAAGCGGGAATCTGGGTCATTATTTTAATGGAGAACAGACTTCCACCATCCAAAGGGTTCAAATATTCCCTTTCAAAGGCAAGATTATGAAAGGAAATATAGAATATCAGCAAATACCCAAACTGCGGCCAACTAGCACAGACGTTCTGCACCTGCAGCCTCCGCTGCTCATTCCAGAAGGCCTCCCGAAGGAGACGTGGGACTGTTAGCATGACGATGTGGCTGCTGCCGTCGGCTTCATTACACGTCGTGCATTAAATGTTCACGCCCCTGAACGCATCACACGCCTGTGAATCTGCTTTGGAGCCGTTGGTGGGGGCGCTCGTTACCTGGAGAGGTGAAACGTCAGCAGATCACCTACTAGCGTTAGCGCCGTCAATGCTACGCTAGTTAGCGGTGGAAGAATGGGTTCAGAGCAGGACAAGAATTATTATTTTTAAGTATTCATACTCGGCGCGTGTGAGAGGGTGAGGAGGGAGCGCGTGGCTCCGCGTCGCGCTGTGAATTATCATGACGGCGACAAAATGCTGATGAGGGTCCTTAAAAGCCCTCAGCGAGAGAGCTGCCAATTAGAGGTGAGATGGTGATTGGACGGGAACAATAAAGCTCTGCCACGTGCACACATTCAACGCTCAGACACACACACACACACACACCAAGTTTACACACGCACACAATCAGATGTTTGGGCTACCTGAGGCCCCATGATGGAGGATCCTCTCTGAATGCTGTATTTCTTTTCCTTCTTGTGTCTTTGTTGCTTTAACGGCTTTCGGATGTCAGTCCACCACTTTGGGGTTCGGACGTTCAGGAGACATCGGGGACATTGCACGGTAACCAGCACGTTTGCACCGCTGCAGTGCAGGTGCACTGAACTCACAGATCAAAAAGGTTGGAGCTGCAACCTGTCAATCACAAGGTGGTCCCGCCCTAAAGCGTCCCCTGCTTTATGGTCTGTTTGACAAAAAAAATGAACCATTATTTACTAAATTGAAGAGGACTTGAAACAAGCGATGGAGACCATAAACTCATGTTTACTGAGGGAACAAATGAAGAGAGAAGTAGAGTCATTTGCTCGTAGACGTCTGTGGGACCAGAGGAGTCGCCCCCTGTTGGTCACCACACAGAATGCAGCTTTAATGGGCTTTCCTGGTTAAATAAAGGTTTAATTAAATAATGAATAAAACTCTGAAGAATACCATCATGGACAGGTTTGAGTAGTTGACCCCCCCCCCCACCCCCACCCCTCCAAACACAGCCGCAGTCGCAGGTCGTGCTTTTTGTTTTCTCTGCCGTTTGCTGAGCTCAGCGATGCCACCAGACATCAGCACCCGATGCCTCTTAACGAGTCTCTGAGGAGCGACCGGCTGTGCAGCAGCCAGGAAACAACCCTGTTTTAAAAGCTATCGCCCCCCCCCCGTCCGACCTCCCCAAGACATCCAAGCACCGCATCCCAGACAAGGCCTCCGTCCCCCTCTGTCCCCCTCTGTCCCCCTCCGTCCCTCCGTCCCTCCGCACCGAACCACAGCAGCTGGCCGAAACGCCACCAGGAAGCATCATCTGCATTTAAATGAAAAGCTCTCCTCGGTGACTCATCGGCGCTGCGGGGGTCCGGTGGGGGCCGGGGGGGTTTCGTGAAGGAGGTGCAGCCAGCGGCTCCGTGTGGGGGTTTAAAGACATAGAGACATGTTTATTCCTCTGGTCTGTAGATGCAGACATGTGATCAAAGGAATCAAACGACCATGTGAGCGCCGCGTCCCCCAGAATGCAGCGCGGTCGCCTCTGTTCACTGGACGCACACAACAAGAGGCCCAAGAGGAAACCAAGTAACGTCCCATCGTTTACAACTACAACACGAATATGAAGCAATGAAATAGAAATAGAGGTTTTTTGCAATTTACTGATTTTCTTTCTGTCTCACATTGTTGTTGAAGTTATATTTCTGTTTCTTGGAAATCACTATAATAGAATACAGTTGCTGCAACGTAAACGAATACAGTTTAATGAAGACAAGGCTCCTGTCTACAGACTTTCAGCTGTATCGTGTAATGTTTTTACCTGCATACAAATGCTAGGAAATATTGTCTGTGATCGACAGTCAGGATGTTTAAACGTATTAAAGGGAAGAAGGTCACGAGTAATAACGGACGACGCTGTCAAACATAACAACGCGTTCGCTGGTTATTTCCTTTAGATGTCGGGCAAGAATCTTCTCCATAATGTCACAGGAGCCGTTTCAGAGCGCGGGAACGCATCCAATGATCTTTGAACGCGCCGTCGTTCATTACAACGACATTTTGCACGTTGTGCTGCTTTTTCAGAGAGAGCAGAGAGATCAACTGTTCTTCTTGTCTCATTATTACACGACACGTGTGTGTGGCTCACTTTCTAGAACCTGGACTGTCTCACACACACACACACACACACACACACACACACACACAGACACACACACACACACACACACACACACACACACAGACACACACTGCCATCTAGTGGCCACAATGCAAACACCACCCAACTGGTCGACGTGATCAGAGCTTTTCGCAGGCTGATATTTTGTCCCTGAAGTTGCGGTGATTTATTTATTTAGTTATTAGGAACCCTAAAATAAGGAATCCATCTTTGTCCAGATAAAAACTCTATTTATTCGCTCAGTAAACATGCAGCTCTATTTCCACGTCGGCGTGAACGGATGAAACAGAGAGAAGCTGTTGAGAGATTTATTCAAGCGATATGAAGCGTGATCACAGCAGCTTGTGGATGATCCAGATGTGCTTCTACATCTTCGCACTGGTTTGCGGTTTGTCTACTTTAATCACGTTGAGTAGCTCATCCCTCAAGTCCCCAAAAAGTCCCCAAAAAGTCCTCCGTGTTCTCTCCCAGCCTCCTGTCATGTGACGCGTCACGCGAACCCTGAACTGATGACGCCCAAAACACCAAAACAGAGACATCTACAGCTGAATAAAAGCGCGAAGCCGCTGTGGTGAGAAGACGGACATTGTCGGGGTGTGCACGTGATTCTAGTGTGCACGTGATTCTAGTGTGCACGTGATGCAAACATCTCACCTTCTAAGAGCCAAACAGAGGATTATTTACTGGATCTTTACAACATTCCATCACTGCAGAAAAACGCTGCTGTGAGGAACTTTACGAAGAAGCCATGAAGCTGCACAGAGCGACTGTCACACCTCCTCATCGAGTGGCCAATAATACCTGTGACTTATCATATCATATCTGTGACTTATATTCATAGGATGTGTGCAAACATCACACATGAACGACATCCACGTTCTTCTGAAGTGTCTTACGAACATGGCGGCCTCTCTGCCAGAGGATGAGGAGGAGGAGGATGAGGAGGAAGAGGAGGAGCGTGGTGAGAACTCAGTGATGAAGGTTGAAGATGAGGAACGGCGCTCACGCACGCAGAATAGATGTAAAACAGGACAAAAAGAAAAGAATGCAGGATCGTGTATAATTTATTCAACACTCATGATTTCATTTAGTAAATTATGTTTCTTTACATGAATGTGTTATTAAAAAAAAAAGAAAAATTCTCTTCATACATTCAAGAGTCAAACTAAACTAGAATCAAGACCAAGTCATTTATTTAAAGATCTTAAGAAAATAAAATCTGCAGTAAGCTACATCTTCTAAAAAAAATAATAATAATAATTAGTCACTGAATTATTTCCATGCACATAATTTAGTTTTACTGAGATTTATCCGTATTTTGTCTGCGGATCCTTTCCGATGAACCGCCGCCGGGTTCAGACAGAAAGGGACGTTTGTTTGTTTTTATCAATCGGAGGCGACGCAGGAAAAAGGAATGAAAAGAACATTGTTTTTCCTGCTGGCTGCACTTTTCTACACCCGTTTCACCGTAATCTGTTTGCACCTGAAGGAGGTCTGAGCTGCTCCTTCAGGAGGCTTCCTGCAGAAGAATAGACTCCGTTCAACCTGAAAAACAACCTAAAAAAACAAACAAAGAAAACACATCCTGCTTTCGATCTCCAGCTGCCATTTTCCTCTCCAACTCAACAAGCCTCTCCTCTTCTACCTTCTACGTTTATACATCCTACAAAAATAAGTAGCATTCTTCTCGTGATTAGTGCAAAAAGAGTGATAAAAGTGTCCGTTAACACACTCAAACACAAACGCATCAGCGCCACATAAAACCGGTCTGCTTATTGTTCCTTCTCTTCCCGTCCGTCGCTCTTCGACGCTGCGCCTCGAAAACGGGAGAGAAAGACGCACAAAGTGGTCGACAAAGCTGCAGGAAACGAATGACATCATCACATCACGAATGTCAGCGGACAAATTACCAGGAATTTACATGATCGAGATTAACGATAAAAAGCCGTTCGTCGCTCTGATGGTCGAGAAATTAAAAAGAAAGTCTGGTTTTAAAGCAAAAACAAAAACGATCACGTGAGAACGTGGCTATTTAATAAAATAGCGTTTGCAGATAAGAGGCTTATGATTTACGAGTTAAGATTATAGGATTTTTTTTGTTGATGACAAATTTGTGTTTGGTTATTTTTTCCAGGATAAATCTCTTCTATTTTTCTCTCCATCAATTCATTAAATAAATATAATCCAAACACACATCCTTTGCCGCCAGAACTGGAAGCTGCAAGAATAACGGACGCAACGTCCAGTTTACCGGGTGTTATTCTAAAACCCCCCCGAGGACTCAAACCACCTGATCCACACCTGAGTTCATCCGGCACGAAATTATATCGATGTATAATACTCAAAAATAAATACACGACAGTATATAGTCCATAATATCTCACAAAAAGGCCACTTTGCATTCAAAACTATGGAGGTCCAGATTTTAAAAAAAACAATGAAACTACTCTTGTGAGCGTCTGTGCAGAAAGCGCCGAATACTCTCTGAAGCTTATTGATCCGTGATTGGCGCTCCGCTCCGATTGTGACCCTCGGTCATCAGACTTTGGCATATTGCAGAGATCTGCGGGACACTAAAGGAACATTTATCTGAAGATATGAGCTGCAGGGACGTTATAATACCTGACAGCCGCTACATTTAATATTGATACAAAGGTCGTTGCCTTCAGTCCTCTTCAAGCCTCCATTTACTGCACGTTTGTGTGCTGTTAATCAATAGAACGATAAATTGTTTTTATAGTTAGAATAAGGAACCTGTAATTATGTATTTGGTTGCAGCCACCGTTCTATCCTCTGCAATAAGCTGCGACGTCACAGCACAACCCAAACAAACAGCAGCTTACGTACGAGGAACGAACACAATAAAGAAAAAAGGAACCAAACCGAGCGAGCTGATGGCAATGACGATGATGTTTACTGTGCAAAGTCCAGAAATGATCTCTCATTTCTCTGAGATGACGACATGAATGAAATGAAATGAAGAGAAGACGGTCGAGCTTTAGACGAGCGTTCTCCTCTAAATGAATTATTTTCATTTTGTCTGATTAATCTGCCACCTCATCAAGTATCATTTTGATCCCTCTGTCAATACATTGAGTAAAATTACACAAAACCAAATATTAGCATATAATACAGTCCAGAAGAGGTTAACGTAACGTAATTTTGTACCTTTTTACATTAGATAGCAGTTCATTTTTTTAAGCTTAAATTGATGGTGAAATGACGAGAAGGCAGCGGTTACCGCTGTGTGTGTGTGTGTGTGTGTGTGTGTCCAGAACGACCCGCTGTTTGTGCGACCGGCGTCTGAAACCTCTCAGCTGTTGTTGTTGTTTACATATTGTCCTGACGGGAAGCCAGTCAGCGGTTGCGTGTGACCGCCTGCTCCTTCTCAGCCTTCTCTTTGGCCTTCTCCTTCTCGATCAGCTTCTCCTCCTTCTGCAGCATCACCATGATGTCGGACACCTGCGTGGTGGAGATGTCGATGTCCTCCTTGTCGATCAGTTCCACCACCTGAGCGACGTCATGGAATCATCAGAGCCTTAAAACGGGGCTTCACATCCCAAATCCCACAACGCAAGTGTTCATTTCTATCCAACAACGTATAAAATGAAGCCCGTTAAATCAGCGTATCGTCAGCCAATTAGAACATTAGAACAAAAACCTGATCCCAATTACTTCAAATACTAACTAACAAACAGTACAGCCATCATTAAAGTGATCCAGTGTTCTCTTCTATCGCGACATTCAACGAACCCTCCAATGACAAAGCACCTTGATGACGTCGTCGATGTCGATCTTGCCGTCCTTGTTGTCGTCCAGCGCCTCGGCGATGCTCTGCAGCTTGTGCTCCGGGATGTTCTGGATCTGCCGCATGACGGCGATGAGCTCCGCGATGCTGATGAGGTTCTCCCTGAAGGTGTAGAACAGACTGCATACAGGAAACGGTGTGTAACCAAAGGCGATGAGGAGGAGGAGGAGGAGACTCGAAGGCCGACATGCCGCACATCAAAGGTCACCCCGATCGCACCAATCAAACACGCGTCATTTTAATCATTGGAGGACACCAAAGGGGGTCTAAGGTGCCTCAGAGGGGAATCATGCTGAAGATGCTCCTTCAAACGATTAGTGTGGATGCCTTTAAGTCAATGTGTCTGTAATATAAGAACGACACACTACAATCTCATTGTACAAGGATCCCCAAAGTCAGCACAAAGTCCCTGATTATTAGATGGTCTTAAATGATTTGTTTTAAAGTTGTTAAATATATAAAGCTCAGAAATCAGACATCTAAATCTTCTAAATTCTCATTTGATGTCCAATGTCCCCAAAAAAAATAGATTTTGACTTTTTAAATAATGTAAAGTCTGAGTTTGATCTTTTGTGTTGGATTTCATTTATTAGGGAAGATTAACAGTTTATTAAAGTGCCGGTTGATCAAAGCAACGTTAGCATGTAGCGAGCGTTCTGCTTACCTTTTTTCATCACACGGTTTAGTAAAGAATAATCTGTGAAATTGGAATGAACGAATTAGGGCTGTTTTTTTATTTTTATGTGAACACTGGCGTTTTGACAAGTTTAATGTCCTTTCTTTCTTTTTTTTTATCTGGGAAACCCGTTTTATCTGCAGCATCATTTCACAATGGAAGTGATGAAGAGGAAGGCGAGTTGCGATCAATCCACTAAATGGGGATTAATCCGCAGCTTAAAACCGTCCCCAACAAACACCATGTTTGGTCCCGTCTGATCAACATATCTGTGACCCTAGAAATTGAGAGACTGACTTTGATGTTGTGTTGTTTCTTTACAGGAATTTCCTGAAAACCTTTGTTCTTCTGACGCTGGACGCGCGGCGGCGTGGAGATTGGCTCTTACCCGACGGGGGGCGTGGACCCGCTGTCCATCTGGCCGTCCAGGATGACCTTGTCCTTCTCCAGCTCCACGATGATCTTGTCGATGCGGCCGATCATGCGGTTGACTCTCTTTGACAGCCGCTGGCTGGCCTTCGACTCCTCCAGCGCCTTTTCTTGACCGGTCTTGGAGAGCTCCATCTTTATCTCTTCCAGGTCCTGGAAGGACAAACGCGATGTGAAACGCAGCGCGGAGAACAGAGGAAAAGGACGGACGCCTGCACGTTACTCCAGCCGGGCACCTCGTTGTATTCCTGGACGTCGTCCTTCAGCTCCTCCAGCTCCTCCTTCTCCAAGGTCAACAGCTTCTTCTGCTCCTTCAGCTTCGAGCACGCGTCGCTCAACAGGTCGATCTCATCTTTGGTGATCTCCTCACCCTGGAACGCAGACGTGTGGTTACAGCTCCCAAATGTCAGAAACAACAACAGCAACCACAACTCAAAATACCCTTCAAACTAAGAAGAACCGAGTGATAAACATTTCAGCTTGTGGTCGCGTATTTTGCCTCCACAGTCAAAGGGTCCATCCACCTAACAAGTGCCACATGTGCATTTAGTACAAACCCAAATAAGTGACCGAGCTACAACACACACACACACACACACACACACACACACACACACACACACACGCCGATAAGGGGAAGCTCTAGAGGACACTGGGATGCTCCCCAAACACATGACGGGGAGTCAGAGGGAGGAGAGGCTCCAGTGGAGAAGGATGCAAAAGGGGAAAGAGGAGACGTCCTGATGGGTAAAGGTCCAAACAGGATTTGCAAATCACATTTAGCATTTCTTCATCGTATGCAGAGCAACGGATGAGACGGCTTTTATTTTAATAAGCGAAGAAGTGGCGGTTAATGTTGACCATGAATGAAGAACACCAAAAAACTAATCTATTCCTTACATGTGTCGTTTGTTCGAACTCTTTCGCTCTAATTGATCTCGTCTGCTTTTCCTCCACAAAGCTGAATTAGTGGTTTGATCTGCTGGGGACCGAGTCAAACAGCGCTCTGGAAATGCCAGGATTATATGCAAGTGCTGTTTCACCCTCACCAGGGCTCAGAGAAAGACCAGACGGTGTGCGAGCAGGCAGGACGGCTAGAAATGTGAGGGTCATTTGGGAGGAGAAGCATCTTTTAAAGCTGACCTGGAAGCGCAGGAACTTCTGCCACCGCTCAAACTGCGTCTCGCACAATTGATCAAATGAAAAAGTGGCAACAAGTGAGCAAAAAATAAAGCAAATAATGAAGAAACAGAACATGTGCACAGATAAAATGGTGGACGTCGAGGGTTTGAGGTTCCGTTATGAAAAGAGCTGCGTCAAAACATTTTGTTACAAAAGTAGCATTTTCCTTTAAAGACATTGTTTGGAAGTTAAACCGTTTGGTAGCTCATGACTGCTTCAAAACACAGAGTAATTCATTACTGTTAAACTGTTAATTCCTTTGATATGTATGAAATGAAGAATGCATCCTCGTCGCTCAGTGCAGCTGCAGCATCCTGCAACATGTCAAGTGTTCCTTCCGATCGGTGTCTCGATGAAAGCTGCTTGATCGTAAGCACTCGTCCAAGAGAGAGCTGCAAGAACCCAACGCCGGCAGAACCCGAATGCAGGGAGGCAAAAAGCTCATTACGAAACATTAAAGGCCCAAAGGTCGGGTTTGCTCCGATGGCGAGAACGCGTGTGGAGACGTCACCTTGATGCCTTCGATGACCGGCGCCGTGTCCCTCAGCGTCTCAGAGTGAGCAGCGACGTCCGCCTTGACCTGCTCCGCTTCAACCTCCAACTCGCCCTCCTGCATGGGGGGTGGAGGGGGGGGGGGTTGGGTAATCAGTAGGGATGATGAAGTCTCTGTGTACAGTGTGGAAGCCTGCATGCATGGAAAGCGGTTAGCTCGGTGTCGCTGAACCGTTACCCGGGCGGCCTTCTCTGCGGCGTCCGCCATCCTCTCCATCGCCCTGTCCTTGTTGTCCTGGCGTATGGCCGCCTCCTCCCGCAGCGTGGTCTCCACCTTGGCCTTATTGTCCACTTTGGAGAGCTCCATCTCCGCCACCATCATCTGGGCCTCCTTTGTCTTGGAAAAAGATGAACACTGAGATGCATCTTTCCATTTAAAAACACAAGCACTGATCAGTTGGTTTGTGTTCTCACACGGCCCCTGTGACGTACCACCATCTCGGGCAGAGTCTGCAGCGTGGTCTTCAGCTGGTCGGCGGGGGAAAGGGTGTCGGGGAGGAACATGGCTCGAGACAGCAGCAGCAGGGAGGTGGGGATCTGCTGGTTCAGATGGAGCTCCAGCCACTACAAGAGCAGAACACAAGAAGACCGTTTGACATCTCCTCCTCGTGGTCAGAGCCCACGTAACCTCCAGCGTGGAGACGGTAGAAGACGATGAAGAACAGAAAAGTGTTGCCTTGAGATTCCTCTCAGACGTGGACTTTACTTCCTCAGCGAATACGTTACCTGGATGAGCTGCTCCCTCAGTCGTTCCTCCGTGACGCCGAGTGACCTCATCCCTCTGGCGCGACAGGCCGTCTGCACCTCGTTCACGCTCATGCTCTCCACGCCTTCCTCCGCTATCAGCTGCAGCCGACAAGAGCGCACACGTTTTAAGAAACCCGGTCGGACACTTTTCCGGATGATAAGAATCCTCGTCCGAGGCTCGTACCTTGTCGTCCGCGCGGATGGTCCTGAGCTTCATGATGAGCTGGAAGCGGAGGAAGTTGTTGGTCCCGATGGACTGCAGCTCCAGGAGGCGGCACAGAGCCACCAGCTGAGGCCGGGTCAGGTTGTCCAGAGTCAGCTCGTCCTCGAACAGCTTGGAAAATCGGATGATCTGCTCA
This sequence comes from Apeltes quadracus, assembly GCA_021346845.1. Lineage (NCBI taxonomy): Eukaryota > Metazoa > Chordata > Actinopteri > Perciformes > Gasterosteidae > Apeltes > Apeltes quadracus. Next base: position 1,318,326 of record CM037931.1, on the reverse strand, counting down.
TTGCTGGGACGTTCCCCTGAGTCCCGGATCTACAAACATGATGAAGTTAGGACTCAATGTAGATGAGGGCAGTGCAATAATTTACATTTCTAAGAATCTAAAGCGCGAGTCGAGACCACAGCGGCCTCGTTAACAAAGAGACCCTAATTATGACGTCTCTTCGAACCCAAGCGACACTCTGAAATGAACCTTTAACGAGTGCTGAGCGGTCATGTTTTACATTTATGACTTGCATAGAATAAGCTTGTCCTTGTTTCCACCAGCAGAGGGCAGCACTGAGCCCGCCTCCCGCCTCCGTGCCTCTCAGGGGGCCCCGGTTACACCCACCTTCTGGAAGAAGGTGGAGAACTCCTCCGTCACGTTGCCCTGGGCCGCCTTGTTCCGCAGAGCGATCTCCTCGATGGTGTCCTGCAAGAACTTGGCCATCTCCAGTTTGACCCTCAGCTCCGTTTTCAATCTCTCCTCCTGGAAACAAAGGCGGGTCACAGACTCAGCGAACATCTCTTCATCATATTGGGGACGAAGGACATTTTGCTGAGCATTCTGTTTAAAATGTCGTCGACTATGTGGTTGGTAAAAAAAGATAGAACCTACCATTCATAGAATTAGTTTGGTTTTATATTTTATGTGAGGTCAAATAACAAAATGATGTATTCTAAAATGTTTGTGATTTAAGTGACAAGAGGACATAAGCCAAAAAAACATTTATACATGTATGTATATATAAAATATACCAAAGATAAAACAGACGTTTACATTTCATGACCATGTGCGCGTTACAAGAATTAGGATTCTAATCACATTTTATTATTCAAACCTGCCGATTCTCACTGACCTGCAATAACAGCGATAAATAAACTTCCACAATATGCTGGTGTTGAGTTCAGGGTGGTTAAGATGAGCAGATTGCATCACGCAGCTTTATTTCAACATACCTTCTTGGACTGCGTCTCGAAGGTGGACGGCAGCATGTTGGGGAAAAGTTTCAGCGCGACAGGAAGCAGGAACTCCATGAAGGGGACGATGATGAACACCAGGAAGGGCAGAAGCCGGAAGACGTCGGCGCACGTCCGAAGGAACTGGGGAGAACATGGTGGGAAAAGAACTCTCAGCAACTGATGCAACGTCCACGGGTCAGCGGCGGAGGTTCAGGAGGAGTCTCCTCCGGCTGAGCTTTGTCTCGGCCTCCAGCAGGGGGCGGCAGCGAGCGGCAGAAGGCGTTTACCTTCCCCTCCTTTGTCTCTGGGTACAATCGCCCTGCACAACCAACGGTCAGCACTTTTGACCCCGTCCCTGCGCATCTCCACGGCAACAGAAGCCTCCCAATTCAAACATGCGCTTTTTTTTGTGCATGGAGCCGTAGACCAAAGTGAACATTCCGCCTCGCGGGGGCTCAGGAGCTGTCCTCCTTTTAGAAAAGGCCAACAGGAAGCACATTTGTTCCACCCCAAAACCTGAACAATCGCCAAGAGCGTAGCGGTACCAGGCCGGTGGTGGTGGTGGGGGGGGGGGGGGGGGGGGGGGGGGCAGTTTCTCCACCTGCATGTCCCGGGAGCAGTCGGGTGAGGGATCAAGGCGGCCCGAGTGAAAAGGCCCTTTGTCCGCAGCCCCATTGAGATGTATATCGTCTCCCAGAGGGGGAGGGGGGGAGGAGCCTTAAGCAGAGGCCTACGTATCGCGGGTGAATATGAAAAGGAGGAGATTAAGGAGGCGAAGGCCGTCCGGTCAGATGAATGGGCCGTAGATGGACCCGGCACATGCGCCGCGAGGGAGTGGGTTGCATTTGAAAAGGTGCAGATGGGTGCTATAGTGGGTTTAATGAGGGGGGGGGCGGGTTTACTGTCGTCATCAGCACTGACCAGCAGCTATTGACGGCTCAGTAGGGCTTTATTACCCGCTGTGACTTGAAGTCACACAGAGCAGGAATGTCTTGGAAAAAACACTGTGGGGTTTCTTAGAGTTTAGCTTATGGAAAGCTGGTTGGTTGCTATGAGAGGATTTTGCATACTTTTATATATTATATATAATATATATATAATTTTGGATTTAAGATGGTATTGAACTGAGATCAATGTGCATCTGTATGATAAAGGGGATTCAACCTCTCAACCTGAAAAAGTTATTCATAGAAACTTAAATTTCTGATTCATCGTTCTAAATTAGTACCAATAATAAATATTCCTAAATAATTCTAAAAAACCCTTCAAAAAGGAACCGTACAGCGACAACAGCAGTGCAACGTTAAGCAGCGCCGACAGGCCCGGTCGTGATGACCGGAGAAACAGCATTAAACAATAAACATTTCAGGGTCATAAACCTTTTGGCAATTTGAGCATTTATGTTGAAGAAAAATGTGAAGATTGCCACACAAATGCTCCCTTTAGGCTGGAGATAATTTTAATAAAATACAAATATTAATGTGGATCTAAAACACCCCAACTGTGATGAGTTACAGGAGACATTCTGCTCTGTAACCAGATGCAGCTTTATGAGGCCTTTCTGCTCCAACTACATCCCCATCATCACGGACTGGACATCAACATGGCAAACGTCCCCGTAAGCCGAGGACTGATCCAATCAACGACTCTTCACCATTAAGCGTCTCGCTGAGGAGCTTTAATCAGGCAGCACAATCTGCTGATGCCAACAGCTATAATTGATCACATTAAGTGTGCGACGCTGTGGCTTAAACCTTGTGGAACAAGATGTACGGCGGCCGGTCACCCTTAAACCCTGCACAGTCATCTCGGATGTCTAAACTCGGTAACCTGACTCAGACGCTTCCTTTCACTTCAGCTTGTGCTCAGATAGAACTTTCTTTAAATGGTACAGAATTGTTTCTGCAAAAAGAAGAATACTTTTTATTCTTACCGGATGTGATCAAATGTAACAGTAATGTAACTAAACGTTAAGCCACACCCCCCACGGTTACCGTGGCTACACCTGCCAAGGTTTCCAATCCCACGTGTCACCCATGACGCTGTTTGCCACAGTAACCATGACATCTTCCCCTCAGGAGAGTCTACTCGTGCGGAGCCAGCAACAAGCCTTTGGCAACATGACAACAGCGGCAGCAACAAGTAGCTTATTAAGCGTCGTAATCATCTACATGAAAAGCTTGATGAAACCGCTGCAGCCGAGTCCTTTGTGGACAAATACTCCTGCTGGAGAGTCTCACATGTGCACCCGGGGACAACGTGCACGACGCCGCGAAAAAAGGCCGCAGCTAGAAGCTGCATTAGAGCGACTGTGTCACCGCATCGTAAGCGAAGCACGTTCTATCGCATAAAGCATAGATTCAACAGAATCAGGAAACAGTAAACCTCACCTGTCTCCTCTCGCGGCGGGACAGCGGGTGTCCGTTTAACACCCTCCAAAGCATCCGCCCGGCGATGGTGGTGTCGATCCACAGCAGCCTGAAGCCGTGGTAGTAGTGCTTGACCTCATCCACCACCCACTGGCGCAGCGTCCTTTTCACGGGGGCCGCGTCCAGCGTCGGGCTGTACACCGGCCCCCCTTCCTCCATCTTCTTCTTCTTGTCCTTCAACGAGCGCAGTGACTTCTCCACCTTGGAGTCGTCCCACCTGCTCCCCGAGGTGTGTATCCACCGGACACACGGCACGTGGCGCGGGCGAGCTATCGTCCAGTGGGTCCCCGTCGTGGCCGCGGGGAACCCTGAGGAAGAGGCCCCCAGCGCAAAACCACAGTAGAGGCGCTGTAAGTCCAGGCTCTGCGGGGGGGCCGCGCATCCATCTGCTGAGGGGACGGAGGGGCCCAGAGACGACACCTGGGCCAAGCGGCCAAGTCGTCTGGGGGGGAATTAAACATGGGAATACAAACGTAAAAACCAGGCATAGAAATACTCTAAATAACAACCTATTGCTACTTTTTAATGGAGGAAAAAAAAAAAAAAGTGTCCCGGAGCTTTAAAGACGTCTTAAAAATGGTGTTTAGAAAAGGAAAAGGTTCAGTGGGCGTTCCATGCAACAGTGGCCAAACATGTACAGTCACAGTTGGAATTATCAGACAAATCCAAAATAAAGGAGCACAAAAAACACTCTAAAGACTTAAAACCTGATCCAAGTCATTGAAAGTTAAATTGTACCAGAATCTTTTTTTCGTTTACATGTTTTGAAGGAGGACATTTGATTGGCTTACGTTTGACTGGAGAGTCGGAGAGCTGTGCAGTTGAAACAGGCTCCATCTTGCACTTTCCCTGAAAAGGAGGATAAAAGAAAAACAAAAAAAGAAACATGAGCTGTTGTTCTGGTAGTCACACATGAGAAAGCTCTCAAGTTCTGACACGTCCGACACGTCGCTGCAACTCTATGTCTCAATTAACTGACCCGGATAGGTCTGGTTATGCATCGATAATGCAATATCCAACATCCAATTTGTATTCCAAGAATCACTTCCATTACTTCTCTTGTGCCATTTTCCCCTTTTCTACACCCAGAATTGATCTTTGCCACACTTAACATCTTTGGTGCAAGCTGTAAAGACCTCTGGTGCATCATTCCGCTGCTAACTCTCTTAGCTGCCCGCGAGGCTCCCAAACCCCCGAGGCCCCGCTGTCAGCGGGACGCGAACACAGCGAAGAGCCCGGGCAAAGTGGTGAGACACCTCCGACCAATCACGTCGGCGCACACGGCCTGACCACGCCTCTCCTCCGGCCCTCACATGGCCGGCTGGAGGAGATCCAGCAGGGCCTGGTAGAACACGGCAGGCTTTGGCTGGTAGGCCACAGGACACAGACTTTACTGGAACAGTGTCCCCCTTTTGTGGCTGACAAGGCAGCCTACTGTAGCGCGCAGAGAAGCCCCTGGAAGTACAGTACAGCAGCTCTCAGGCTCAGTGCCTGATCTCATCAGCGTCCCACATGTGTTACCTTACGTTCATCACTCTCCAAGTCTGCTGGCACAACGGTTATAAATCCCAACATAGAAACTTTTTCCTTCACCTTCAGACATTTTAAGCTACATTTAGAAACATGATTAGGAGCTTTGAACGCATTAACATGTCTAATAAGATATACATCTTAACCCTTCAGAAGTGTTGGTAAATGATTAAGTCGCCCTTGCGTCAGATAAGGAAACAGTAAAAAAGATAAAGTACAAACCCCATGAGGAGCAACAGAGCACGACTCACAGGCCACACGGGAGCAAAGTTGTATCTGTTACATCACAACATACCATACCTAATATGTGTTGTTATCTAGATCGTTGCTGATCAATTGTTTCTGGGTGTTTCATGAAGTATTAATTACTGAAATTGTTGATCCAAACATATGATTTAAAACTCTGCACAAATCCTGTTGAACTTTTTCATCATCACTGTCGCATGTGTAAAGTTATCTGTGATCACTGGTCTCATGGTCTTGACTCAAACCACCTTTGATCTGGCCTTGAAAATGTCTAATAGTTAAATATTGTGCTCTCAATCCACAGCTATGGGGAGCTTCTCATACATTCTTTATAGATTTGTTTACTTTCCCTTTGGCTGCTTCAAACCTGAAGAGACATGCACCCAAATCAAGCGTGTTTACTGGGCAGAATGTTGCTGAGCTCACTTCCAGACTGCGGTTTGCTTGGATATGTCGGACTTGCTGGGTATGTGGCGTTAATGTATCTCGTATTTGAAGCATCTCTTTCCAGAGTTGCCATAAAGTATAATGTTTCTGGGTCACGTCCCCGTGGTCAACACTCCCAGTCATTCAAATAGTTAATATCCTGTCCCAGGTAGTTATAAGAGGAGCCGACCTTTTGTCTGAGTGTCAGGGCCTAAAGCCAAGAGCTCAGTCTCAGACGGACCAACTTCCTTCATGAGCCGCTCGCCTATTAATAAACACAGCTTTAATGGACCAACTAGAGACATAAAGACAACGATTCATTCTGACCTCTAAAAATATGACCTCTAAAATTAGGGAAGAGATCACGCAACATCCACATATCTACAAATGTTACAAACATTTAAAATGATTATTATTGGTCAGACAGAGAGAGAATATTTGTATGATGCATCATCATCATCAACATCACAACAACCCATAATGAGGAGCCATAATAAACCTAGAGCCTTCTTGCTTTGAGCATCTCGTTGGTCCTGAACCACCGGATGGGAAGCTGCATTCCACAACAACAAGCGTCCTCACGGGGGGAGTGTCGGGGGAAGCGGGGGGGCTCCACGGGCGTCGGGCTCGAATCCCGGGAGTCCCGGATCATGCTTCCCCTGCTGCTCTTTGGGGAATTTTCACCAGAAAAAAACAAGGTGCGGTGCATCGAGCCCGCCACCCGATGCGTGGTTCGGCGTGACGACAGGTCGGCCACCCTGTCACCTTGAGTCCGCCACCATCTTTCCCGAAACCCCGAACGCGGCCAACGCGCCTCGCCGCCGCGCGTTAACTTCACGTCTTCACGTTCATGTTGTGATGTTAACTGTTCGCTTGATTTCGCCTGGGCTCTCTGGGCGTAGTAAACAGCTAGCTGGCGTTACGTTGACAAGGAACACACGGGACGAACGCAGAAACCTTACCTTTGCCTTTCTTGAAGTCGTTCTTTAAGGACCTGGAGGTTTTCATTAAAGGTGCTCGGGACCTCGTGAACAGGATTAACGCCATGAGGCTTTCAGTTTGAACCGGCGTTATCTTTAACAGTTAGCGGAGGGTTGCTCGCTAAGCTAGCCCGTTAGCGTGCTACTGTTTGTTCAAGATGTCGAAACAGAACGAGCCGCCGTACATAGAAATATCCAAACCGGGGGGGAAACAAATGCTGGTGTTCTTTTAGGAAGCTACGACGCATGTATAACTGTATAAATACAGCTCCATGTCATGCCCTTCCTCTCTACGTAGCTGACAGCTAACCGGCCCAGGATCCCGAGTGACGTCGTACCGGTGTTGCGTTTTGTTAGGCAGGTTGCGATCGTGTGATGACAGACAGCTTCCGGTGTGTTTATAAAACAAATGCCCGTGTTTGCGAGTCAAAAAACATGCCAATGCTTGTTTTCTAAATGGGCTTCGCAAAAGGGAGGTGCTTTTATGTTTCCTCTGTATTATGTCATGACATGTATACATTGTGTGTGTGTGTTTTTAATACACTTAAAAAGAATTGCTTCTCCTTGTTTAACAATAACAACACCATTTTATGTTGAGAAACTGAATGTCTGTGACCTCTTGAACCATGCCCCAGATTGTGCCAAGAGTATGTAAATCTAAGCCAAAGAAAGAATCCTTTGAGTAGGCTTGAATCATGTGTTTTTAACTTTGCTCCAAGCTTACAAGCATTTAATAAATGTCCTGTTAAATGATTTCATACCAGTGTTGAGTACACAGGGTACAAAGGGTCTAAATCCTATCAAAGTATATTACTCTACTTTGAAAATATATTATTCATTATAAGTAACATATTCTAGAGTTTAACATCTAAATCAACACATGAGTCAATAAAAAATGTGATCCTTTTATTGTTATAAACGCAATAAGCGTATAGCTATCTTTTCAGGAAATCCAGATTTAACTAAATATGCTGTGGCAATGTACAAAGAGACTTTGGTACAGTATGCACAAACTAATTCAATCACTATTATCGCCTCTCGTCATTATGACAACTGATGGCCTTTGAAGCCCAACTGAGCAAGTGGAGCTCTTCAGCGTCCATCAGCAACAGATAAAACAACAGATAAGGCTGCGCACATTTAAAGTATTGTGGTCGCATCTTCCGATTACGGTGTGAGCAGATGGATAAAGGAATTCTAAGTAAAAATGAGTCTACAACACTTTTTGTTGTGATTAAGAGCACTAATTTTGCACAATTTCTTTCGGCTTTTATTTTGAAATACAGACGTGTGCAGGAAGTGGTTTGTTTCTGGTCTCACGCCCCTCAGCGTCCTCTGGTGGCACTGCAGCTAAATGTAGTGTACTGTAATATGCATCATTCCTCGGATCAAATTAAAACATTTAATTTAAGTAAAAAGTATGGATCCTCAACACCCGTTTGGCCGCTGGTTGCTTCTGACCAGCGGATGTTACATCATCGAGGCCCCAGAAGTGGTCACTATGTCACCAGCTCAACATTAAAAACCCAATAGCATGCCTAAAATAAACATAATAACTAATATAGCCTAAAAGGACACCGATTGGACTGACTTATGGTTTAGGTTATAGTTATACTTTATATCATGCATGCATTGTACTGTCCAATGGAAGATCAACTGCAATCAATCAATCAAACTTTTATTTCAGACTCAGGGTTCACAGGGGACTTAGAACTTATTCTAAGCACATTATAAAATACGTTTTAGTGTTGAAAAGGTTATGAGTTTGATGACATTAGAAGTCACAGCTCGTTTACACGGTAGAGTTCAGAAACAAATACATCGCGTTTGCCAGATGCAAACGATTTAACGTGAAACGAAGCGCAGGCCGACGGGACGCACCGGGTCACTACTCACTACGGTTGGGGTTTCTTTCTCTTTTTTTGAAAGGACCGGTTGGAGCCTCTCTGAGCTCCCGACCAATCGGAAGTGAGTATTTTTCGCGCTGGTCGGCCGCAGAGTTTGAGTTTCCCGCAAGCTTTTGATTCGGCTTGAATGAAATCCTCCGCTTTTGCAAGATGAATACGGACTTAATCCCCGTTTAACGACCGAGAGGAGACCCAACAGGTAACTACGGAGAAACGGTCTTTCAGGTTATTGTCATCCTCGCGGATATTTGCCGGCGCGAGTTTTTTTGATGTGGTTGCAAATACACTTGTTCGCCCCGACCGACCATTTTAGCGAGAGAAGACCTGCTAGCTAGCAGGAGAGGTCGTGCTAAAGTTAGCTAGCTAGCTAGCAAGCTAGCAGCCTGTGCTAACGGTAAATCCTTTTGACTTGGCCTCACCGAGCTTTGGCTAGCATGGTTAGCATTTTTCTTTTTTAACGAGCTGTCATGGCGCCTGCACATTGAGGGTATCAGCGAAACAACCGCACAACCATTTTAACACAACGCCGCCGACGCCCCCCCCCCCCCCCCCTCAGCTCTTACGCCTGTTGATGTATTCATTCACGTTGTTATTTGTTTGCGTCGGGCAGTGTATAATAACTGCAGTTAGCTAGCTTTAGGGTGGTGGTCCGGGCTATTTGCTGGATTGCGGCGTAATGGCTGACTATGACAGAGATGCGATTGTACGGTATTGGATAGTGCTGCTCGGTGGATCCACGGCAGGGATCTGTGAGAGTCCCACATCGTGGCTTCCGCCCCCAAACTTTAGTCGGAGCCCGTTTTGAGGAGTGAGCCGATTGTTCAACCGTCGGACTGTAGCTGTTGTTACGCCACCGCTAAAGTTAATTACAAAGCAGCCCTCAGGTCACTTCAGAGCCGTCGCTAGGCTAATCAGCGGCACCCTGTGACCCGGACCACAATGCGACCCGTTCGGCTTTCAACCCAAGTGGGATGCGTTCAATTCCGCCAATGACTCGCACTCCCAATAAGCATCACTCCCGTCCCGTTAGCTGCTTCCATTTCCGCGGCTTTTCTCGCCGGGTGACGCGTTGGTTCCGCAGCGCGGCTCAGCCACCCACTCACCGGGCGATCGCTGCATGCGGCGCGGCTCGCAGACGGACCGCCTGCATTCCCGAACTCCGCTCAGTCCTCCTTCCCCTGGTTTTCCCCAGGAGAAGGAGGACTTGTAAACCGTCTCGGTAGGAGGTTTCGTGCTCCTTTTATTTAACCAAAGATGGGTTGGGCTATGAGCTCGTTCACGTTAGTTGTGATGAACTTGTGGGTCTGCGGTCCACTGATGCATGTGTATTCTTTTAGTGTGCGGAGGCATCGCTGCTTCCGACTATTGGCCAGTTCAGTCTCGACTTTCTTACTAGAAGCATCCAGATGGGGGGGCAGCAGCAGCAGCATACTCCGTGACAGGTGCAGTTTTCTCTCTCGCCTCCGAGCTCTCTGTCCACCCTCCACTGGGGCAAGTGAGCGAGAGCCATTTTGTAGAATGTGTAACGTTGTGACTGTGTCCAATCACGTCCCACAAATGTGCTGCATTGAACTGTTAACCGGTGGAACCTGTGGAATAAGAAGTCTCTGTCCTGCCCTGTAGCTCCGCGAGCCTGGAGGGGGTTAAATGGGATGGAAAGCAAAGGTAGCTCCCTGCCTACGATGCCCGAACCAGCCAACCCGATCAGCATGAAGCAGCCACCAGAGTCCCTCAGCGTGCGGAAGGGTGGGGGTGACGTGAGCGGTGACCCTGCGCTACTCCTAATGGACAAAGCTGCCGCCCAGCTGGCCGCCACGCTACAGGACGGCGTCCTCCAGAAGATGGCCGGCCACAGTCATAACAACCACGGCCACGAGAGGCTGAAGGACCTCACCTCCCGGGTGCTGAACGGGGACCAAGACGCGCTGCCCAAGCTCTGCGGCCCGGAGCCGCCCATGTTTAAGGGCGCCGAAGCCCCGGCTACTAATGGCACCCATCTGCACAACTGCACTCCTCACACCGACCACGAACTGAAAGCGGCGATACCCCAGGGGGTCCAGCAGCCCTCGTTTGAGCCACACTGTGCCAATGGGACCAGTTTGTCCACGGCCAGTGAAGACGCCGTGTCTGCACCGGAGGAGGAGAAAAAGAAGAAGACGAAGACGACAATGAAGAAGAAGAAGAAGAGGAGGAGGGCGGCACCTCACAAACCAAACGTCGGCTCCCCTGCTGTTCCCGTGGAGCCTCTCGACCACTCCAAAGCTGCAGATGGAACCACAGCAGCTGATGAGGTTTTGCTTTTATTTCTACTTTTAAGAAACAAAAGATCTGTATTTTTAAGCAATGCAATGCATAAACTGCAATTATTCCAGCTCGTACAGGTTTAAAGACCAACAGCAACGTGCTGAAGTTCTGCTGAGAGGTGGTCTTACACAAAGGAACCGGCTACTAATCCCTGCGTTAAACTTACATGCTGCAGTCTCAATGTATTTGATTTATTGTTGACTGATACTTGCCGGTGTAAAATGCCGTTGGTGCAGCTGGTTGGTTCTATTTTTAGCCATTGATTTTCGACAGATTACACTTTCTCTTCTGCAGCCCCATTTCCTCCCCCAGCTGAACGAGGAGGATCCCCGTGAAGTGTCTCCTGTGCTGGTCAGTTTCTCTGCTGGTGATCTGGTTTGGACCAAGGTGGCAGGATACCCCTGGTGGCCCTGCATGGTGACCAAGGACCCCGAATTTAACAATCACGTCAAACAGAAACCGAAAGGTGATCAACTGTCTCTTTCTCCTGCGAGTGATGCGCTGAACTCTTTTATTGAGTCACTTTGTTATGCAGTGTTTTTAACCCTTTATTAATTTTCTGTTTTTTTGCTTCTCCTTTCCCCCCACCCAACAGTAAACGGCAGGATGGGCCCGCTGTACCATGTGCAGTATTTTGGAGACGCCCCAGAGAGGGGCTACATCTTTGAGAAGAACATGGTGACCTTCACGGGGGAGGATCAGTACCAGGAGCTCCGCCAGGGCCGCCAGCAGCACGCCTCTCACGTCTTCCTCAAAAGGGTAACGCGGCTTCTTTTGTGCTCTCGTGTTACGTGGTGCCTGCGGAGGATGTGGTTTACCGTTTAGAAAGACGCACTATTGGTCACGCAAGAATGCACTTCCTTAAAATGATTAATGCAAAGTTCTCCTCTCAGTGAACCTGAACGTTGAAGTGCATTGCAATTGTATAATCAAGAATTACTCCTGTTTAACAAACGGCAAATGTCAATCTAATTTATTTTTTTGCCACCTTTGTTATCAAGTCCTCTCCCACACAACAGCCACATGCTGCTTGTCATAATGTAAATGTGTTTCGAGTTATCGCTAAGCGCTTGTTATTGGCGCTCTCTTGGTAGCAACATGTCATCGCAGGTGAAAACGACGCTGAAACCTTCCCGCCTTGCTGTATTCTCCCCCCACCATTCAGACGGCGCCCCCGGTGCCCCGGAAGCTGCAGGCTCAGTGGAACATGGGCGTCGCTCAGGCCAAGGAGGCCTGCGGCATGTCGCTGGACGAGCGCGTGGGCCACTTCGGCTTCCTGTACGACGCCGACAGGCCTCGCCTGAACCCCTGCGTCCTGGAGAAGCTCAGGCCCAAGGAGAGCAAGGAGGCGGGCCGGGGAACCGAGTCCAGACTCTGCCCGGACGCCGCCGAGGCCCCCGCCGCCGCCTCCCCCGCCGCCTCCCACGACATGGCTTCAACGGGGAAAAAGACACAAGCACGCAGAACAAAACTAAAAGGCAAAGGACACCGAAGTGATCTGCTGTCCAGTAAACAAGCGAAAGACGCGGTTTCCTCCAAAGAAACAATTCATCCACAGGAAGCTTCTCAGGTTTGGACAAATGACTCGTGTTCCATCGTGTTCAGTGTGCCGAGTTGGAGAGGAGAGCCAATTATATTATTGATAATATTGGACTTGAAAGTTGTGAAATCGGTCAGTGGAAAGTAAACGGAGGAAAACAAACATGAATAGTTCATCTTGTCATTTGGTTGTTTTCTTCATAGGATCCCTCCACTTCAGCACCTGTTGTTCAGGCTGAAACGGTCGCACCTGAGAAGAAAAGGAGGAGACAGCGACAAACTGCGTCTCCCACGAAGACGGTTAGGAGGAGGAACAACACCTCCGAACCTGTGAAGAAAAGGAAACCCAAGCTGACGCCTGCGACAGGCGACATAACGGAACCCGACCCACTTCCACTTCCAGGTTGGTCTGAGTGTGTGAGTGTGTGAGTGTGTGAGTGTGTGAGTGTGTGAGTGTGTGAGTGTGTGAGTGTGTGTTTCTGCTGCTTTAAATGGCCACATGTGGCTGGTACTAGGCAAAGTGGTCGGGTCCTTGTGGAGTGGCTTTATGTGACCAGTATATTTAATATATTGGTTGGATGAAGCAGGAACCTTTTTTGTTGTGAGCTCAAAAAAATAACTTTATGATCACCTGTCATTCATTTACTAAACGTGTTTCAACAGAAGTCACTTTTTTCATTCTAGTGAATCTTAAGCCGAGCAATAAGCCTTTTCTGTATGAAAATGTATTTCAGTGGCTCAGTTGGCTGCTCGGCACGTTTTGCAATACTCTAAAATCATTCTGTGCTTTTAACAGCAAATCCCAAAATCTGGGTCTTTTGTTTTTAGTCAAGAGGCAGCGGAAGAAGGCGTCTTCAGCGGACAAAGCCGAGCAGCCAAAGAAGAGACGTAAGACGAGCAAAGAAGCTGAAAAACAGGTGAGGTTCCCCTCAAGTGAAACATTGTTGCCCAAACGTTTTAACTACAAAAATGTCAGCACCAAACACGCAATAAGCAGATTGTTATGGAGTCTTGATTTCCTCGCTCGCCTCCTTTAGGACTCGGCTTCAGAGGGAAGCGACAAAAAGCAGAGAAGAAGGAAGAAACCCGACGGGGACTCAAAGGAACCGGAGGAACCGAAAGAAAAGAGGACGGCGAAACCCAAAGTGCTCCTCGCTGGTAAACCACGTGGTCGATGATGGGGGGGGGGGGGGGGGGGGGGACTGTACTGTGCTTCTAAACCCACATCTGAAGCCGTGACCCATCTTCATCTTCCAAACTCTTTGTCTTCACAGAAGACCAAGACGTAGAGAAGCCACCGCGCAGCAGGAAGAGGGAGCAGGAGGGCGGGAATGAGAGCGCCCCCTCCAAAGCGAAGAGAAGGCGGCTCACGCCCTGTCCGGAACCCGAGGTGAGGCTGAATTTAAACCCAGGGACGTTTGTTCTCAGTTCTCACAAGGTTCAACTTTGCACGCTGATGTTGCTAAACGGTCGTTTTAAAACAAAGCCTTAATTGATATGATTTTCGGTTGTCTTCCGTCTCTGAACCGTCGCAACGGGGTGAATTTAAATTCCTGCGTCTCTGCATCGCGTCACTCATTGAAGACGCTGCGTGTGTTGTTGGCTGCAGGGCTCTGGGAGCGAAGGACGTCCGGATTCTCCGAGCGACAGCCTGGACGGGACGAAGAAGGGCGAACGGAAGAAAGAGTTTGTGTGTCAGGTTTGTCTGCATTTAAACGCTGGACGTCTACCTTGTTGAGATGTCGGTGTTTTCCCTGCATGCTTTGCATGCAGCTGCACGTCTCGTCGTCTGATTGAGCTCCGTGTTTCTTCGTCCCTGCAGACGTGCGAGCAGGCCGGGGAGGACCTGGTGCCCTGTGAAGGCCAGTGCTGTGGCATGTTTCACCTCCAGTGTCTAGACCCGTCACTCAAACCTGACGAGAAGCTGCTGTGTCAGGAGTGCAGCAGCGGTGAGAGCGCCCGCCCCTTTGGTTCCGACCAATAGCGGAGGCTGTTTGTGGTTTTATCTGCCATCTTGGTAGTGGTTCATTCTCCTCTGGTTCTCCTCCTCTCAGGAGTTCACTCGTGTTTCACCTGTAAGCAGTCGGAGGGCGCCGTGCGCCGCTGCCACGTGCCGCACTGCGGGCGCTTCTACCACGAGGCGTGCATCCGCCTCAGCCCGCTCAGCGTGTTCGACAACAAGGGCTTCCGCTGCCCGCTGCACGCCTGCCTGAGCTGCCACCACGGCTGCCGCAGCAAGCAGAAGTCCACCAAAGGGCGGTTGGCGCGCTGCCTGCGCTGCCCCGTCGCGTACCACGCCGGCGACACCTGCGTGGCGGCGGGCAGCGAGATGATCACCAGCACCGCCATCATCTGCACCAACCACTTCAACGCCAAGAAGGGCTACAGCCACCACAGCCACGTCAACGTCAGCTGGTGCTTCGTCTGCTCCAAAGGTTCACACAAAGCTTCCTTATAGCGCTGGGGGGGAGGGGCTTCCTGCTGCTGGTTATGCAGATGAATCTCTTTGTGCGCTGGTTGAATGATGGAAGCAGGTCGTGATACTATTTGATATTTTCCGTCAGATTCGAGCGGTCGCCACGTAGTTTCATTCTCAATCCTGTTAATCTGAAGGACACTGTGTACGTCCTCTGGTGTCTGCAGCAACCTGCCAATCACTGTAAACCCCGCCCCAAAACATCCCCTGCTTCATGGGCTGTTCATCATTATTATTTCTATGTATTGAGGGCGACTCGGCGGTAGATCGCAGACCTCTAGCGGCTCTGATGACGTCTGGTGTCTCTCGCGTTGCAGGCGGCCAGCTGCTGTGCTGCGAGTCGTGTCCCGCGGCTTTTCACCCCGACTGCTTGAACATCGCCATGCCCGACGGGAGCTGGTTCTGCAACGACTGCCGGGCCGGAAAGAAGCCCAAATACAGGGACATCATCTGGGTCAAGCTGGGAAAATACAGGTCAGAGCAGCAATCCCCGGTTGGCGGCTGCGTGGCTTTGTGAACCGGACTCACTCCTTCCCTCCCCCCCCCTCCCCCAGGTGGTGGCCTGCAGAGATCCACCACCCCAGAAACATCCCCACCAACATCCAGCACCTTCGCCACGAGATCGGAGAGTTCCCCGTCTTCTTCTTCGGCTCCAAGGACTACTTCTGGACGCACCAGGGCCGAGTGTTCCCCTACATGGAGGGGGACCGGGGCAGCAAGCACCAGAAGACCGGCATCGGCAAAGTCTTCAAGAACGGTGAAGCTCTACACGTCTGGTCGTTCGCCATGAAGGACCCTTCACGGTGTGTTGAGCTGAAGTGTAATGAGCGTCTGCTCGTCTGGTTTCCTCAGCTCTGCTGGAGGCCGAAGCTCGATTCAAGCAGATCAAATTGAAGCGAGAGGCCAAGGAAGCTCAGGAGAACAGCCGCAAGCCTCCGGCATACAAGTTCATCAAGGTGGGGGACAGCAGAGCGGCCCGTTGGCTTCGGTCTCTTTGGTTCGGTTCTTCAGATGAACCCGGCGGTTCATCCCCATGTTTCTCTCCTCGCAGGTGAACAAACCCTTCGGCAAAGTCCAGGTCTACACCGCCGACGTCTCCGAGATCCCCAAGTGCAACTGCAAGCCGGCGGACGAGAGGCCCTGCGGGTTCGAGTCCGAGTGTCTGAACCGCATGCTGCAGTACGAGTGCCACCCGCAGGTGTGTCCCAGCGGGGGGCGCTGCTGCAACCGGGACTTCACCAAGCGCCTCTACCCGGAGACCAAGATCATCAAGACGCCGGGCAAAGGCTGGGGCCTGGTGTCTCTGCGGGACATCAAGAAGGTCTGTGACTGCTCATTCAGCCGCGACACGCGTCGACGTGCAGATACTCGAGTTAATCTCATGAAATGAATATTTAGTATAAGTAAAAAAACTCTGATTTTGATTTGGGATTCCAGGCTGATTTCTTTATTTCCATATAAAACACGAGCGTGTGAATCATAATAATGATGATGATGATGTCGACGCCCACAGGGCGAGTTTGTGAACGAGTACATCGGGGAGCTGGTTGACGAGGAGGAGTGCCGGGCGAGGATCAAGTACGCCCACGAGAACAACATCAGCGACTTCTACATGCTCACCATCGACAAGGTGAGGCCCCGCCCCCCTCGCCGGGGGGACCACGGGGGGGGGGGGGGAGGGGGGGCTCCCTTTGTATCGGGGTGCTGTTTGCTCGTCAGCAGTGCCGTTTCCACGGGAGCCAGAGCAACGCTGGTATTGCATTGGGAATGTTACGCGGGAGGCGTGTGTAGCGTTACAGGAGTCGATACCACAAAACCAGAACGTCCTGTCGAATCGTCGCCTCGTTGTTCTCGCCGTGTCGCTGCGGTGCCGTTAACTCGGCGCCTCCTCTGCTTTTGGTTTTGGGTCTGAAGGACCGGATCATCGACGCGGGTCCGAAGGGGAACTACTCTCGCTTCATGAACCACAGCTGCCAGCCCAACTGTGAGACGCAGAAGTGGACGGTGAACGGGGACACGCGGGTCGGACTGTTCGCCGTCCGCGACATCCCGGCGGGTGAGTGTGTGTGCGTGTGTGTGTGGGGGGGGGGGGCGCCTGCACGCCGCTCCGACGAATCAGAAGAACTCCGTAACTCCCAACCGTTTGCTTTCAGGGACGGAGCTGACCTTCAACTACAACCTGGACTGCCTCGGCAACGAGAAGACGGTCTGCCGCTGCGGCGCCCCCAACTGCAGCGGCTTCCTGGGCGACCGGCCCAAGGTGAGGGGGCGGGGCTACGTTCAGGGTGCTCGTGTTGCCCCGGGTTATTGAACGCAGGCGAACGTTCGTCCCGCAGCGCTCGTAAAGTCACCGGCTGTCGAACGTCTCCTCCGCAGAACTCGAGCAGCCAGACGGCCGAGGCCAAAGCCAAGCGGGCGAAGAGGAAGTACAGGAGGAAGAAGACGGAGGGACAGAAGAAGTCCGACGACGACTGTTTCCGCTGCGGCGACGGCGGGCAGCTGGTGCTGTGCGGCAAGAAGACGTGCAGCAAAGCGTATCACCTGTACTGCCTGAACCTCAACAAGAGGCCCTTCGGTAAGGGCGCCCCCCCCCCCCCCCCCCCCCCCCCTCCCCCGTTCTATTCTGCACACCTTAGCTGTCATCCCTTCCTTATGATGTAATCTAAACGCCCTCCCCCTACCCCCCCGCAGGCCGCTGGGACTGCCCCTGGCACCACTGTGACGTCTGCGGGAAGAATTCTGAGGTTTTCTGCCAGCTCTGCCCCAACTCCTTCTGCAAGGCTCACCAGGAGGGGGCGCTGCGCTCCTGGCCCCCCACGGGGCAGCCGTGCTGCCTGGAGCACGAGGAGCAGCCGGAGGGGCCCAACGGCCTGGATCAAGGCGCCGTCAGCGCCACGGCGAAGCCCGCCTCCCCGGCCCCAGCTCCCTCCCCCTCCCCCGTCGCCGCCGGCAACCGTCCGGCCAAAAGCTCCAGGAAGACCGGAGGAGCCGAGGCGAAAACCAAACGCTCCAAGAGGAAAGCGGCGGAGGCCTGAAAGTGACCTTTGACACACACGAGTGCATCAAAGACCAAATCTATGATTACTGCAACAGTGTGAGGCGTCGAACAGGTTGTTTTTATTTTTATATATATATATATATATTATGTACATGTCAGAGTGAATATGGAAGCACTATGAAAGGCCTCAGGTGGCCGTAGGTTAACTTGAACTGTAGACTTTTGTTTTAGCTCAGTCTTGCTGTTTAGGTTAAAGTTATGTTTTGTTTGGTATCGAGTTCATGGAGCAGCGCGTCCGGAGAACGAAGCGCTTTAAAAACACTACTGGGGGGTCTGGAGCTCCTTGGTTCTCTGGAAGTGACCAATGAAGGAAAAGGGGTCCTTTCTTTTTTTTATCAAGTTGAGTCCTTGCCTCTATTTTTTTTTTTTAAGTCTTTTCACTGAAGTGTCAAGATCTGAGGGACAACGAATTATGGACACGACATCCAGAATCTATTTACGTTCAAATCACTGAGGCTCTCGATGCGGACGGCGTCTTTATCTGCTGTAACCCTGCAGCACGCCGGCAAACATCTGGAACCACGGGGGCGGAGCTTCCTCGCACGTGACCCTTCGACGTCCGGCTGCAATCCTGAGACTCGACGTGCTCGGGCTGCTCCTGTGTCCACCTGGAGTAACCGACCCACCCGATCTCACCAACAGCGCCGTACGGTTTGTCCTGTGACGGCCACCGTAGTCGCATCTCAGAGGGGAGACGTCGCTTCGCACCGCCATCATGGTCTACGTGTTTCCCCCTCTGCTGAATTTCAATTCTAAAATGAAAGATGTTACGACTTGAATCACTGCGGACAGGCAGCGTTCTCCTTTGAAGCCACTATCTTAGCTTTTTCTTTCCTCCTGAAGTTGAGTTTCACAGGTGCACATTCATTTTTTGGTGCAGCCGTCACGGTTCGCTGGGCTTTGTGTATCCTGACCTTTGACTTTGGGTGAATGTAGTCCAGCCAGTTGTTGTTGTTGCGCACTGAAAAGCCCTGTAGAGCTTAACGTGTGAGTAGAGGTTTGATTCTGTTACTGTCATAGTAAAACCAGAGACTAATATGTACATAATGTATAAGTGCTAATAACGATGCATCTATTGTAAATAACATGCAAGGTTTTCTTCTTTTTGGACTCGGTTCTGAAACATTTTTCTGCAGGATCTCACCTCTTGAATCGTGCAATAAAAAGTGAACAAACGATGTCTGCTGCACTTCTCTCAACCAACACAGTTCTTTAACTTTACATCAGCCTGGTTATGGTTCCATTGACACAATCACAATTTCAAAAAAATGTTTGTTCAGACGTAGAAAGTTGAGCTTTATTTCATCATCAAGTAACGATTCCAGACAGGCGCCGTGCAGAGTTTTTATTCCTCTTTAAGACAACAAACGGTCCTTTTGCATAACAGTAGTACAGCAGCAGCCGAGGGTACAAAACGCTTTATTCCATTTTTCAGTGTAAAAATAACTTCTCGTACCTCACACCTGTGCCGTCCTCTCGTAGTGCAAACGCTTCAAATAAAAGTTAGGCACATGATGGATACGATCGCTGTTCAATTACACGCAAGTGCTGACGTCATTCTGTTTTATTTTACTCCAGTTCGTAAACAATCGCAGACTGAAGGACAGCTGGAGTTTAAATAGCGATAAAAAAGGGCAGTTTGACTGTTAACGTCGAATGAAGCTTGATTTTAAGTCATTAAAAAAAAAAAAAAAAGTCCTATTTCGCTGATGTGACGATTCTTCGTCTAAGTGCAACTATGTAAAAGTAAAGAAAAACTCCCTTGCAAGTTCATGGTCCCGAGCAAAATTCACAACTTCCGCACGTAAATATCTGAGCGAGCGTTTCAGTGGCAACTTGACATCATTCTACTTTAAGAGGAAAATTTACATATAATACAAGTAAAAAATAAATATCAGCTTTGTTTTTTGATGTAGGCTTTTTCTGATTCGTCTACGACTGGCGTGCACAGCTCATCAGGAGGCCAGCACGCCGCGGCGGATGATGTCGGCGCCGTAGCGCCGGCCCAGCGGCGCGTTGCCCCTCAGCTGGCAGCGCTTCAGGCGCGGCTCGCCGTCGCCCCCCTGGGGGTCGGAGGCGTAGCTGTCGCCCACCGGCCCCGTGCGGAGGCGGGTCTTAGGGTACGACGGCTCAGGCGCCTTTGTCAGGGGCCTCAATGGAAACTCTACCTCCTCTTCCTCTTCCTCCTCCTCCTCTTCCCCCCCCTCCTCCGCCGTCCGAGGCCGCTCGCTCCTCTTGGGGATCCTGAACTTCCCCCAGCCTCTGAGATGACCGGCTGCTTGTCTGCCGGTCGCGTGCGAGCTGCTCGCAGCTTTCCGAGGCCATGCGTCTGAACTGTGGTTGGCCCGGGAGGCGGGGCTTCTTCTGGTGGTCGCCTCGCCCAGGAAGAAGACGTCGTGGTCAGAGTTCCTGATGTCGACCAGCCTGATGGACACGGTTTTCTCCAGGTGCTTCAGGCCGAAGCGGTTCTTCACCTGACTGGGGAAGCTCTCCGCCGCCTCGCTCCTCCTCTTCCTCCTCCTCTCCTCTGGCTCGGGCCCCGGGGCCTCCCTCCTGGGGCCCTTCCTGCAGTCGGCCCTCTGCAGCTTGACTGTGACGGCCTCCTGGACGGCCTGCGGCCTGTGAGGCTTCGGCGGCTGGACGTCCCGGCCGGTCTCGGAGGTCTGCGGCGGTTTGCTGCCATTTTCCTTCCTGCGAGCGTGTGCCGAGTCAGCGAGGCCTTTTCTGTCGCCGCTCTTTGTCTTCTCCTGTCCGGAGGACGCTGGTTTGGTCTTCAGTCCGCAGCGACTCTGGGAGTCCTGCGGGGACAAGCGGCCCAGCGAGAAGAGATCCTCCAAATCCTTCTCTGGAGGATCGCCTGCAACAGACAAACGCTTTTACGTTCAGGGGAGCAAACTCGTGACCTCAGTGACCTCGTTTCACACGTACGCAGAACTAACACATTTGGTTGAAGTTTTGATCTGAAAATGAACAATTCTTTTCTTTGAACATCACTACATTCTTTATTAAAATGAGTCACCAGAGAGCAGCTGGTGGTCGAGCAGTCGGACTTGGTGCTGGAAGATCTGCTCCTGGACCTTCCACGACGAGCGCTTCATCTTCTCCCTCCGAGTCACCATGTAGGTCAGGTTACGGACCTGAGGAGCAATATCAATCGGATCAACAACCTCCGACCCCAAATTACACCCAACACAGGCAAACGATCCTAAGAGACACAACCACCTTCAACTCTGGTTGAAATTGGGACGATGTGTTGAAACTAAATCCGTATGAAGCCCTCTTTTAGATTTATCTTGTATTAAACATGTGTTTGCCTACATTTATGTTATTATATACGCTATACTGGAGTAGAAACATCACAATACTATCAGAGCTACCAACTAACTGCATCAACAGATAAACATAGATTTGGTTTCTCGCTTGTGACATTTCATAAAGAAATCACAATGTGAAGAATACGGCTTTCAGGTTGACCTTCTAGTGACCTGAACACAAAGTCTCTCTAACCTTAAAAGAAGGGCCGGCCGAGAGAAGTCAAATGTGCATAGAATGTTTACGAGCAGCGTCCGTAGCCATGGTGACGCCACCCAATGGATTCTAGAGGTTTTGGAATACGGGAAAGTGACAGAGGAACCTTGAAGCTTAAAGCTCTGCTTTATGTTCTATAAATGGACCATAATTCACTAAATGAACCTCATGCAGGAGGATGAGACTGAGACCATGAACTCATGTTTACAATGTTTACTGAGGGAATAAATAGAGAGAAGTAGAGTCATTTCCTCAGACGTCTAGAGGAGCAGAGGATTTTAACGCGACTTCCTGTTTCACCTGCAGCAGAACACTCGTACGGGTTTGTGGAACGTTTCTAAATGTGTTCTATCGTAATTACAAAAGCCAAAAAAACCCTCTTCGTTATAGTTTCAAATTTATTTTAACTTGCGCCGCTCCCTCTCCCTCCTCCTGTCAACGGCGCTGCAGGGGAAGTGGAAACCTACCCGCTCCAGGTCCTGCCGCAGGTGTGTGAAGAGCTGCAGGCGGCGCAGCAGAACCTCGTGCTCGCGGCGCGCCAGGCTCTCCTCCTCGTCCTTCTTGGGAGTGAGGAGCGGCTGGTTGAAGTTGGCCTTGCGCTTCAGCTTCCAGTACTGGAACAGGAAGTCCACCGCCTCCGGCTGCAGCTTCAGGTGGCCGGCCACCTCCTCCGCCTCCACGAACTGGTAGAACTCCTCCTCCATCTCCTGCAGCTTCAGCTTGCGCAGGCTGACCCTCTTCTCCTGCTGCCGGCTGGCGAGCAGCTCCCGGTCGCCGGGCATCTTTTCGGCGCGCCGGGGAGCCGCGTGGGCCGGGGGGCGGGGGGAGGCGGCGGCCTCCTCCTCCCCGCCCCTCACCCTGCCTCTCCTCCGGCCCTTCTTGTCTCTGGCGCTGTCCTTCTCCTCCTCGCCTCCCGAGTCCCGCTCCCTGGACTCGGCGCCCTCCAGCCCGGAGTGCCGGGGGCAGTAGGACTTGAATTTGACCTCGTCCTCCTCCGTGAGGATGGTGTTCATCTCCAGGCTGGCGTGGAGGCCGCACGTCACGTGGAAGGCCGTCCGGCAGTTGTTCGCCGAGCACTGCAGCAGCAAACACAGCGATGACGAACATTGGAGGTCAAACAAAAAGGTTCTTTTCATGGATTGTGAATTCTAACATGAATGTTATTTAACTACTATCTAATTTGAAAGCCTGTTAAAGCAAGTTAAATGCACCAATCTGGTGAAATCAAGAGGCTGGATACATAAAAACAAGTCTGTTGGATGACAGGACGGCCTGGCTGCCTGACCAACAGCTTATCTTTTCTCCTTTCTCTTTTTGTTATTGTTGTCAAACCAGCGTGTAAACTGGCTACAGAAATAACGCTCCACGCCGTCACAGCTGCTGGGTTCAGAGGTCGGATATGGACTTCAACTAATCTACCGTACAACCTTTTTATCTATGCAAAGTCATTAGAACTGTATGGGTCAACTGAAAGAATTGACCCGCTGTAACAAAACATATGCTACATGCGGTGCTTGTAGTGACGTCATTCGATGTGGGGCAGATGTGAGGCTCTACCTGGATGCACGCCCCGGCCTTCTCTTTACACAGGCAGCAGATCAGCGCCCAGCGGTTGCCGGGGATGTGCGACACGTTGGTGATCGGCTCCATCTTCTCTGGATTCCCGATGCTCACCTGCAGAGAGACGTGCGATTATAGATCAGGGGGGTGACATCGCCCGTCACGGGGATACTCCTCATTGAACCAACACCAGGACACTTTCTGATGGGTTTCAGCACCCGGTGCCTGAATATTGGCTTTTCAGTCAGTTATGGATCTTCTAATTCGGATCTACATTACAAGTTACCAATAAAAAATAAATAAAAAAAACTATAAACTGGTGGATTTGATCTTCACCTCTGGGATCCACAAGGCGCAGCTGACGTGCACCCACTTGGTTCCGCTCCGCGTGGGCTTCATGGCCCCCCCCTTCTTCGGACACAACTGGCACTTTGGCAGGATGCCCAGGGCACAGATGCGACACAGCCAGCTGCCCTTTGGGACCTTCTGGATGCCGTAGCATGCCTGGCGAGGGACACAGAGGGAGGACAGATCAGCTCCAGCAAGTGGAAATAAATCAGCACCAACAGGAAAATGGTGGGTGTGTGTGTGTGACCTCTGACCTGGTGAACGCAGATGTTGCACTTGTCGCAGAACACCATCTCGTTGTTGTCCTCCCCGTCGGGGGACCGGCAGACGTCGCACACTACGTCCTCGTCGTACTCGATGCCGAGCCCCTCCTCCGTCTCCATGGCGTGCGTCATGTTTTCGTGGCAGCGCCGCTCAAACTCCTCCATCACCCGCTCCATGGTGATCTCGTCAAGCGGCGGCATGGCTGGTTTAAAACATTAATCCAGTTATTTCATTTCTAATATTTTTCTGAGGATTAAAACTGGATTAATCAAAGGTTAATTTGATATTTTACTGCCAGCGTCGTGACTCACCCATCTCTGCAAACTCCTGGTTGGCGGTTTGCAGCCAGGCGGCGTCCTCCTCGTTCAGGTCGTAGCGGCACATCCCCTCTGCCAGCGTCCGGATGTCCACGTAGCCCAGGGCCTCGGCGCCCGACGTCCGGATGAGCTTCTTCGGCTTCACGAACATCACCTCCTTTCCTTTCTCAGCCAGCACCCTGCGAGGCACCGTCAGGGGACACGTCAGGGGACACGTCAGGGGGAGATTTGCATTTACAGTGCAACACTTTCGGTTACTTATCCATCCGTTTCTTCGACTGAACCTGAAAGAAGACAATGTCTCTCTAAAGAAGCTTTTAAATTTAAATTTAAACACCATACAAAGCGAGGGCGTCTCAACTCTCCGTCGGGGACGACGCAAGACTGAAGTGCGGCTGCGTCTCGTCCTACCTGGTGACGGGCTGTGGGATGGACTGGGGGCTGACAGGAACCTGGACACCCTTCTCCCACTCCTGCCGCCACTGGTCGGCGAGGATGTAGTAGTCCTCAGGGGTCAGCTGGTACGAGTCGTGCACCTTCATGGCGGTGATCAGGTCGGTCCTGAAAACCTGCATGAGAACTGGAGTCAGTGCGGTTTACGGAATAACCTTACTGTTGTTTCAGACACAAGAGATCAGACTCTTTAGTGCAAATATTCACACGTGAAATAGGTTGGGCCTCTGAAAATATCAGTGAGGACAAAATTTGAATTCAGTGAAACCATCACACAGGATCGTCAAGCAGCAATAAGCCACATCGTGGCTTCCAAATCACTGGCACATGAACGTCAATGATTTCATCAGGAAGACGTCTAAAACAGTCTCCAAAGAGGAATTGTGAAGCGTGGAAAGTGTTTCTAAGCACAGAGATACTGCATCTCAGGGTTTACAAAGGCTAAAGAAACAACCACGTTGTCAAAACACAGCCAGGCAGGAACCAGCCAATCAGCATCCTGCTCAGGCCTGCGTCATTGTTTTGCTTTGATTTGATTGGCTCTTGGTCAGAGGGAGTTAACAGTGGCCTGCAGGCACCACGTCCACAGCATGCACAGTAGATAACAGCTTCACCGTGCAAGATTAAAATCAATGAAGGTGCAAAATAAAGATTTGGTTTATAAACCATTATTATTTCATCTAGTCAAACACTAACATAAAACATGATGACAGAATGCGAGAATAAAAGGCAGAAGGGCTGAACACATGTTGATCATAATCTGATCAAGTTTAGACGGGCGCACCTCAGACGGCTTCTGACCCGTCCCCCTCCTGGGCTGAGACGAATGTTGCGACCAGCAGGTGGAATTACCTGGAGGAGAAACAACAGTATTACACGTCTTTGTCCTTTTCTGCTGTGATGAGCGGCCTCACATCCTTCAACACTTGTGGATTTCCCCCAACTCAAAGGGGAAACTCAGCAACATGACCTTTTTCAATTTCACTTCTTCACGTCTCACTGATTTCCCTTTGGGCTTGTTGTACAATTACTGACAGCGGCAGCAGTCACTTGGTCTTCGAAAAATGTATAATCCAGATTACACCAAAGACATCATTTTCACTACTCAAAAGTCTGAATGAGCAACTCATTAAAGCGTTGAACTGTGCAACTTGGCTGAAAGCCCTTTACAGCTCCGGGTCACACCAGATGGCACATGACAGGGTGAAACAAGCGCGCCACAAAGTATTCGCTGATGACAAATGTGCCCCCGTCTGCCTGACCTGGAAGGACGTCTTTTAAGGCCCACAGGGCCATACTCTGTCTCCTGTCTCTCGGATTGTAGGCCTTCTTTTTTTGTTCCATAATCTTTGTCCATCTACTGCCTTTCTTTCCTTTCCTCACTCTGTTTGCTTCCTGAACATGAAGTACACATTTACTGACACTGACAGTAAAGAGGTGGGAGACATATTCAGGAAACAACGACTTTTCTGTTAAAATCCAATACTGTATGGCTTTTCCTCCGCCGCTTTTCACTTTTGCGTTGCACTTGACTTGATTCAGCTCTATCTTTTGGACCGAATGAGTCAGCAAGGACAGTATTTTTTGCTTACTTCCATTGTCAGAGTCCTCGCTGCTGCTGCTGGGGTGCCTGCTTCTCTTCATCATCGTGAGGGACACTTCTGGAACACTTCACACAAACCAAGACAGGAGGACAAGTTACAGACGGAATTGGGGACAATCTAAAAGAGACATAGCTATTATTAAAAACATTCTTAACACTTGGAAGAGGGATTACAAAAGTCTGACTGACATGATGTAATTGCACATAAAGAGTCAGTTAGAACGGCAAACGCCTACGTTATAAACAATCAAACCACGACACATAGTTTCCCCCCGCCCCCCAAATGAAAGCTCACGCATGTCATAAACATGATCGACACGTTGAAGCCCCACAGTGCTGCTGGAAAACGGTCTGTGCGCTGATTTAACAATCGGTTTACTATTCCTGTAGATAGACTCAATTTTCCCAGATTTGGTTTCTTGAACATAAACCGGTGGATTTCAAAGCCGAACAGCAGCAGTGACTTGTCACGATTCCCCTTTCCTGCTGATCCGACCGCTATCGGGCTCTGTATCTAATCTTGACGTGTATACATACCACGATCACTGCTCAGCGAGGACGACAACAACAACAGCAAGGCACCACACAGGCACCAAACAACGCCTTGTATGGGTTCCGCTTAGGACGTGTTAAAATCCCTCCAATAGTCCCGACGTGTGGCCATATTTTAGGACGGGGGAAGGTTCTAGCCCCGAGGTAGCTCGGGGTAGCTTAGGCCAGCCACACGGTTTGTGTAACGCCCCTTCTTCTAGTAAACATGCAAACGAAAGTATCGGCTAACTAGCGAGCGGCTACTTGTAGCCAGCAGATTCAAGAATTCAAAAGCCGGCATCGTTGTTACCCGGGCGACACGTTAACAAATACTGGCTAATATGCGTGCGATGTTTAGAACGTGCGCTAAAGCTAAATCAGACTACATTGCACCAACCTTTTTGAATCACGATTCAAATGCGCGCTAGCTAACGTTAGCCAGAGCTAAGCTCCCCCGCCACCACACAACCGTTATGCAACAAGCGGGCCCACCCACCCGGCGGCCATACGTCGACATGTTTTTCTGTGATAAGAAAGTTGCTACGCCCGTTAACTTAAAACAAGCTGCTTAGCCAAAGTGGCGGTTAACACCCTATGGGTTAAACGTTACGTATGTTTGTACATGTTTGTCCAAGTTAAGGTTAAACATAACGGTTATGGGAAGGCTGGTTGTTAGCAACATCGGCTAGCTCGTTAGCTAGTCTGCTTTAAGCATTAGCAATCGGCTGCTGACGTAGCGTTAGCTTCTATGGGGCTAACGTTAGCCAACAGTACCTGGTCAGTTATTTGTCAAGGGTTAAGGGTCAACAGAGGATTCAAACAAACTACCCAAAACGTGAACACGCTCGTGAACGAACTAGCTTAACTAACTAGTACAGCCATGTTGTCGTGCTATATTGACGTTGCTAGCCGCAGGGTACAGTATGGAACGTTTACAGCAGCGGTCCACGGGCTGAGGTTAATCTTTGGCGCCATTTTAAATGACGATGTCGCGTTTTTCCGTGCGACCATTACTACAAAAACACCTCGACTTGGTTCAAATCAGCCCGTTAAGAAACCTCCACACGACTTAAAACCTCCGTGTAGTTTGTAGGGGAAAAGAGTGGACGGTACATACAGAGAACTTCGGGCCCGACGAAAGCCGGTGTTTTGAGTTTGATGCGTGAAGCGCAGGTTTCGGCCGTGAGTTCCGCTTGACCCGCGTTCCACATACACACAAGCGGGGCGCGGGGAGGCGGTTACCCGCGGCGGGCTGCGGGGGCGCCGGTTCGCCGCTGGAGGGCAGCAGAGTCCACCGAGACCGGAATCTATTTAATAGCTACCAGTGCGACACATTTTAAACACCATGAAGTTTAAATGAGTTCGTTTCCAGCTGCGCGTTACGAACCCACGTATCCGGTGATCATATAGGATCATATTACAGAAGATTACAAGCGTTAAGAGTTGAGCATCATGATTTAATGTCAACATGAACAGAGAACAGAACCATATGAGGATTTAAAAAGGAGTTTTTATAAGTTTCCATTAAACATGTTGATATATATTTTACATTCACACCTCTTCTACGACACAGGCAAATCACTTACACCCTGCATATAGCATGTATTCAATGTGTAACGTACCTATTTAGTGCTGACATTATGTAAATCACTTTCCGTTGTCCTGAAATGCAACAAAGAAAATCTTGAGAATCTTTATTAACCCTACAATGGAACCTCTCACAACAAACAGACCAAAAACAGGAAAAAGATACATCGTGGAAGAATGACAACAATAAGATGAGGTTTGTCCAACATGCAGCTTGAGAGGGAACCTGAACGCATCGCGGTGAGCAGCAAAGACACAGTCACAACAAGACATTAATGCTAAATTCAGAGCTTTATAAAAAGGTTTTTTCACTGAAGGTTTGGAATACTTCTCTGGCTTCCGAATTCTCAAAAACATTGATAAAAGAGAGGATTATTACAATGAGAAACTTTCTGATACTGTATCAATGCTGTAACTCAAAATAACGAAAAACTTTCAAAATAGTGTCTCAACATTGCAAAATAAGGAGAATCTTTATCTGCAATAATGTGAAATAATGTGATTATTGAACTGGGAACCAACTTATGAACAAAAATAAACCCCAGCAGAACATGTGCGATTCCTGATGAATCTATGAGACTGAAACCCAAGAAGCTTATACCTCGATGTCCGACATCAGACCTTCTCAAGGCCCCGACAGGGCCGCCTCGCCCCCCCCCACCTCCCCCAACGCTCATCTGACGGCCAGGATGGCGTCGTAGGACTTGCCGGTCCGGCACACCTGCACGTCGTGGAAGCCGGTCCTGTTGAGGAGGCCGGTGTACCCGGAGGGCGGGCGCTCCCGCCCCTCCATCTGCACCAGCATGTTGAGGGAGAAGATCTGAGCCGTGACGGGGCCTCGTCTGTTCTCAAAGAGCATGGCCTCCACCAGCAGGACGCCGCCGCCTGGCAGCGGGACAAAGGAGCCGCACAGCGGTTGATTCATGCGACTAAAGCGAGTCGGTGCACGGGAGTGAATGTTGTGTTGAACTGTGCCTTTGAACTCACCTGGCTTGCAGGTGTCGTAGAGCTTCCTCAGCAGCGCGAGGCACTTCTCCTCCGGCCAGTCGTGAACGATTCGAGCCAGAACGTAAAGGTCAGCAGGAGGAATTTCCCCGCTGAAGAAATCACCTGCAAGAGTGACAGGAAGTGTGTGAAAAAAGTACCTTCAAAGTGAACCATCGAAACACAACGTCGCCAGTTTAAAATCACAGTTGAGATGACGAGCTGGTGAGTGTGGAGGCTCACCGCTCTGGAAGCCCACGGCGGCGTCCTCCTGGGGGAAGTGTTTCTGCGCCGCCTCCACCACCCGCGGGAGGTCGAACACCGTGACGGAGGAGGACGGGTACGCCTTCGCCATCTCCCGGGCCAGAGCCCCGGTGCATCCTGGGAGTTATTCAGACGGAACCGTGTCAGTGTGCAGAGCTGGAATGTGACCAAGTACATTCGGCCCCATTAATGTACTTCAGTTTACAAATGCTTGATTGAGTGATTTTAAATATTTAAATTAGTTGATACATTTGAATGTACACGTAGTACCAACGATTCATCACTATTCTTTTCAGACAAAAAATTATTTGATTAAAATGGAAAATAAGTCTCAGATTAATCTTCATGATAAGAATCTTAGTTAATAGTTAAAATCCCACATAAACCAAAATAAAACGCTCTCACCTCCGAGATCCACGATGTTCTGGAAGCCGGAGAGGTCAAAGGCCGTCGCGATGTCGTGTCCGTCCAGGACCCACGAGGAGTTCATCAGACCCATGAACCTCAGCATCTCCTCCTCGGATCTGTGCGTGGATCACAAAGCTCCGAGGGTTGAGTCACCGGGCAACCAGGTCAAAGGTCGAAAGCGTGCGCAGCGGTGAGGCCGACGCCCACCTGTACACGGCCTGGAAGATGTCCTCCGGGGGGAGGCCGAAGGTCTTTTCGTTCTGGTTCTTTCCCTCCCTGCTTGGCGGGGAAGAGCAGAACGGTGGCTCTGTGTAAGGGCCGATATAAGAGAACACGAGAAGACACAATAAAGAACCCCTCGTCACCTGACGGCGTCGGCCAGGTGGTTCCACAGCGGGTACACGGTCTGGGACTGGTACACGATCATGTCGTGGAGGGACTTGCCGCTGCCTCTGGCCAGGTACAGATTGGCCACGTCGGTGCTGCTGTACACAGCTGTGGCAAAAGGAGGACAAGTTCAAAGGGTCAACGTTCTCCACGCCTCTTCTTCCTCGTCTCACACGAGAGGGAAGTCAGTATGTCTCTGCTGGTCACGGGGTTCCTCCTCCTCCTCCTCCTCCTCCTCACCTGCCCCGTCCGAGGTCTCCACCTCCAGGATCTCCATGCCCGCCAGCGCGTCCAGCAGCC
Organism: Apeltes quadracus; assembly: GCA_021346845.1. NCBI lineage: Eukaryota > Metazoa > Chordata > Actinopteri > Perciformes > Gasterosteidae > Apeltes > Apeltes quadracus. The sequence goes on along the minus strand of CM037931.1, from coordinate 1,287,959 downwards.
GCTCCGTCCCGTCCACGCTGGTGCTCAGCTCCCCGGCGACGCGCTGCGCACTCATCGGCTCCGGTGACCTCAGCAGGAGGTCAAACACCCCCAGCTCACAGGCCGAGAAGATCACCTGCAGGGGTCCACAGAGGAGCTTCTAAGATAGCACTTCTATAGGACGCGTGTCGGTGTATAAATACATACAAACACACACCTACACACACATACATCAGATCAAAACAAATAATCCTACATTCTTAAAACATTTAATATTTTTTATAAATGCAGAAGATGCAAAAGGTGAATTAATGAAACATGACGTCACCTTCGACACCCTGAAGCCGTTGAAATACTCCAGAAGTTTGAAGGGGTAGTCGAGCTCGCTGCGGGACAGATGCTCGGCCATCATCCCGGCGAACACGCAGCGCTCGGCCGAGAATTCCTCCGTCCGAGGGGACGAAACCACAGCGGAGTTTGTAAAATGAGGCCAAAGAAAAGAAGGAAAGATCCAGCCAAGATGTCGGCGGTGCGTTCAGGGGCGATCGGTTGAAATGGTCGAGGGATCGTCAGAAAATGCGTCCCTGTTCTGGATCTTTAAAGAGGATCCTCTTCAGCCGGAGAGACACAGCAGCGACTAGTTTAACTGTAATACACGCACACGCACACGCACACGCACACAGAGAGCGTGAGACGGTGCAGTTTCGGGATCATCCGCAGCACTAGTGGGGGCGCTGCTGAGCTGTTATATACGTATGTATATATATATATATATATATATATATATATATATACACACACACACACACACACACACACTATTTGATATATAAATGTAACTAAATATTTTATTTTAACAACTTTTTTATTTTAAAACTATGAAATCGGCATCAGTACATTTGACAGTAACTAGAAGACTAAAAGCTCTTTGACTTCGTGACTTCTTGTACGACGCAGTTTGCTAATTTTAGACATATTTGGCAAGATTGTTCTGCTGCGTTGACACATTGATCCAAATGACAAAGGATCTACAATTGCATATTATACAATAAAGAAATAAAAACACACGGTCTGTGTTCATTTTCGTATTCATTAATCCTCCATTTCCTAAACAAACTATTTCTCCCATTATATATATTTCCTTTTTTGTTCTATATTTTTAATTTTCAGTTTTTATATTGTTTATTATTTAACCCAATTGAATGTTTTTCCTTTTATAGAATGAATACAACTATACTATAGAACGTCTCACACATCGTTTGTCACAGTTGTTATTCAAGTCTAGAATTCTTTATATCTTTCTATATCTTAAAATCAATCCTCTTTTCTAGTTTGTGTCTGATCTTTTTTTTCAGTTTCTGCTCAACATGTGGAATTAATAACTTTTCAGGCTGTTGAACATTTTGTTCCTGTTCTCCTGTGAAGTTTCAGTTTTGATTGTTTCTTAGTTCCAAACAAGAAACAATCTCAACAATAAAACTGTTTCCAACCCTGCGAATAAACTCCAGACATCAATTATTAACCAAATCGATTTATTATGCATGAACAAATCCCTTCCTGCCTCTGTCACGCACACACACACACACACACACACACACCCAACAGTTAAATACATGACGTGGTGGGAATTCGGCATAGCTCACTTTGTTGTTGCACATGCTTTAATAAAATGATAAGATATATTTACAGGATAAGCAATGTCTCTGAACAAAACACGCGAGGAACGGCTCCCGGTCCGCCCAGCAGCACTTTGCAACACCCCTTTTTGTTGTTGTTGTTGTTGTTGTTTGGGGGGGAAGGAGGGGCAGAGGGGATTCACCCACATTTAAAAAGTTTGGAACCGAAAAAAGAAAACAAACAATGAGGGTTTTTGGCCGATAGGACAAAGCATTATACACATCTGGAGTTCATCACCTACATACATATGGCAGTAACACTGAGCAATTCATACGGTCTATTTACAGTTTGTGAAGTGGGGAAATATTAAAGTCTGACAGAACGCACATGCCTTTCTCTAAAGTCAGGGGCCGCTTCCTGCACCTCCTCCGGAGCCACCAGGACTGATGCAACAAACAAAATAAGGCACGATTAATACTTGGACCATTTTGGGGGGGGGGGGGGAGCTACAGACCTGCAGCCGGCTCGTGAGGCGTGTAAACAATGGACGATTGATTAGGACCGCCTTCATCACATTCCCTTTGTGTTCCCGGTCGGGGATTCTGTCGTTCTGATGCAATTCCAAAAAAAGGTCTTCAAATATCAGAGCGTTACACACACACCCCCCCCCCACGCGCACACACACACACACACACACACACACACACACACACACACACACACACACACACACACACACACACACACACACACACACACACACACACACACACACACACACACACACACACACACACACACACACACACACACACACACACACACACACTTCCTCCATCCCCCCCTTCTATGCTACTCAACAAATACAATCACATGGTGACAAACAAAGAAAACTAGTAGTGCATACACTACAAACACAACAGGAAGATCCACAGCACTGATTCTCAGCTCGCCCTCAACAGCGTGGGGGGGTCGGGGGGGGGCGATGATTCAAAAACAACATATTGATTGACAAGCAGTTCAAAGCTGAAGCAGAAGTTTCAGGTGACTAAACCAAAGATTAAAAAAAAAAAAAAAAAAAAAAAAAGAACTTCCGACCCACCGGTGTGTTCCGCCACCCGGGGCTCAGTGGCGATCACACGCCGCCGCCGCTAACCCCCCCCCCGCCGCCTTTAGGAGAAATTACTAAAATATATTGTGTGTGTTTAGTTTCAAATCTAATGGTGGTGGTGAGGGTTGGGGGGGGTCGGGGCCTTGAGACTTGAGTCCGCCCCCCCATCTCCTCCGTGAAGAACAGCCGCGACACCGGACAGATTGAGGAGGGGAAGCGTTTACGGGAGTAGGGGGCAGGTAGGCGGGAAGGTGGAGGTGTGGGGGTGGAGGGGGGGCGTCCGTCGCAGCTGTCTGGCGGCTCCTGGCTTTGCTCGGCGTGAAGGCACCGCTCAGTCGTGCTTCAGGTGGTCTTTGACGTCCTCCTCGTCCGTGTACTCGGACGGCTCGTCTCCGGGCTTCAGCAACCGCCCGACGTAGTCGTACTTCTCTGAAACCACAGCGGAAACATTTGTTGACCATCGAGGAAAACAAAAACAAAAAGAGACCTTTGATTGACGAGGCTGGATCAAGTAAAAAATGACAATAACCATACTACATCAAACGTTTAAAAATTAAACAATTGCATCAAAATGTTTCTACTTTGCGATGATGTAAAAGCAGAAAAAAGGACATCCGAGAAGCTGAAACTGGCAAATGTTTGCTTTTAGTGATCCTGAAAAGTAAGCATGCTTTAAGTAATTTACTGACATCTTCTTACACGACTTAATCAGACAACGTTCAGGGACGCCAACTTCTAAATCTGCCTTTTCCAGCTTTAAAGGTCTTATCTCTCTGCTGCATCCAGAGGCGTGCTCTTCAAGGGCAAAATGTAACACCCAGCTTTCAACGAAAGGACTCTTGATGTGAAGTAAAACATGAGCTTTGACTCTTAACTACATTTTAGGTGTGTTTAAGATGAAAGGATCTGAAAGTCCTTCATCTGAACAACGCACACATTCTAAAGCGGGAAAGCAGAACAATGAAAGCGATAAACGCTGAGCTATGAGGAAGCGTACCCATGAACTGCATCTCCCACTCCCTCACGCTCTCCATCTGCACGGCGTTGAGGTCCGACAGGTCGTCGTACTCGTCCCGCAGGGCGTCTTTCTCCAGGCAGAAGGTGGCCAGGCCCCGCGAAGCGTCCCGGGCCGCGAAGATGCCGTAAGGACCGTCTGAGGGAGGAGAGAAGCCGTCAGGATGAGCAAAGAGACCACGCGGCCTCGCTCTGTGGCTGGCTGACGGTTATTTCTTTATTTTTATTTCATTTGAGTGACGGAGAAAAGTGTTACAGTCAAGCAACGAAATCCCCCTCTGCCATTAACCCAGAACCGTGTCATGTGACCACTGCTGCTAAGACGGCGGGTGAGTAAACCCCTTGAATACAGCGAGTTTATATCGGCCCTCGGGCTCCAAGATAAATAAACACGGCTTCCTCTTTCAGTCTGCGGCAGCAGAACATCAGTACGAAGCTTTTATTAGAGCTGGAAGACGTATTGACACGGACGTGATGTTGTGATGGGAAATGTGATACTGTGGAAGTCTTAAAAGCTCCCTTAAAGTGGACTTCATGCTTTGGAGTGAAAGTACAGCTGCTGTTAATCTATTGTCACAAAATACAATAAAACTATATAAAACCTGGTTCGTGGTTTTTATTATAACACTGCTTCCAGCTGCTCATATGTGAGGATTCTTTGCCTTTATTCTGGTGCAAACTAATCAGTATGGAAATAAGCGTTTAGTTGCACCCGCAGCTTCAATAATAATAATATTCAGTAACTCTTCAAGATGAGTAAACTCAAATATTCATCAGTAGGGAGGGGCGGGTAAGATACGGCAGATCAATTCCATCTTGAGATGAAATACCTGTCGTTGTTGTTGTCCTGTCGGGTTACTTGGACCAACATTTTTAGCCTCTGAAGTATTTTTTGTTGACACTAATGTCGCTATAGCAAAACAAAGTTAATATCCATTTCTCAAACAGCATCACAAGGCCCCGCTGACGCTGTGTTTTTCAACCTTCATTTTTCCTTCAGAAGAACATCTGACCAGCATGTGCAAACTCGGCCAATATTTGTGCAACAAAGAAGAAAACGCCCCCGAGTCCAAACCGCCTTAGATGTGCTCCTGGCTTCATAACCAGCCTTTTAAAGGTTAAATTACGGCAGGCTTCAGTGATACTAAAGCAAAATACCGATGCTATTAACATTTCTATTAGAATATTTTACAGTGTCAAGACTCAGAACAACAAAAATGTATACGTGTCACAAGTCATGGAAAAGGCGTGACTACTCCAGCATGACTTGTCCAACAAGTAGAGCAGGTCAACAACCAACTGTAAAACGTCAAAAATATGAATAAATGCACCATCAAGGGGAAAAAGAACATTAACCAACAGGCAAACTGTCACTTTCTACCAAATGCACCAAACTTTATATTTCAACAAGCTGAACACGGATCACTCCCCGGTCCACCGACACCCTGAAGCGTCCAGCGTGACGTCACAGCAGCTGCACGTGCGAGGACTCCTGCACACCGGCTCTGCCACACCTGGAGACGCCACCTGCGCCCCCCGGAGAGCCCCGTGGCTCGGTGTCGCGTAGCGGACGGGACACAGGAGACGGGATTAATTATAGTTTATTACAACGTGGACGGGCGCGTCGAGGCCCCAGAGGGGGGGGGGGGCGGTTTGATTAGCCAGTTGGGCTAACGCTAGCGCTGCAGAATTAAAAAGAACACGTGTGCAGACTGAATCCTTTGTGCACGTTAACTCTCATCTGCTTCTCGGATTTATTGTTGTCCTTCCGGAGCGGCAATTGACTCCCACTGTGCCCAGTGGCCACGCGTAACAAACCAAACCCAAATTAGCTGCTACGTTGGAGGGAGGGAAAAAAAAGGAAGTTTGAGCCCATTTTAGGCTCAAACATGGGAGCAGAGATCCCGATGTGCGTGCGTGACTCCCGGCAGTGTAAACAAGAGGCGGCTCGGGACCAGACACCCAGACAGGGCAGTGTGTCTCCGCGTCAACAAGCTAGCAGGCTAACATTTAGCAGCCTAGTTGGTTAAAAAAAACTTTAACAAAAAAGTTCCACAGGTTCAGTGTTCGTACATATGAAGTTAACGCGTGTTGAAGAGTCCACGCAGCAGTTCTGGAAGACCGCCCTTCCGAATAGAGCAGTGCCAGTTAGCTAGCACTCCGTTTGATAACGCACGGGACAAAGCCAAAATGAGCTAAGCTAGCTAACCACAACCGTTTGCGCCCAAAACAATTTTTTGTTGTTGTTTGGGACAAACTCGCAAGAAGCGAGGACGTGTCACCTCGCCCGCCCGCCGGGTCGCTCGCTCGGCACGCCGGCAGCTCTCACCTTTCCCGTAAAACTTTTTCCCGCTGGTCACGTCGAAAACTTTCATGTTGACCGCCATCAGGATGCGGGGGCTCTGGAGCCCGTCGTACTCCCGCAGCTGCTCGAGCGTGAAGTCCCGTCTCCTCATCTTGGGGAGCGCCGAGGCCTGGTCGCCCTGGGCCGCGTTGGCCACCAGCCGCCTGCCCCACCGCCGGTACGCCGCCACGCAGGCCGCCGCCACCACCACTAAGATGCCGATATTCAACAACATCGCGCCGAGGCCGAACCCGTCTGACTCATCCGCGGCCCCCTGCCCGCCGCTCGCATCAACTGGTCCGCTCGAACTGTCTCCATCGTCCGCCATACTGCACGGTTAGCGCCTACCCGCCCCTGGCCAGACGCTGCGTTCAGGTGCTGTCGGGGAATGGCGGAACCACCAGTTGCGCGAGTTGTTACATTGCGTTCTTGTGTCGTTCAACGTCACGCTGTGTTTTTAGTAAGGCTTTCACAAACGATTTTCACTGTCGAGTCAGTTTCTTTTCGATATTAAATCAATCATTTGTTTCGTGAAATGGCACCTATGAGGTAGAAGGGGTGTGAAAAAAACAAAATTAACGAATCGGAAAGAAAATCAAATAATATGTTTGCATACTTTAATCTGTAAAGCACCGGATCCTATTGGTAATGTAAAATATAGCCCACTAAAGGCATACATGCAGTTTGAGTGTTATGTTTTCCATACAAGTACTATTATTTATCTATTTGCAAAAGCTCATCGCTTGTGTTAAGTATTACATTAATGTTTAAATGATCCATGAATCCCTTCCCACTTACTATCGAAGATGTCTATGAAAACCAGAAAATATACAGTTTGGTAAATACTTAGTGGTTCCAGCTTCTCTAAACACTGAACGCATTTATTTTTTGTAAACCCAGAGCTGAGGTCTTCGAGCGTACGTGAAGGCGTCGAAACACACGCCTTCCTCGGTTTTTAATTCGAGTCATGGTGGTTTTTGTCCCTCCATCGGGACCCGTAGTTTCCCAAACAGTCACCAACTCGTGATAAATCGACAAGTAAATAGTTTTTTTAAATGTATTTTAACTTCGATAAATATATCCTGGAATGATTATATCCGTTTCTAAAATGGGGGAACAAATGTATAATGTGAGGAGTATTTTCAGACAGAAATATCACTTATACGTCATTACTAGCAATACTACCAATAAATGCAAATTCCATCATTTTAATAAACGTTTTACACGACATTATTTTATCGGACTGCTGTTTACACACTTTGTGTAAACACTTTCCCCTCTTAACTGCTTGTTTACTCTGCTGGAAGTGATAACTGGTGAAACGCACTTAGTCGGAATAAAAAACCCTCTTCTGATGGACAGTCGATCTAGATCAGACATCTACATCCGACGTGCTTCACCCTTCCGTGAATAACAATATCTGCTCACCAGGCTCAGCCTCAGCCCGTAGGAGAGCAGAAAGCAGGACAGATCACACCAACACAGGTTCATACAATCAACTGTTATTTTATATTTTTTTGCATTTTACAATTCAAGACTGTGGCATTATCATGCATTGCATTATCCTAAAATACACACTCAAAACCACACTACCGATAAAACAAATCAATTCTTAAAATCAAAAATAATTGAATAGCAAATGATTTTTTATAGTATTTACATTTTTTTGTCTTTAAACTCTAAAAACCTCTTAAGTCCATTGATCAAGTTAAGGAAAGTTAATGATTTAAGCGCTCTAGAGCACAAAGCCTCAAACATAATATGAAGTAAGCTAAAATATACCGTGGTTTTATGATGTGAGCTTCACACACACACACACACACACGCACACAAATTCCAGCAGAAACATTTCAAATCAAGTAAAAATAAAAACAAGAATAAAACAATAAATTAAGCCACCCACGGGTGTAAAAACGGGGGTTGAAGTAAAGCCACTTTCCCACTTAAAATTTGTCATCATTCATGAAGTTGTTAATTGAAAACCAACTTTGGCCGCGACGTCCGTCGGCGTGAATGTCGGGAAACATCCGTACACGAGCAGCAGCCTCGAGGCGAAGTCCTTCACACGTGTACGACTGCAGCCGTCAGATTGATTGTCATGATACATTTTTTTTTTTAAAGTTAAGCTATTTACGTCTCAAGGAAAAAAAAAAAAAAAAAAAAAAACCTGTAAGTGGTGTCAGTTTTAAACGCGTTCAAACCAGACATGACTAAATTTGGACTTTTTGCCCCCCCTCCCCCCTCCCTCTGCTGCTGAATTAGATTAAGGCACTGAAGACAATCTGAAGGCATCTCTTATCTCGTCAAACTGGATCCCAGTTCAACAGGCGAACAGCTCCGTACAGAACCAGAGCTCGTTACAGATTGTGCTCAACAAAAAAAGATGTTGAAAGAGTTTTGGCATCTGAGAGAAGAAGAAGAAAAAAAGGCAAAATGCAGAGAATGCATTTTTTTGTTTTTTTGTTGTTTTTGTAAACGTTATACGAGCTGGCGCACAGATTCCGGCTCTCTGTCGACGCTTGCTTGCTTTGCAAATGAAATGCACAGATAGAAAACAAAAAAACGGAAACATTCAGACCAGGTGGCCCACGCTCGGTCTCTCTTCATTCCCGAAGGGATTCGACTGCTGAAACGATTGAAACGCTGATCTCAGAGCTGCTGCTGCTCCAAAGCCACACCCAACGCCAGGGAGCCTCATTTGCTCGGCACGACGCTCTCCTTCTTCGTGGCCCCGGGCTCGGCCTTCTTCCCCTTGCTGGCGGCTGTTGTTGTTGTTGTTGTTGTTTTCTGGGCGTGGTCTTTGGGCGCCGCCTGGGCGCCGCCGGCAGCGGAGGGTTTGGAGGCCTGAGCGGGCTTTGAGGTAGTGTTGGAAGGATGTCGCCGACGCCGCCCTTCATCCCCAGCCGAGGATGAGTGACGCCTCCTCCTGCCTCCCTCCTCTCCCGTGGGGGGCTGCCGACACAAAAAAAAAAAAAATCACTAGGGGAAGGCGGGCCAATCAGACGGGCATAAAAGAATAAAAACATCCCAGAAATGATTTCATTACTTCAACGATCCAGGCTGCGTATAGTGGTTTTGCCATCTGATGATGATCATCATCATCATCATCATCATCATGCAATGAATGAACAGGAATTACCACATTAAGACTGATGAACTAGAGATTGAGACGTTTACTGAGGGAATAAATCAAGAGAAGTAGAGTCATTTCCTCATAGACTTCTATGGGACCAGGAGTCGCCCCCTGCTGGTCACTAGAGATGATGGCGGTTTAACACATGACAGCCGCCCCCCCCCCTTAAGACGGGGCATTTTCAACCAAAGCAGCTGCCACTTAACAGGAACACGTGGATGAGAGGAAGGGCGACTCACCACCACCCTGAAGTCCTCCAGGTTCTTGAACTGGGAGAGGTGTTCCTGCAGCTTCGGGTCGATCGGCTGCTTCTTCATCTTTGAGTATTTGAGGAAGGCCCAGAACTTCTCGAGTCCATACAGCTGACCTGCAGGAGGGAGACAGGTAAACATTAACATTCCAGAGCCGCTTCACGCCTGAAAGCATCGACACGTTTAACCGGTCGGCGGTGAGCCGGCGGTGAGTCGGCGGTGAGCCGGCGGCTCGGGTTTGAATTGGAGACTGAACACCGAAATAACTCGGCTGGAAATAAGCGGCTCAAATAAGCGATCCTCCGTTCTGCTTCAGCGAGTCGCTCGGTGGAGGAAACCGACTTTAATCCTCGTTTGTTTTCTCCTCCTTTCCACACTGTCGGCTTAGATGGGGGGGCCTTCAAGTTGGGTCAATTAGGTTCACAGGACAATGAGATATTTGAGCATTCATACGCTTATGAATGACATTTGAGTCAAGTCGTTGCAAGTGGATAGTTTAAATTATATTTGACAGATGTAATAAATTCCTTGTATGAATCTGTATTAATATCACAATAAAGTCTTTATAACACACCATACAAACGTTAGTAATTATCATTAGCCGTATGCACCAATAATAAACCCTGTTGTGACCGTTTTCAACTAAGAAATTGTGCAACATTGGAGGTTTAAGTTCAACAACTACATTGTGGATTAGTTAAATCTCCGGCATGTGCTACTTATAGTTTACCGATTTATCTTCATTTTAAATTGTTTTTTACTCTCGCAGCCTTGAAATATAATCAAAACTGTGTCACTCCTTTGTAAAGATGTAGAATAAATCAAGGACCACTTGGTTACGTCCTGGTGCTCGTTACCTCGCTCAAAGTCCTTGAGCGTCTCCTCTTGAAAGTCCTTGAACAGATCCGACCTGAATCTCTTCTCCAAACCGTAACTGTAGTATCTGAAGAGACATTCCAGTCCGTACCTGCAGGACACAGAAGACACCTGAATGAGGCGACTGAACGGCCTCGTTCCACCGGACCGACGGGGTTCGGTGCGCCGGTTCAAACTGGGAGTTTCTGGGAAAACGCTTGAGGCAGCGACGGAATGTGGCGCCCTGAAGCAGCAGCGTGGCATCATGGGAACCTTCTGTACTTCACTACTTTACTATAGTTTTATTCCATCGTCATCCACTTTCTGTCTGGATTTTTGAACACTTATAACAGAACGATGTTGTAAACCACAAGCCTTCTTTTTAAAGCATTAACATCATTTGTAACTTCATTTTACATCTTTAAGCGCCTCACCGGTAGTTTTCCTTGGCGTCTTCGAGGGCCCGCAGCTTGAACTCCTCGTACATCTTCCTGTTGAAGTTGTCCCTCAGGAAGAAGGACCAGAACCTGAACAGAGTGTTCATCTCCTGCGACTGACCGATGCCCGACCGCTTCCTCTCTGGGGGCGAAACACAGGACACGGACGTGGTCACCGGGGTGGACGGGGTGGACGGGGTGGACGGGGTGGACGGGAGGAGATTGGACGCGCGCTGCGCCACCCTGCTCACCGTTGAGGCAGCGCCGCAGGTACTTGTGGTACCCCTGCTGGGTGAAGCCGTTGTCCCGCAGCAGGTCGTGGGACGGGTGCCAGAATTTGGGCAGCAAGTGGGGGGTGCAGCCGTAACTCCCCGAGAGCGGAGCTCCTTCTGACGGGGAGGCGTTCGAGCTGCTGCTCGGCGCAGGAGAAAAGAGTTTTTTCATTAGAAAACATACATTGACAATAAAGACATTGCCAATAAAGGCGCCATGTACGAGCTCTTGTCGATATGACGAGGGAAAGCAGAAGGCGACCTGATGGAGGAGGAGCGCGGCCGGTGCTCTCGGGAGTCCATCACCCAGCCGATGTGCGCCTCCTGCGGAGGGTTCGAACTGTGGCGGGTCTTCTTCTTCCTCGGCGTCTGCGACAGGAAACAACAACCTTTTAGAGGCTCGTCGCTGGCCTTCACGTGGAGGTCAGTCTGCGCTCTCTGGACCATTTTAAGGCCCCGATGCCTCCTCTTGTGAGAGGACAGTCTTTGTTTTACAACCGAGCGAGCGCCGACATGACAAACAGAAACCGACCGCAGTGTCAGAACACTTGAATTACAGGGTGAAACGTCGTCAGGCCGTAAACTGAATTGCCGTTTGTTCCCCTGCAGTCTATTCTACGACGTCATGATGGAGCCGCAGCTTATAACAAGAACAAGCCTCTTCGTTCTTCCAGTTTATTCCGCTTGTGATCCCCGGAAGAGAAGGAATGCCTCCTTGTGACGCGTTACGATCTGCTGTGATCAATAAACCAAAAGGTCATTTTGAATTCTTTAAAAACGCTTACAAATTATGGGATAACTTACCCGTCAGCCGCTTTCAAACCCTTGCGGGAGCTACGCCTTAAAATGAACGCTACACAGAACGTTCACTTTGTGTCGATTCCGGCGCCCCCTGTGGACTAATGTGGAAGTGTCTCCGAGCGCCAGCGTGACCATGTGACCAGAATCAGCCCCGTCAAGAAGAACCACGGAGGAACCGACCATCTTCTCACGGAGGTCTACAGGAGGACAGGACTCACCTGACCGTCGATGGCGCCGCTCTCCTTCATGACGGGGTAGAAGCGCGGCGTCTTGCTGGGGTCCTGGCGGCCGGGGGTGCGCGGCGTCCGGGGGGTCCGCGGCGTCTGTGAGACGGGCGACTCCGGGACCGTCGCTGGCAGCGAGCGAGCCAACTCCGCTCCGCCGTCCGCTGAGGGAACACCTGGATTATTACGAGCGGCATCATCACACGGCGTGAGGTTACTAGCGCGTCGAGTAAACGCCAAAATGTGTCCACACGGACCCACCTGGCGCCAGAGGAGGCGTGGCTTCCTGTTTCGGGTCAACAGACACTTTGGGGGTCAAAGTTTCAAACTCGTCTTGACTGATGACGTTTATCTTCTTAAAGTTCTCCACTTCCTGTTGGGGTCACAGTTAAAATTCGACAACTTATTGTAATACACATTGCGAAAGTATATTTAACAGTAAAAAGACATTTAGGCAGTTTCCAATTAGTTAGTTAATTTAATAGTTAAATAAGATGCTGTGGAAGCACCTCGAATTGTGACATGTTCTTAATAATTATATCCTTTAGCACCGTTAAAAGAAAAACAAATACTTTTCAAGTATTGTTTTTTTGGTTGGTTATTTATTTTATTCTTTTATTTTACAATTGTTCTGTAAATGTATTTCGGTTTAAGGAAATTAAATGATTACATCAGTGAAATCTAGCAGCTTGGACAATACGATTAATGCCATGAAGAGCTTGTGTGACTCACAGCAGATGTGTCTGAACTTTACACGTCAGCGCTGGAAAGTACAAACCAGCTGACCTGTGTGTGTGTGTGTGTGTGTGTGTGTGTGTGTGTTCAGGCGTGACATTTCCCACACGTGGCGACATCACATACAACCTTTGAGCAGAAGAACGAGCTGACAACTACAAGAACTCAACGTCAACAACCAAAACAAACATTCAAATGAATTCGCTCAGAGACGTTTAACGGTTGAACTCCGTTTACTGAATCATTCTTCAGACTGTAGGTTCAACTTTTAAAGTAAAATAACATAAAAGCTACGATAAGACGTATAAATATCATGCATGTTGATGTGACGTGTTCGGGATTAATGAAGCTCTTATGGTGTTTTAGGGTTTTTAACTCCTTCAACTCGCGCTGAACTTTTGCTTATTTAGCAACATTGTGACATCAGAAACATCTGGGTCAAAGATTCCTCATCAGGACCTGACGACTCATTTAGTCTAAGTAGCTTTACTTTTAAGTTATTAAGAGAAAATATACAAAAATACAAATAAATAAAAACGTTTTAAGGATAAATTGTAGGAGGAATATGTATTTTTTTTGTTAATGCAATATTGTCAACTGATATATTTAAATATTTAACAGGATCAATGGAAATGGAAGTCAATGGAAATATCCTGTGAGGTTTAGAATTGGTTTTTCCAATTGTGGAGTTACTGCTTGTAAAAGTAACAGGTTTACTTGAGTATTTTTTACACCGTTTTCCTGTAAATAATTTAATCCCAAACAGAAATGACTAAATGAAATGTCAGTTATTTTTATGATTCTTAGAAAAACAACTATTTTGACTTTATAAGTTCTATATTTTTTGCTTAACTTTTAATACTGTGGTCTGTTATTATTGCCATCATCCTGATAATTCACAAAAAGAAAGAAACGTGACATAAATTGCGGGCAGCGTCGCACGTCCTCAAACACCTCACGTTCACGTCCTCCATGCTTCTGCTCACCTTGGTGACCTCCACAGTCTCCTCCCCCTTCCACAGGTCCTGCTCGTAGTAGAACAGCCCGTCGTTGATGGCCTTGGCGAGGTCGGTGGTCAGCCTGGCCCGCGACTCGTGGTTGCCGGTGCGGTCGCCGCCGGGGTGCTTGCGCAGGGAGGGCGGGGTCTGCGTGACGATGAGGATCTTGTTGACGTCCTGGTCGTCCAGCTCGTAGTCCGAGTCGTCGTCGTCGTCCGACCAGTCGGTGAACCGGTTCTTCCGGGGAGCCATCTGCTCCATCTCCTCGTCGAACAGGAAGTCCAGCTCCTCCTGGTCGGGGAGGGCCTGGTGAGGCGCCTGGGGGCCGCGCGGGGGGGCGTCGCCGCGCTCCTGAACGTCGCAGGTAGAAGGACGCAGGTGAGGGAAACCATAGAGCCAAAAAACATGCATGAAATAAGTCATTTTAAAAGGTTAGCAATGTTTGTCCTGTGCTGCAACTCAAACACTGTAAATAAACCGGTTCTATGGAAACGAAAGGCCAAAGGGAGATTTAAAAAAAGAAAATGGAGGAAACGGCGAACGGGAGGAGATGACAGAAGAGGTGAAGATGAAATGAAGCGGGAGGAGGACGGAGGCGCCTCGCACTCGGTACCTTGGCGGCGGGCTGTCGTTGGCGTTTCTCCACCTGGATCCAGACGTCGGCGTCGGGTGCGGGGGGGGCGTCCTTGGCCGGCGGCGACTCCTGGCTGGAGGAGCTGGGCCCGGCGGAGTCCTCGGGCCCGTCGGACTGCGTCTTCTTCTCGGGGGGCGAAGCTGAAAGCGACACGTCGCTGGATTAGACGGCACACAGGAAGTGATGAAGCTCTTTCAACAATAAAAGGTCCAATAATCGCAGCTGGATTTAAAGTTGTTCTCTAAAGCCCAGTAAGAACCAAAAGGCCAAGTATTTGTCTTAATGTGATGACACGTTAGCAACGATTCTTCCAGCTCCTCTCAGGGCTGAAAAAGGAGACGATTCTCACACTGACCGGAGTTCGAGGAGCCGAGAGTCTGCCGAGGGACGAACTCGGGGCAGTTGATGAGCTGGGAGAAGTCGGTGCGGGGGGATCCCACGGCGAGCGGGGCCGGGATGGGCCAGCGCTCCGGGTCGCTTTTACAGCGGACCTTGTTGTCCACCACCTCCACCTCTTTGCTGCTCTTCAGCGCCTGCAGGAGGAGCGCCATCGTTTACCGGATTCACTACAACGGTTCCTGTGACTTCGTGAGAGCTTTTATTTCAAACAGCTTCCATTTTCAACAACTTAAAAAAGGTCAAATCAAGCGGAAGAAAAGGCTGAACGCCGTGAATTTAACCTCACACCTGTTAGTAAAAACATTTAACAACCCAAAAAGGGTGAACACGCGGAGACGGAGAGACGCGTACCTCCAGGATGAGGCTGACGTCCATGGTGAGGGCCTGGACGCGGTGGAAGCTGGCGATGAGGGAGACGGGGAGGAAGCCCTGGACGTCCATCTTCCTCCTGAGGAAGAAGTCCCTCTCCAGGTTGTGGAGGCTGAAGTAGTATTCTCTGGGAGAGGAGACGCTTGTGAGTCCATTTCAGCTTCAAACGAGTGTTTACGGGAAAACAAACGGATTAAGAAGGACGCAATAGTCCAAGAAGTAAAACACGAGGCTTTATTGATCCCTGGAGGGGGAATTCAGTGCAGCAGCGAGACGCCAGAAATATGACACACCAACACATTGACTTGCTTTTTAAATGAGCATTGGAGTCCAAAGTTATGTCTCGAATTATTATTATACGTCTTGAACCAGGCGACAGCGTTGTGCTTTTATGCTACACAGACATTTGCTGTGTAAATCGTATAATTAAAACGCATTTTGAGGGAAACTGTCGCTTCATAATTCTTCTCAATGTTCTATGTTATAAAATGTAAAATGTTCTGGCTGGTAAAACTGTAGCTGGGAAAGAGCTCCCTGTCTCTCCCAGTTACAGCACTTAATGTCAGACACACACACGCGTCTTAGCGTGGAGATCAGGCTGCAGGCGGTGGGCTGACGGAGCGACGCCGGCTGAGTTAGCAGTCTGAATTGAAACAAGACGACAAGAATGCCCTTTCCTCCTCCTCCTCCTCCTCCTCCTCCTCCTCCTCCTCCTCCTCCTCCCCACCCCCCCCCCCCCCCCCCCCCCAACTCACACAAAACACATTTTCCTCTTACACTTCCTCACTCAGGCCTGCATATAATTCATCCCGTGTCCCCCGCAGGCTATATTTAGGAGTCTGAAATGAGGCCAGTGCTGTCAGTCAGGGACACAGCGCCCCCTGCAGGGCCCCACTAACAGAACCCCCCCCTCCATACCCCCCCCCCCTCCCCGTGGTGCATTTGCTGCACGTCGGTCATTCTAACACTCACCCCGGATTAAAATAAGTACAATATTCCAATCCCTCAATATTTTTCTATACCTGCAACTAGAAAAGTATTTGCTTCTTGGTTCGAGGGTCTCGTTCCGCCGTCCTCAGAAATACTCACATTTGCCGTTTGATGTACTCCTTCAGCAGCTTCTCGTCCACCGAGTACATCTGCACCTTGCTGCCGGCGTCGTAGTAGTAAACCATGTTGTTGGAGCCGAACTCCGAGGAGCCCTGAGCGGAGCCGTCGGACGACTGGAAGTCCCGGAAGCCCTGAGAGTTCTCGTAGCGGCCTGGAGGAGCCGGGGAGAAGTGTGAGCAGCGCTTTGTGTTGTGAAACCAGCTGCCAGAATAAAAACGTAGACAAACTACCTCGCCCGCGACCTCTCCCGCGGCCGCGACCTTTCCCTCGGCCCCGCGCTGCTCCGCGGAGGCTCGCGCCGTCGTCCCCAAAGTCCCGCGGCTCCCTTCTCCAACCTGACAACGACATTGAGGAAAAGAAGCTTGTAACGCATCTCGACTCCCTGACATGGACGTCCGAAATGAAAGAAAAAAAAAATCCTAAAAATCTTAAAAGTTAAACCCCACAAAGCAAATTTACGTCACCTTTAACCTTTACGGTTGTAACATTTAGATTTTTACACGGGAAGCCGGATACGCGGATCAAGCAAACGTTCCTTTAACCATCAAGCAGAAATCTGAAGAGGATTTTATCACCATTCTAAATACACGATAATGTCATTTATACGTTTCCAACTCTGTAGCTGAAGTCATCGCAGCGTTTGAGTTTGAAGCCTCGTGGTTGTCCAAAAAATAAAATAAAAGATTATTTTTCTCCTGAAATACAGGATTGAAATCTCTGGGTTTCAGCATTGTTCTGTGACGCCACTTGGTTTATTTTACTTTTATTTTAGAAAAAGCTCACGGAGGGACAGAAGGGATCAAACCCCCGACTGGGACCACTTACTCCTGCTGCCGTCATGCGCCCTGTGACTATGCAGTGCGTGATTGGGCGACGCGGGGTCGGCCGTGTCGCTGGTGGACGCCGTGTCCACTGGACCCCCGCAGGGCGCCTTCTCGCCGCCGTCCCGGGACGCCTCCTCCATCGGCAGAGAAACCCACTTACGTTTGTTACCTAGCGATGAGTGCACACCAAAAAAAAAAAAAGATTTGTGCCTCCAGCTCCTCAGAGGAGCCGTGTGATCGATGGCGTCCGGACGCGCTCCTGCTACGCTACAAAGTAACAACAACGAGAGAGAGAGAGTCGGGCCTCACCTTCCCCCCCCCTTTTCTTCAGGCCGGGGCTCTTGGCGTCCACTCCCGCCTTGGACTCCCCCCCATCTTTGGGCGACTCCCCTGGCGTGTCGGGCGGAGCCTCCTGGTTCTCTTTGCTCTCTACGCCGTCATGGCCGCTCTTCTCCTTGTCCCGGCGCGCGGCGGCCGGCTTCTTCCCGTTGTTGAGCACGTTTTGTTGCTGCTGGGGAGACGGAGACGGAGGGGGGGGGGGATTTTCCTTTGTTAGTTCTTAAAAATGTAAAATCATTTAGCTTCTAAAACGTAGCATCGCACCGGAAACTTTGTAGGTTTGCACCTTCGCGCATACACGTGAACGTGCACGTGCATGTACACACACACACACACACACACCTCTTTGGCCAGCTCCCCGGGTGTGGGCCAGTTTGTGATGTCACTGAAGTCTCCTGACTGTAAAACATTGAAAATAAAAACAGACATTAACAACCAGTAACGATCATCTCCAGGATGAACCCCAAACCACACGGACTCATGGTGATCGGAGGGGGCGGGGACTCGGGTGGAGGCCCCGCCCCCTCCGATCACAATGAGTCCCCACCCCGCTCAACAGAAACCAACCTGGAGAAAAAAAAGGAGGTCAGAGCTGCGATAAAACGGCTCTGTGAATGTTGCACATTAGGACAACCTGATACGAGATGAAGGTCACACAGGTGGAGCGACCGAAGTCGTCCTTCAACGTGTTCTGACTATTAAGAAAAACACTCACCGATGCATCGCAGCGACTCTGTAGTTCATCAGCTCAAAGGGAAAATTCACATTAGTACAATTCACTTGTCCCTTTCGGTTTGCTGGTGCACTTTAGATTAACTTTTTAACTTATTCCTTTATTTTATAGCCTTAGATTACTGACCAGTAGCATTCGATTTTATTCCTTGCACCATGTTGTCTTGTTGTCCATTGTCGTCTGTCGTCATGCACCAACCAAAATTCCTTGTGTGTCTGACATATTATGGCAGTAAATATTGCCTGATAACATCAATTTGTATATTCTGGGGAAGTTTAAAACAAAGGTACTTAAACGTGACATAAGAGCCACGGAGCCTCGTATCACAACCAGCAGCATATTAAACGTTAATATCTTACACAGATGTGAAAACAAGTGTGGTGGGAAAATCAAGTTGGAAAAGCAAACAGCAAACTAACAGATGTGTGTTTCACATCTGCCGCGTTTCTGCCTGGAAGGAGAAACACCGGTTTATTCACAGGTGAGGAAGGAAAACATCACTCGTGACTCAAAACATCAAATAAAGAAAGACACAAGACGAGACATCAAACAACAGAACACAAAGGCAACACGTGGCGCTATTTGTTGTTGCTTTAGGCGTCGATATGTTAAATGTATCGATAAATACGCAGAAACGTAAAAACACACACAAAAAAGTTCTCACCTTGCTGGCCTTTCTCGGCCTGGGTTTGCTGGCACGAACGACTTTCAGAGCGTTTTGTTGATCTGCAGAAACAGAATAAAAAAGTGACATCATCACACCTGAGCAGACAGTTTCCCCCCCCACTCCCCCCCAGTCAGCCATCGGTGCCGGCATGCGGCTCCGCAGCCCGCTGCATGCTGCATGCTGCATGCTGGGAGTGGCTGGCTGTAGGCTGGCAGTGCCTATCGCTCTGCAGGGGATGGTTGGGGGTGATAAGAGTCGCCTGTTGGGTGGGGGGGTTTGGAGGGGGGGGTGGTGCGATTCCACATGAATGGGTGTGTGAGCCGACATCCTCCCTCAAAGCCGCTTGTAAATCGATGCCGGCGCTCGTCAGAGTCAAATATAGCCCGTCGGTGCTCGGACACTCCGCCGCGCTCTGGGCCCGAATGTCCCGACTCAGCAAAGAGGCCGATTCCATTTAGGAACCAGACTCCAGTCTCGTCAGTTATGGGGTTTACAATTTTTTTTTAAGTAGTATTTGTTTTGCACAAGTTATGTCACTTTACATTAAAGTTGATGTCCTTTTATCTTTCCATCAAAATACAAAAAGCTTACTGAAATATTTTTGGGGTACATTAACTTAATGATTCACTTAGTAAGAAAACAATGGTGAACGCGCGTGTGGTAAAAACATGCGGAAAAGACACTGGATCTCCCACAATGCAACAGTGTCTTCCATTACAACCCGCATGCGTATTAAAGTTCTGGTGTTGAAAACCAAGTCAAAACCGATGACATCGCTGTGGGGAGTTTCTAAGAAGTTAGTTATTAAAAACACTAATATAGTTAAACTCTCTAGTATTTAATAGAAAATAACTATAGCCCACTGCTTTTCTATTATTCAGTTTATTGTAATTTGCGATACCTCGTGTTTTCGGGTTGCCGTGGAAAGCAGAGGAAACTTCATTTTGTAAATTAGTATTTTCCATTTCATGTCCTTGTCGATACATTTGATTTCATGACTGTTGGTCGAACAAACGAATCAATGAAGAAAATGACAACTTTCGATCAAGTCGTGTGACATTCTCGGATTTTTTTTCTTTTTATATTAAATTGACGTCACCAACCACGGACACCCGATGACGTCATGTGGGGCTTTAAATTTAGTCTCTTTTTGTGATATTTATACCTAGAAAATAATCCCAAATGTCACAATGAAAAAGTTTGAAAAAGCAGTAATGGAAAATTATTTTGGGACTCATTTATCACAATTTGGAGTCAAATACCGACGTAATGACGTTACATCGCCATGCGTGTGTATTTTAATGCATCTTTTGTGACGCACCGGTGAAGACCATGTGAATATAACCGCTGGTTGGAGGTCTGTACACTCGGTGACACCGGGGAGCAGCGGGCCGGTGGGAGGACCTGCAGGAGGACAGGCCATTGGACGCGCACAACGTGTCTCTACAGCACCAGCTAGCTTAGCTTATTATCACGCTTTCTATTCGCAGTCAGCACCAACGTGGGGCCGATCCGGGCCCCGGGTCTGTCCTTGTCGCCCCCCGCCCCCACTGTGAAGAGGGATCAGGGATCGCGGATCACGGTGGGGGGGGGGGAGAGAGAGAGGCACGGCGTGAGAGCCAGGCGGCTGGGAGAAGTTCCAGGTGGAGCGAAGTAGCAGCGGGCAACACGTGGTGGTGCTGCAGGTGGGGGGATGGTGCACGTACAACACACGCTTGACATTCAAGTTAAAAACCACTCGTTCGACCCCTTAACAACCACAACAAAAGAAATGAGCAGTGAAATGAGGAATGACAGCAGCTTAAAAAGACGATTTACGCGCAGAGACGCTGCAACAGCGACCCGAACCGCAGCGTGCTCGCCCCGCAGCGGGCTGCCGCTCCTCGCGGTTGATGGTAATCACGTTTTTTAAAAAAGCCCGAGCGCTCACCTTTCTCCTGCGGCCCGGGGCTGCTGATGGGGCTGCTGATGCTGCCGCTCGGCACCCTGCCCGTCGTCCTCTTCGTCCACGGGTTGACTTTCGGCGGAGGAGCCTCGACCACTTGCCGCTTCACCGCCTCCGCGGCCGGGGACGCGTCGGCGGCGTTGCCCTTCTGGTCGTTCTCCTTGTCGTTCTCCTTGCGGTTCTTGTGCGTGTCCGCCGGGCTCCTCGCCTCCTCGGAGCCGCCGCGGTGGTGGTGGTGGTCGTCCTGCCTGTCGGAGCCCCTCTGCTGCTTCTCTTCGGGCTCCCGAGGCCCGTCGGACTTGTTTTGGTTCTTCTGCTGCTCCTCCGCTGTCAAACCCGAGCCGAGCTGACTCCGCTCGACCTCAGTGGACATCCTGCTAGTTTCCTAACAGCGAGCGGTGTTGAATCCAGTGTGAATACCTGGTCCTGGCTCTCTTATCCACGGAGAAAACGTCGTGAAAAGCTCTGGGGGTGGGGGATGGAAGGGGGGGGAGAGACCACAGCCACAAACTCGGGGTAAACAACTTTTTGGGCTGGACCTCGCTGGCCCAGCTAGCCACTTAGCTTCAGAAGCTAACTGTTAGCTAGCTAGTTAGCGACCATGCACAAGATACAACGTTGTTGTTATCCGCCCGGATCGATCGTTTCGCATCGACAAGTAGTTACCTCAGAGTCCGCAGTCGGTCACCGTGTACACGTCACACGCCCAGCTGGTTCTCCTGCGACTTTTCTGTCACTTTCTGATAAATAAAAAAAAAAACCAAACTAGCGCAGCGACCTCCTCGCTGCCTGTCTCTGGTTTCACTCCACGCTACCAGCTAAAGGGATCGTGTAGCCAGCTGCTTGCGGGCCTGTAAACAGTCTCTGCCGCCCCCAGCGGCCGCGCGGCGCTACTGCAGCGCGCACGCGTCACTACGGGCGCCTCTCCGAGTTAAATAAGAGTAGCAGCACAGCAGAGTTATTAAAATCGTTTCTAGAAAAAGAACAGAAGTACAGCAACGCCATTTATTTAAAGTTGAAAAGGTCACGGTACTTATGAAGCAGGAGGAAGTCGGTACACGGCTGTTTTAAGTAAGGTAGTGCCACAGTGTCTACATATTCTATTACCAAAATAAAACATGCACCTAAAATATTACGTATGTAAATGTACAGTGGCTTAACTAAATCTAATTAACGTTTCAAAATAAAAGTACTGGTAAAAAAGCATTTGAATATGTTTAAGTATTCCTTTACTTAAGCAAAGTATCAGTCTTGCACTCAAAATATGATTATTGTAAAGTCCAGATGTACAGCAACAACATGTACTAACAAAGGGAGAAGTATTTATAAAGCGGAGTACCTTGTAAGCTGTGGCGCAGGAAATAGTGTAATGGTAAAATATGTTATAGCATAGTCTTATATTAACAGAGTGATTATTGTCTGTATTGAACTAACGTGTGAAAGCAGGGTGATTCAAAGTTTATCTTCTGCAGCTGTGGAAGGAAGGACGAGTCACCTCCCTACGCAAAGGCTCGACCAAAGGAGCTGTGTTACCCCATTTTTAACTATGTTTCTTATCTCAACTTGGGTTGCCATATTTCATTTTTGCCACAGAGAACTGTCCTTCACACGTGTGTGTATAAAAGCTTAGTGTTCTGACCGCTCGAAGATGCCATTTCACACAGCACCTGATACGCGCTTGTGTATTTGACCTCCTGCTTGCAAGCAAATAAATGGACTTTTACAACTTTGATCATCATCAATACCCTGTTTTTCTTATTAGACAAACATTAAAACAAGTCATTCTCTTCTACCGAGCTCTTATTGAAATATTCCACAACAATAGGTAGCTGGGTTTCTACTTTTGTAAAAGTAGCAGTACCACAGTTTGCAAGTGAAACTCAAAATATAACTTGAGTACAGAAGTATACGCATGCACTTGAAGTAATACAGCACTCATGAAGTAGTAATGGAAGAGTTATAGGTACTCAGATATTTTACTACAGCTGTGATCTCCTGGTGGAGAATGTTACACCAACACTTTCATACATAAAGCGCCAAAATCAGAGCTTTAATAGAGCTTTATTTATTGGTATTTTTGGGCTTAGTGACACAATAGAGACTGTTTCTGTAATTGAGTGGAAGTGAGTGTGACAATTGGATCCATAAAGTTATTCTCTTAAAGCAAATGAGTCAGACAAATCAACATTTTCCCCAAAACCTCTGCTTTCCAGACGGTGTGAAGAAAAGCTGCAGGATTCAAGGATTTAATCTGTCAGCAAGGAAGAAGTGTTTACTTTATATACTTTACATTGTAAGCATTGTATTTTCTATCTCTACTTTCTGGAGCACACGCTAAACTGGAATGAAACATATCCATCAGGCCTTTAAGTTATTTCGCTTATTAATCAATGAAATAATAAACATGTATCACCACACTTGCTTTCAATTTATTTTACTAGTAGTTATTTTACTATTAACAGCGTATTGGTGCACACATTATAACACCCTTTAGTGTACCTATATATAGTAATAGTTATGATCAATTTTTACCCGTCTATAACCAGGATGGGCTTTTATAACTTTGCACTTGCTTATGATAAGAGATTAGTAGATGTAGTAGTTAGATGGTTAATGAGTACTCAGCAAAGTATCTATAAACCTTACTCTATGGATGTTTTACAGAGGATTTACAAATAATTTGTTCACCATTAAGAAAAGTAAATAAAATGTGGTAATGTATGCAAAAATAAATGGTTAATAAATACTAATGTATATGTTTATTAATTACAGTATATTAAGTTTTACCAATGTATCAAATATATTTATATTTCAAATGAATTAATTCAGAGCGGTGACAACAGCAGCCACACTTAATCGCTTTAATAAAAATAACCTGAACCACAGTGAGCAGAATGAACAGAAACAAAGAAAAATATGTTCAAAGTTTGAAACCTGGTTGACTTCTTCTTTCTTATCTTTAAAGTTTGCACGAGGAAAACATTATAA
This sequence comes from Apeltes quadracus, assembly GCA_021346845.1. Classification (NCBI taxonomy): domain Eukaryota; kingdom Metazoa; phylum Chordata; class Actinopteri; order Perciformes; family Gasterosteidae; genus Apeltes; species Apeltes quadracus. The sequence continues at coordinate 1,264,180 of CM037931.1, read as the reverse complement.
AGTTTGTTGCAGCGAGACCAAATTTCTAAAGTTAAAAGTGACTCTGCTGTGACTCTTTGTGCACGTCGGTGTTCCAAAGCTCACTGTCTGCGTGACATTCAGCGAACACACGCCGTGGCATTTCAACATCTTTCTCCCGAAAAGAAAACCAATAAAAACATGATTTGTCATGTTGGGGCGAAGTTTTATTGGTGTTTAAATAACCTTCTTATGGAACACTCATATCTTTAACCTTTGTAGTCTTCAGTGGAACCAGAGCAGTCGTAAACTAGCGATACTCTGTTTTTAATAACGATCTTCAACTACTCAAACCAGTGGATAGTTTAAGTTAAACACAACTTTGTACCTGGATGAATAAGTGTAAATAAGGAGAAATAACAAATTAAGATCAAATCATGCACATTTAAAAATAACCACCCTTTTGTTAATTTTTAAATAGATTTTTTTAAAGTATAAAAAGCAGAACGATTAGCTTTGTTATTTTTCAAATGACAATGTTTCAAAGTTCTCTTACACATTTGAATGTATAGTTATAATAATTATAAATTATATTAGTCTGAGGCAAACGTTAAAAATTCAACAGGACAATATGACACGTGAAGGAGTAATTTAAGTAATACTATCATACTGTGTACAATCCTAAATACTGAGAACTTATGACTTGGGGTCTCATTACAATGACTGGATCTCTATAAATGATGATTCATCATGAACCAAAAACGTCATGACGTCACGAGCGGGGTCACGAGCGGGTTGACCTCAGGTGTGTGTGTTTCTTCTTCAGTTCTTCAGGTCAGTTCCTGCTGAAGGTAAACAAATGGATTCAGCGGCGGTTCGCAGTAAAAACATGAAAGATGTGAACGAATTGAAGCGAGCAAAATGTCCGGACACAAGAGGAAATATAACGTACGCTTCCCTCCGGTGAGTAGACACTTTATTTTGAGTGTTTCCGCGGGTCAAAAGTCAGGCGATGACTCGAGCTAACGGTTAGCTGCGTTCAACGGAGCACCTGCTGCGTTCAGGGACCGTCGTACATCTGGGCGACAGTCGTCAAGACTGCGTCTGTCATCCGTGGCTTTACAACATATCCGGGTTAAACTCGGGATATATTCACCATACATTCATTAGTCACTATTAAGGTAAATTCCTAAGATTTAAATGACACGGTGCTTTACGGGTTGGATGTATTCAAATGTGGTTTTGTTTGGGCGAGACAAAAGGACAAATTGAAACTGTTAAAAAACAATGAAAAACATTTTGAGTAACTATTTGTAACAAACTAATTTTTTGTTCTCTTTTAATTTTGTCTGTTGATTCCTTCACGTATATGTATTCTATGTAAACGTAGATTTGGCTAGATTTTAGTTTGGCTAAGTTATTAATTCATTTATGACAAATCTAACATTAAGGGAAACGGCCGTCAAAAGTTCTACTAATGTTATATTTCTAATCAATTAGATTTGTGTCTTTATATCTAGGGAACTCTAGTTTACGAGCAGCCTTTGAATGCAACGGTTAAACTTTATGGCATGTCTCAGAGAATTTGTGTTGTGTCATCTTTGTTGTGTTTATTTTTGCTTCCAGAGTCGCATCAAAAAGATCATGCAGATGGATCCCGAGGTGGGGAGGATCGCCACGGCGGTTCCTGTGATCATCTGTATCCTTTAACTTTTGCACTATTAATCTGTGTGTGTGTGTGTGTGTGTATGTGTGTGTGTTTACATTATGCTGCAGATCTCTGGCCGTTATTTTGAAGCATGAAGGATGCTGGGAGTTGTAGTCCTGCAAGACTTGATCTAATTGTAATTATTTTTTAGTGTGTTTAGATTATTAAAAAAATCGTATTTTGAACCGTTTGAATACCTAAATATACAATATATATGTATATGAATATAAAAGTCTCTCCTCGCAATTGCAGTATATTATCGTCACCCCTGAAACTTCACTGAACCCAAAACGCTTCACTGAAACTCAAGCGCATTCAATTTTAAAACCAGCCATTAATTAACCAAAGAAAAGTGCTGCAACAGTAAATAATTCAGCCAACAACAAAGAAAGAACCTTGCAGGCGACACAATCTGTTCGGTGCTGTGATGCCGGAGGGAAGCACCACCTTCAGGTGGAAACTCAGCGACGCGTTGAAGTCCTGAACCGCAGAGACCAGCTCGAGCTGTGGAAATGTTCCTGAAGTCTCTACTCACTGAAATCTGCGCGGTCACGCGGTCGAAGCGCAGCGCCGCCGTGTCCGTCGCTCACATGTGAGTCCTCACGCAACACGCACCCTTGAATGATCTCCTCATTGTGACCCTTTCATTGGTCGTCTGCTGCGCATCCAACTCAAGAAAACAAATATTCACTCAACACTGTTTATTCCATTTTTAAACGGATTAAGAAAGCATATATTTCCTTTACTGGTAAATAGTCCCTGTGTATTTATTCGAAGGGGAGACGATGAATGCGTCTACGTTGTATTTCCGCGCAGAAAGCAGTGCGTGGAGTCTGAGAAGCTCTTCCACTTCCTGAAGGAGCTGGTGGAGCGAGCTCCGTCCCCGGCGGGCCGGAAGGAGGACGCGGGGATGAGCACGTGGCCGTTCAAGAGGTGATCACACGCAGAGAATAGCAGCTTGTTCACACTGTTTGACGCTATATAGGTACAATGAAATGTTGCACAAGCAAATGTTTATTGAAACGTTTTGGTTAAAGTGCCTTGGTGTAATCTTTAGAAAATGTATATCAGGGTGTTTTCTTTTAATTATAGATTCTACCTCAATCTGTCAAATAAAATAAAAAGATAATTACGTCAAAAAACCTTCACGGAAATGTTTTTGCATTAAACCAGGAGATTAATTGACTAACATTTAGTTTCGTCTTCCCGTGATGTTCTCCTCAGGACCAAACGGCATGAAATCTCTGTTAAAAAACCGGAGGCGGTAGAAATGGCGCCGCGGCGGAGCCTCGACTCTCTGGACACCGACTCCGACGTACGTATCAACTCCTAAAGACCTTCGTCTCCTCACAGGAACACACGGCGGGAGAATCCGCTCAGCACAGCAGGGCGCACGTTGCTGCTCAGAGGCACTGCGGCAGCCGTTTGTGTGGTTGGGCTAAAAAAAAAAAAAAGCTTCAGGTTCCAACAGCACCCCCGTGAGGCTGTAATGTGCATTACAGCTCGTCTCTCAAGTCAGAATCAGAAGACATTTGTTGCCTGAGTGTGTCGGACGTACGAGGAATCGGGATGAAATGGTTCTTTCTTCAGCCGTGAAGAATTACATTGTGTTTGTTTCTTCCAGGAGTCGGAGCTCTTCATCTGCTTATGAAGGACGAACTTCCCTTCATCACTTCTGTTTCAATGTTCATCTTTATTTAAACTTGTTAGAATAACTTCTTTTTTTGTCGTCCAGTGGGGGGAAAGATTTCAGTTATTTGATATTTTAGACCTCAGGCTGCTTTAATTTATTTTATGAAAATATTTAGTTTTGAAGCCTGTTCCCTTTTTGTTTGTATCATTAGTTGATAGACATTTCACTGTGAGTTTACACTTAATAACGAACCCTGTTATTTTCCTTAAAGCTTTGTTAAGAGAATGTTAGTCAACTCATCGTCAGATTTTAATGCAGAATTTAAAACTAAACTAAATTCTTGCTTTGCGGAATAAGAGTTTACAAGGTTTTATACTCGAAGCACGTGTAAATTAACTTTTAAAAGATGGTAAAACTGCACATGAAAAGTAATCAAAATGTAAAACTAGAAAGGTCACATGAATAAAAATAAACCAAGAGCTTACAGTGACTGGTTTATTCCAAGAAACAAATCTTTTTACATCGTGAGGTGAAATTATGAATAAATAGACTCGTTTCTTTCTGAAAATGCACAAGATAAAGCCTAATATAACACACCGTTGCCACGCTTGCTGCATAGGGACAGTTCATGAAAAGAGCGATGACTTAACCAGTGAAGTTCAGACCCAGCAGCCCTTGAAATGAAAACATGCATCTTTACTACAGTTACACTTGAGTAGAAAAAACATAATAGATTTTTTTTTCACCCAGTAAAAGAAAACCCCAAACATTTATTTTAACTCTTGCTTAATTACATATTTATAGAAGTGGAGGCCAATTAAGGGGTTCAAGAGACTCTGCTTTATGTAATCCAGAGTCCCAAAGGCGGACTCCAATCACGCTCCTTCTGAACAACTGACCGAATACTGAAGAGGGGGGGCGGAGTCTAGATTTAAATACGTCAAAGAAATTAAAACATTTACACGAGGCTCTGCGATGGAACCTCCTCAACATCTCTGAGTTTCACGAAGGGACGTCACGAAACAAAGAGACCCGAGGAGTTTAAAAACACCCAGAACCGAGAAGAGAACTACAGCGGCAGCTTTTCCTCAAGTGGGAGGGGCTTATTCTCAAGTGGGAGCTTCTTCAGTAGCAGATTCTCCTTCAGTAGAAGCTTCTACAGTGGGAGCTTTTTTTCAGACGCTTCTACTGTGGGAGCTTCAGTAGAGTCGCGCCCCAAAACCGAAAGTCTGTTTGATGGCTTCAAAGTAGTATCTCTTCCAGCCCTCCCTCGTCCGCTCCTCCTCGTTCTCCGGGACGCCGCGACACTCCACCTTCAGCTCCGTCTCGCTGCTGCGGTCCCACAACGACATGGTGATGGTGGCGTAGTGCTCTGTGGAGACGCAACACTTCAGATTTAAGTCACCTTCATTAGTAAAGAAACACGCCCCCAAAAGGGCCCGTTGGGTCGTTCCTGAATAGTTCAACATGTGATGATTCATGTCATCATACATGAAAACCTGATCAACCTGCACGTTTCTAAAACTGTTTTTTTTATTTTTATTTTTATACAAAACAGGTTTGTTGGAATCGATCACTACAATTCAAGTCAAAATTATATTTTTTTTCGCGCTGAGTGAGACGTTTGTTGGCTATTTAAACAGAACGTATGTAAACGTAAATGAAAGGACATACCGCAGGGCCAGTTGTTATACCTCCACTTCATAACTATTTTCTCATCAGGTATCTGGTGGAGAGAAGATTTAAAATAAGTACAACAAACATATTCCATGTTGCTGTTTGAGGGTTTTAAAATCACAGCTGTACAGTATTGTATCTCTCAAAAATAAAGAACATTATAAACTTTAATGAAAGCACTTTTCAGAAAATGAGCTACAATTGAGGGAAAAAAAGAGCTTTCACAGCAATTTAATCAAATAATGACTCACCAGCTCTGTGAATTCACCAAAAACATTTCCATCTAGCAGACGGAACTTTCCGCCTTTCTCTCCGTCCACCTGCGCCGCAGCGTGAGTGAAGGCCGAAGTCATCTGCAGATCGACACGGACACACAAACATGAAACCAGTGCGCTGCGTTTATTTGTATTTGTTGGCTTATTCCTTCAGATGTAAAATACAACTCCGGTCTGATATTAAACCGCTATGACTCATGAAGCTGGAGACATTACACCTGTTTTCTGTTAAATACAGTTGTATTTTGTTCACAAAGTGAGACAAAGGGCTTCCACACAATCAGCCCATTAATTAATTAATTAGTCTTGAGCCCGGAGCCTCGTAGAAGTCCCGACGGGGCGACGCTCACCTCCTGGTTGAGGAAGACGCGGTAGAGATCCGCCGGCGACGTGAGGAACTTTTCCTTCATGCTGAACTTGCAGGTGGGGATCTTGACGCCGGTGTTGACGGGAGCAGCTGTGCTGCCCGAGGAGCAAATCTGTTGCACACAACAAGAGCGAGAGTCTAGTGAGAGAAGACCAGCGAGGACGACGACGCCACGGTTCGGTTACTGCGAATAATTCAGGGGCCGAGTGTGAAGCGCACCCGAGTATTGTCCACCGTGGCTTTGGACTGCGACGTGGGCTTTGTCACTCCGTTAGCCGTCGGAAGGATCATTCCCTGTGTGAACTCTGCAGGGAGAAAAGGCCCAGCTCAGAAACATCGTCCTCTCTTCAGCTTTACTGACCTTTTCTGTAGGCCATGTTTTATTTAGTTATTACTACATTTTCCACATACATGTGTCTAAAACACACAGTCTGGTTTTGCTCACCTGTTTTCAAGAACCCGACGTAGCTTCCCAGAGCCTCGCGGATTTTCTCAGCTCCGTTCTTCTTCATCAGCTTGGTCAGCGGCGTTTCCGGTTCGTCTTTGTTCAGCGATACAGAAATCTGCATGTGAAAAAAAAGAGTGGCCGCGCGGTGGTCAGCATGCCGCTCCGACACCACTCAGGCAGCGAGAGAAAAGGCCAGCTTAAGATCTCTGGTGAAACTTACGTCGAGGTCCTCCATGTCGTTCTCGTCGGAAAGGTTGGGAACCTCGATGGTTCCGGTGTACTTGACTCCCGCTTTGGACTCTCCTGGGAGAACAAAGACCGCACAGACGTCAACAGAGTCTCGGCGCATCTTTATTCATTTTGACGAGAAATTGCCCCCTTAAAAAAAGTCTTCACTACCATTAGCGAACATGCGACCACATCTATTCAAAATAATTTAAACTAAATTCCCCCCAGAGCAACACCGCCAGGCGCGTCAGTCTTCCACTCACCGATCCAGGTGGCCTTCAGGTTCCATTCATAGAAGAAAATGAGTTTCCCTTTGCGGTTGTTGATGGAGGCTTCTCCCTCCACCTTGCTGACCTCCGTCACCTCACAGCTCCCGTCATCGTTCTCCACTCTCAGGCCGAGGAGCAGGGACTTTAATTTGTCTGACGACCAAGACGTGGCGTCCCGTTCAGTCCTGCGAAGCGAGCATGTTGAAATATGGTTAAAACGGCAACAAACAAAAAAAAAAATCTTGAATATTCACAGAAATTTCATCATGGTATCAAATATAACAGTAAGTCACATATACAGCATCTTGCTTTACAGCCAAAGGTGCAGATTGTTGTGGGGAGAGGGGACGATAACATCAGAATTCTGACGATATATCAGACTTGTTGGCGTAGAAATGATCCATCTCACGCAAGTTGAACCGTTATTTGTACACTTCTACTCAGATATTGACTAAACACACTAACAAATCGTAGCACTTAAATTGTACTTATAATGGCTCTTATGTATAGCGTCAGCTAAATGACGTGTGTGTATATATTTATATATTATTGGGTTCACAGTTATTTAAAGGGATTTATTTACTAAATGAACTTTGACATTGTAATGAGTTGTCAGAAGAGCCTATAACGGGCATCATCTCAGCAGTGGCCTTTGGTTCTAGTGAATTCTAGTGCATTTCCTTAAACTTTTAATAAATATAAAAAATATGATTCATTGAATTGCTGCAATACAACCTAGAGCCCCTTTGCATCGTTAGATCCGACCAGTGAAGGGTTTCTGAACCGATCCGTGTTACCGTGGAGATTTATTTGGTTGCCATGGAGAAATCCAGGGGAACATTCAGTCCAGCTACTCGATACACCGAATATAGTGCAGTGGCCACTTTGACGCTTCTATTTCGCTCCCAAAGCGATAGAAGCAACTGTCTGGTCGACCAAAATATTGTCAGCCATTATTTTTTTAAATTGTAGCGTTTAACTTCAAACAAATAAAAGTTAAAAATCACTCGGCACATAGGACTAACGGTAAAACAGTATTAATACGTTTTATTCCACCGAAACACGTGTGTCCCCTACGGACGGCTAACAGCCTCTTTACAGTAGAGGCATAAATAGAAACTACAGTAGAGGCATAAATAGAAGCTACAGTAGCTAGCAAGCGACGCGAACCTGACGACGGTAACGTTAGCTCGACTTAAATCCCTCGAATGTTACAATCCTTTATTTCATCAAATATTCTATATTTTACACTCGAAGCGGTTTGAGAGTAATTTGATAACACCAGTTAATCCACTTACCGGACCAAAAAGAAAATAAATAAATAAATAACAGCTGCATTCTTGACATACATATGATCGGTGTATGTGTTGGTGTGTGTGGTGTTAGCATTTAGCAGGCTAGCAGCCACAGTCCTTTCATCATATCTCACCAGTGCCAGTTGTTGACATTAGTCGCGTCGGCTCTCTCCTCCACGATCCAACGAGGGTCCCCTTCGCCCCATTTAGCCATGTTCAGCTCGTCGTGTTGGTCTGTGACGTTGTGTGCGGAGAGCAGGTCGGTTTGCCGGCTACTGTCCCGGTGCACGTTGTTTCTAGAAGCCTCTGGCTGCTGCTGGCTCTCTGGCGCGGTGCTACTGCGTTTGTCCTCCGGGTGCAGAAGTTGCTGGAAACGGAAGTACGTCACGCCCGGCGAGGTCGACAAAAAAGGGGGGGATAAAACATGTCCCACACCGCTTTTAGTTTCTTGCGCAACAATGGTTCCGCTTTATTGAGTTTGATTTCTGAATATAAGGAAAACGTTTTGAAACACAGACGTGCGAGAGAAGCATTCAGATATCATAAGTATATTATGTCAAAGTCCTCTACTAAAAACGTTACTTAATTATTTAGTTCAGGGTTACATATTAACATTTAGTTATATGGATACATTGTATTAATAACTACATTCAACAAAATCTTTATATGTATATATTATGTTATGTAATATACATATCATGTTATGTGTCTGAATCCTAATGATAAATTAATCTGTAATATAAATGTATGGGCAATTTTAACTATAATTTCCTTTAGCTTTGTTTATAATTATAAATCAATACACAAGTATGCTGTCTTGTAATGTATTTTCTGATTATATTTTGCATTACTAAACTCAATCTGGGAGATCTTTTTTAGTCTTATCTAATAACTGTATAGCTGAGTGCAAACCATCTTGAAAAATTTTAGCCGGGTAGAAGTATACATTTGTAAAAAAAAAAATATTTACATATTGTTTTTATTATTTTATTCTGGGCAGCTAATTCTCATGTACTTAAAATTATGAATTTACTGGGTGCTATTCACAGTTCTCTGGTATTGATGATTGTCAAATGGACCACTTATATAACGGATGGCGCTTTTACATGGCTCACAGTAAACACACTCCACAAAGTTTACATATTAGATGGTAAGCAGGCAAATGAAGGGACTGTTACATACTCTCTGGTTTCAGACAGCCTGTACTTATTTTACTGCCGTACGTCCCCTGAAGACCGAGAAAACATATTACTGTAACTTATTCAAAGGGCCTCCCAACGTGGGAAGTAATTGAGGGTTCGTATCTACTTACTGTCATTAGTGCCATCAATAGACCTTTGTAAACAGCAAATCACCAGCCTGCTAACACGGGCTCAACTTTCACGTGGATGACTATTGTGTTAAATGTATTCATTTCTGTTGTTTTGTCCAAACCAATCTCAGCACGGCATGTAGCAGCATGGATAACTTTATTGAGAAATTAGCACAAAACAGCGACTTGAAAGTAGCACATCGTCTTGAATAAAATTATGTATCTTTTTTTCGGCCAATGTTTTATTTAGCTTACCCCAGCCAGTCTGAGTATCAAGGGGAACAGCCCGTGTATATGATTTTCGACTCATTTCATTAAGCCGTCACTCAAAAAATGGTCAGTCTCAGCGATCGGCATGTTCCCCCTACATGAACGGCAGGTCAGTCTCAGCGATCTGCCACTTTTCAAACTGCGCTACTGAATAAAATGCAACTGTCTTTAATTATTGTAAATACAACGATACGTGAGTCACTGGAGACTTCAGTTAGAATAAATACTAGGAAAATACATTTATTAAAAAAAATATGTATTTGCGTCACCATATTTTAGGGGGGCGGAGAATAGTTACAAATATATTTAAAAAAAATAATTTTAAACTGAAAGATTAGGTAGTATAAATATAAACAAACATTACGCATAAAGAATACAAATTACCTATGAATAATTACTCAAATAACTCAATGTAAAATCCTAACAGAGGAACAAATCATCTTAATATCTAAAGATATATTGAAACGTCTTCGCCACATTGTGAAATGCACCTCGCAGCCAGAGCAAAGCAGGAGCCATTAGGGAGGAATCCCGGGCATATGGCTGGCTCTCGCTCCCCTCCCCCTCCCTCACTTGCCTCCTGCCGTCCGCTCCGCAGCAGCAGGACGGAGGTGGTTCAGTTTTTTGAAGCCGTGGCATGAATGATCTCATCTGAACCTGATCTCCGCTTTCCCTGCCGTCGATCCTATGACCGAGACGGGAGTAAAAATAACACAAACAACGAGGTGAGTACGTGCGGCCCGGCGGCGGTCGGTTTAACCGTTCACCCGGGCGAGCGTTTGTTGTTGTTTTTTAGCAACTTAACAGACCGGCCGCGGCGAAAAAACTCTTGTTTTTTTTACCAGAAAGGAGGAAGGACCTCGGGAGGATGTGTGGGTGGGCACTTTTGGCTAATTAGCTTTACGCTAGATAGCACTCATTTTGTTGCGTTCATTTACAGTTACTTGTAACCAAAAAGCACTAACTGAGACAAATGACACAAGTGGCTTTTTTTAGTGCCTTCCAAGAATACATCGCTTTTAAAAATCCCCTCTCGTTTCACCGAACATACTAGCCCAGCTAGCTTAGCGGCAGCTCGTATAGTCGGACCCGTAGCATAGCTAGCCGGCTAGCCGTTAGCTACTAGCGCAAAATGGCCTCATTGTCGCTCGGTGGCCGTGATGCTGAAAAGACAAAGCATGCGGCAGTCACGGCCGGCGGCCCCGAGCCGCTCTCTCCAACGGCCCCGAACTGCTCCCAACCGGCGGCTGACCGTGTAAACGTGGCATCATCGACGGGGAAACGTTTTAAAACACTCCGCTGCCGCGCTGTAGGTTTGGTTTTTCAAAAAAATAAATAGAAGTTAGCGTGTTGAGCCGTGAGCGCGGAGCGGTTTCGCTGCGCGGTGGGGGATGGGCTATGCTAGCAGCCATTGACGTAAAGCGAGGCTGCATTTTGTTTGGCTTCGGCTCCTAGCATAAAACGATAGCTCGGTTTAGTGGTGACGATTTAAAACAACAATAATGTATGGCATAAGTATATTTATTTTTGCCTCGTAGTATTTACGTCATTTCAAAGTGATTATTTTCCCCCCTTTACTCATTTCCGGATGGACACGTTTTGTTCCTGTGTCAGCGTCTTCTTGTCCAATCTTGAAACAGTGACTCAATCCATGTCCTTTTTGTTAAGACTTGTGTAGGTTTCTAAGATTGATTGTATTACGATGGGACATGATGTAAAGCTCAATCACTACAGTTACTCATCTGGATCGTACAGCATTTGTCTTTTAAAATCAGGTTATTTAAAATCCGTGTATTTTAAAGGCAGCCGCTAATCGCAACCAGGTGATTAGCGGCTGCCTTTTAAGTGCATTTGCAAACATTAGTAATTTGCTTTTAGCGTTTTTGGTGCGTGACAAAACGCAAGCGATGCTTGTAAAGAAATGGGTATAGAAATAACAAATGTACGGTAAAAATGTGTAAAATAAAATGTTTTTAAAATGAAATTTCGGGTCCAGTTAATGTAGTAATGTTCCATATTACACTGGGTGACGTAGTGTGCGTGCATAGAGTCAACGAAAAATGATGTGACGGATGTGTAGGTACTGAATAAACATGCACAATAAAGTTTATAGTTTTTTGAAAACCTCCATGATCACGTTCAGTCTGTAGTTATTGATGTAAATAGTTTACCCTAATGTGTCATAGTGATTTTTGTTCAAGAGGGTGTACGTGTTTTGAGAATTTGGTGAAACGGCAGTTGCTGTGGTCTCACTATTGGTGTCAGAGGTTGTGCTAATTAATGCATCCTTGTTATTCATCACCTGTACGGTTTATATGTGTCTGCTACAGGTGCGACGTCAGGGATCCAGATTTGCGATTAAATCAATCTCCAAGTACAATAATTGAGATTTAACCCCAAAATGTGTTTAAAAACACTTTACTTGTAAAGAAACAACAGTCATGTCCCAAACTTTTCTCCTCAGTGTGCTTTCTCCCAGGTTGTAGGTCTTCCTTGTTGCGTTTCATATTTTCTTTTACATGTTGTGGTTTTTCCTTAAAAGGAGCCAGTGGTCTCCAGTGTCTCCTGTTTAACAGGGGCCATTCTCAAATACACCCCGAAAGAAGACAACACGTGTCAGTCTTTGCTTTCTCACTTTTTGTATTTTAGATCTTGGGCACTTTCATAAATTACTTTTTCATGTTCCGACCATTGCAAGGTTTGGCAATAATATTTCCCGACAAAAATGTCAGTGTACATTAACTCCACTTCTGTTTTTGGTGTGGCTATATAATTCATCTGGTCAATCAGGCGAGTACTTCAATCAATGTGAAATTTTATATATATATATTACACATTTTTACCCCTTTTTGAGTTATGTTGATTCAATGCAAACTGATATTTCCGTCATCCCAGTTTTCGGCTGTAAAATGCTGCACGGCTCTCCTGAGTGAGATAATGTTATGATGGTATGACATTTTCAGAGTACAGGGCTCTAGCTTTGCCTGGCAACAAATTCTGCTTCATTTTGAGGTGAATTGTGACAATAACAGCACTGTTTCTTGCATTTAGTTTGATTTTGGTTTCCACAGGAAAGTGGTCAGATTTTGTCATTGTTAACTCTTTGCTGTTTGCTTTCTACTCTCTGTAAACTTTAATGCTGTGCTTCTGCAGTCCAACGTGTGTCCGTACTATTTCCATTGTTTTTCACTTTTTGTGATGATCTTTTAAAGAAATGTATCACAAATGGAACGTTTGAACCAAGCGGAGTCATTCACCCAAACGCCCTGCTAACAGTTTGTTATTTTTTAATATATAAACGCAGAGGAGACGCAGCCGGACACTATTTACCTCCATTGAGTTTTATTTTGGGGAGTCAGAGGGCCGTTAATGTTGGCAGGAGGATTGTTTTGTTCCTGTAAGACATCTGTGTGCCAAACGGTGTTTAATAAGGAAGTTGACTCTACTTTTCTTCCCCTCCCTCAGTGAAGAGAAAGTGAAAATCTCGTTCTAGTTTTTGTGTGTGTGTGTGTGTGTGTGTGTGTGTTTGTAGACCCGGAAACCTGCTATCCATTGTACATTTTAGTGGTTCATGGTGGTATATTGTATTGTGATACTGTAAATGCTTTTATTTGTCATATTCTTATCCCCTTTATCCCTTAAAAGCACCTTATTGATCGCAGGTGGCAGTGGGAAAGGATTGAAGTGCACTGATCATGTAACTTGAGTGCTGTGTTTGTTTTTCTGACAAAGGTCTCTCTGGTCTGTGCTTACTTTGATGCAGCGTTTGCATTCAGCTGGTAACCATGCTATTTTCGGTGGCTCAGTGGTCTGTTAAAAGTGTGGTTGTTCCGCCCAGCAGGAGTCTTGCTTCAGACTGGCCTAAAATGGGCAGAAATGGTGCTGAACAAAAGCTGCTTGTCGCTCGTACAAAAGTACTTGAAGCGTTGCAGCCGGGACCGGGCTGCATTGCTATTGCCTGTGCCTCTCAACAGGAAAGGTATAGCCAACTTTAAGAAAAAACTACAACAAACAATTTACTGTTTACTGTAGTCCATGAAGAGTTTATTCATAAAGTCACAGCTGCTGCTGAGCAGATTGTAGTCCTAGCTGCCTCATGTCCACACACAAATAGCACCACATAGCCTCACCACATGACACATTTAGATCATTAATTACATGGCACGTTTTCTTTTCTCTATGATCTTAGCTAGTGAATTCAGAACATTTTTGTGTGTTTTGTCAGTGTGATAAATTAGCTGATGCTCAGAAGTGATGTTTGGCTGACTGTGTTCTTTCTCCTCGCCATCGCCACAGAGAGACAACATGTTCCCGAAGGGCACCAAACGCAAGTTCTCAGACTCCGGGGAGGAGCCGGTCTCCAGCGGCGACCAGGTGCCGGCGGCCCCATCTGTGGCGGCCCGGTCGCTGACGTCCTCCTACAGCCTGCAGCGGCAGTCGCTGCTCGACATGTCGCTGATAAAGCTGCAGCTCTGCCACATGCTGGTGGAGCCCAACCTGTGCCGCTCGGTGCTCATCGCCAACACGGTGCGGCAGATCCAAGAGGAGATGACCCAGGACGGCACCTGGCAGATCATGACCCAGGCCCTGGCGGCCGCCCAGTGTCCCACGGACCGCCTAGTGGCCACCGAGGTGCTGTGCCGGCAGACGGACGCGGCGGCTCAGGCCGGGCAGAGTCCCAAACCCTTTTCCGTGGCGGGCCTGGAGGAGGGCTACCACGCCGAGGAGGTGGTGATGGAGGGAGACGTGGAGACGGAGGTCACCATGTCTACTTTGTCGCCCGTCTCCTCCCAGCTGTCGTCCTCCGCCTCCTACCTGGCGGGTCCTTTTGTCATGGGTCCCTGCTGGGAGGAAGAGGACGACGAGGAAGACGGCGAGTGCGACGAGGACGAGGAGGACGACAGTGAGGACTGTGTGTCGGAGGGAGAGGAGGGGGACCGGGACCACCTGAGCCCAGACTCCAGGACAGGGGAGCAGGTTTTTGGGACTTTCGAGATCAAGCACCCGGCGCCGCCCCCTGACCCTGCGCTGGAGGAACTGTTTTCCGACGTAGACCCGTCCTACTATGACCTCGACACGGTGCTGACGGGCATGCAGAGCGCCCCCAAGATGGGGCCTTACGATCTGCTGGAGAGCCTTTCCTCCCACGGGCCCACGGCCCTCAGCTCCAGCTCGAGCTGCAGGTCAGACCTGAACGAACTGGACCACATCATGGAGATCATAGTAGGATCCTGAAACGCAGAACATTCCTCTGGCCTGTACCTGTCCCTCAGACTCTTTCCAGACTATGCACAGTACACATGTGCATGTTCTGTGCGTGGTATTGTTACACCAGGAGATGGTTGACGGTTTCGGAGCAAGGTGGGAAATGAACGGCGAGCTGTGTTGATTTCGGGCCGTTGGCGGCGTCGCTCGTCTGCTCTAACGGCCTCCTGGGCAAGTTGGCAGCTGCTGTTGGGGCCGTCATCTTTTATTTAAAAAAAAAAAAAAAATGGAATTTGCGGTAAAAGTAGAAATGAAATGAATTTGGGCTTTTCCAGACACGCTGGCCTTCGGGCGAAGCAGTTAGTTTCCTACTTTGTTGATGAAATCCAAAACTTCCCGATCGGTGCGAGGGCGAAGATAATTACCTATACCATGATGCATTCTTATTTACGTACTTTCCATGTTTACGTCTGTCATACATTCTGTCATACTAGCTCCTTCTGGTCGTACTCTGCCATTTGGTCCATTTCTATTTATTGTAACATGGACTGAGGAACAATTCATCACACTACAAGCATCGGAACCCAGAACAAATTGTAAATCCAAATCTATGAATCAATGCATATTTTCCTAAAGATTTGAGCAATTATGAATGGAATATATGTATATGTACGTATGTGTATATAGAAATATATTTTTTGCATTATACAGCTGGGGGGATTTTCTAAGTATCATTTGATATTATTATTGTTATTATTTTTCCCTCCCAAGCGGTTTTTAAGATTTTAATGTAGCCAGACTCGAGACCGTGTCTTCCCGTGGTTTGGTATAACAAGTCGACTGTAACCGGTGTCAGGACTGGCATCGTCACACCTTTTTGTTTATTTTATTTTTTTAAGGCGCTGTTCTTTCATTTTCTCAAAAGCTTTATTCGGGGTGGGGGCCTTACAACCACATTGGTTCCTGGTAAGTTGGCAGCATCCAGTGAGTTCCCTGCCCTGCTACACATACGGATTTAACAACAATGACAGCTTTGTCCTGAGAGCATTTGGAGAAACCCCGGGGTGATAACTGCATTAAGAAGCCATATTTCTTTCTCTCATTTGTTAGAACAACAAGTGAAGAGTTCTGTGGGTTAACACAATCTAATTTATTGTTTTATTTATTGTATTTATTATCTAGGTACAGACATGCCATATTGACGTATCAAATCAACCATGAGGCCTGATGAAATTATATTTATCCAAATTTTGCCCTCCGTTTTGAATGCAGTACCTATTTATTCCTCACTTTTATTATCTGTAGTAATGATAATATCCGGGTTACTATTCAAATCACTATGCAGCTCTGTCTACCGTGTTTCGAAATGATTGTATACGACTCAAATGTCCTTTAATTCCTTTATGCAAACAGTTGCCTTTCTCCTAAAGATGTGGAAAATCAAATGCATTTTTCAAAATTGTTCCTTTTTATCGTGATGAAGAGATTTAACTCAGGCAAAACAAAATGTATTGACAAAAATACAGTATTACGACACGCTTAATACCTTACCACAACACTCCTGAAGGATGTCACTCTGGTCTGAATGGGAGCTAGAACTTTCAAAGACTAATTACCGTTGTAAAATGTATGCATTTTTTTATATCAAGGAAAAAACATTGTAGCATCTTTGTAAATATTTTTTATAATAAAAGGTGCAACTATTGCGTGTTGATTGGAACCTTTTTGGGTGGGAATCTTTAACCTTTAAAGACCATTTTCTATAGATGTTTATTCTTATTGATTGTCACTAAAAAGACCAAAACCAGACAAATCTTAACCACAGGAAATGGTGCTTTCGTTGTAATGTTTTTAGCCACGCATTTAACGCGTCATTTGTTTTTAGACAACAATGGAGCTTTATGATGCAGCAAAATCGCTGATTGTTTTCTGGTCTTTTCACGGGATTGTTGGCAAATAAAAAATGTTAATGTTCGTACTAAGCCAGGAGAACATCGACGGGCAATGTTCCCTGATGGTCGACCCGCACATACATGTACTGGAATCACGTTGCACCTCCGTGTGTAGAGATTCGGACCCGTCGGATTGTTCCTTCACACGCGGAATGATGAATTCAGTGGACCGTGAATGCTGCTTTCCATCATTGTAAGTAACCCTCCACGCAGGCAAAGACACTGGTTCTCAAAGTGTCGGCCCCCGCGTGGAGATTAATGGCCTCTCGGTGACTCAGCAAAAAAAAGAGGCCGGGGGGGGGGTCAATGGAGGCTATAGTGTGTTAAGAAAGCACCAAACATAGAAAACAGTAAATGAAAAGCAGAAAACTGGTGCAACTGTGATTTTAACACACCTCTACTAGGTTTCTTGAAAATATTGAGGCGGTGGTGTGAAGTAAAGACAAATCACGGTTTGTGAATTTCATTTAAAAACATATCAAAATGATGGTTCTGGTGATGCGGCACGCATTCAGTTCAGTTTCTGTTCATCCGAAGAAGAAGAAGAAGAGGAAAGACGAAGTTTAGCGGTGAGGATGAAAACGTGAATGGAGAGTTTCCTTATTTGGTGTTTGCCCTCCCCCATCTTTCCTGTGACGTCGCTGCCGCCCCCCTCCTCCCTCCACCTCCTCTCTGTCTGCGTCATCTGTCTCTTTAAAATGCTGCTTTCAGGTGCTCACCCTTTGTGGTGGAAAATAACTAGTTACATTTACTCAGGTACTGTACTTACTGCTTTCGTGGCTATTTAAATGTCATGTTGCCTTTCACTTTAAGAATTGGTGTTTATAGTATTTAATACCACAACACGGATTTATATTCTCACTGATTCACCTGCTACACAACATGTACCGTTTCATATTCAAAATTGAAACGTCCCTCGATCGTAGACCGCAGTCACTGATGCCCCGATGTCATCCTGTCTTTGTTATTTCCGAGCCACACGTGAACGCAGCGGCGGCTCGCAGTCGGGGCACCGTGCCGCGCATTCGCTGTCCACGAGGGGCGGTGACGGAGTTTTGATTGGCGGCGAAACAGGCCAATCAGCTGCCTCCTCCCTGCCTCTCCCCCCTCCGACTCCCACTCCACTCCCCGCAGCTGTGAGGCAGACCGAGCATTCCTCATCTTCTCCCCGGGTTCCATAGCGGAGGAACGCGGCGACGGGGAAGCGAGTCGGAACCGCGGACGGGACGGATTCTCACGCTTCATGACACCTCCCGAGCGCACGGAAGGTATGAATGTAACCTGTTTTTAACTAATTACCCGAAATGTCGACATGTTCTGCCGTAACGTTTGGTTTAGTCGGCGCCGGTGTTTCCCCCCCACGCGAGTCCCTGAAGGGGTCGCGATAAAGTGTGAGGCAGTGACGTTGTTCTTTTTATACTAACGTTACTTTGAAGAGAAAGAGTCGTGGGGATTTGTTATTCCATCGTGTAATTAACGTCGTATAGTAATTCGTCCCTTTGTTAAATAAGACTAAACTGTTTTTTTTAAACCTCCTTTTTAAACTCATCAAATTAGGCTTCTTGTGAAGACGTTTGTTATTTGGGGAAACTTTAAATAGAGAATAACGTCAAAGTAAGTGAAGTCACAGACTCGTGTCTGCCGGTGAGTCACAGCAGAAAAAACGACTCTAAAAGGAAGAAAAAGTGAAACCAACTCCTTCATATTTATTTATTTATTTTATGTTGTGAGGTTGTTGTGAATGCAGTGCAATGCAGCCTAAAATAGTCAATAGTAAAGTTCCTAAAATTGGTTTATAACAGAAGTTTAGAGCATAATGGGTCAAATCTTTTTTTTTCAAGCTGAAAACTAGTCTCCATGAAGTTGTTTTTAGAAACGTTATACAGCGAACACATACATTTCATGCACACCCTTGATTATAAACGCCCGCACACAGACACACTTTTGCATATTTGAACAAGGATTAACCCAGAAAACCATTGAAAAATGGTCAGTTTCAGCATAAACCCGCAGAATGTTGTTCAAAGATGGTTGTTGGTTTGCTCACCTGCGTGTGTGCACCTATAGGTCCATGTTGGGTCGCGGGGTGAAGAGGAAGCGGAGCCACTCGGAGGAGCCGGAGGCCGAGAGCCCCCCCGCCGCGGCGCCGCAGGCCGACATGAGCGTCCTGCAGCAGCAGCGGCAGCGCGTGCTGGGCCTGTGCATGGAGAAGCTCCAGGGCCACCCGGTCGGCGCCGAGCCCAGCCTGCGGCGCTCCGTGCTGCTCGCCAACACGCTGCGGCAGATCCAGGAGGACATGCAGCGCGACGGGGGGCTCGGCCACCGCCCCGGGGAGGGCGCGCCGGCGACGTGCCCAGTGTGCTCTGACCCGCCCCCGGCGTGCTCCTCCCAGGAGGCCAGCGGCTCGCCGGAGCAGCACAGGTCCCCGCCCGCCGCCATCAGCGCCTGCAGCGACGCGGTGAGCGCCATGGGCTACCTCGGCGACCTCGCCCTGGACATGGACATCTTCGAGGACATCGACACGTCGATGTTCGAGACCTCCGAGCTGCCCTCCTGCTGGGCGGCGGCGGCGGCAGCGGGCTCGCCGTGGCCCCTCGGCGCGTCGCCGTGGGCGGACGAGGACGCAAAGACGGGCCCGCCGGGGAGCCTCCACTCGCGCCTGCTGGACCTGAACGAGCTGGACCACATCATGGAGATCCTGGTGAAGTCCTGATCGAAGGACGAGCTGACCTTTGACCTCTTGAAGCCTCCATCCCAAATGTCGGATAATGATTCAAATGAATTTTTCGCACTAATTCATAGAAAACCTCGGGTTGTGTGGACACAAAATATTGATTGCTGAAGATGACATTGGGGAACTATTTAACTGATTTTATACCGTTTCTGGTTATAACTCAGATATTTTTCTACAAATCTCAGTGGATTTAAATGCTTTCGAGTATTCTTGTTAAAGAAATTCTTTTTTTTTTAATCATTCAAAGAGACCAATTTGTGCAGCTGCAGCTTTGTGCCGTCAGTCAATAATGTGTAAAAAGCAGATGAGACGCGACTGGAACGAGTCGAAGGAACCCGAGCCGCTGATCACACCTCCGGCCGATCAGTGGTGGAAATCCCTTCAAACAATTAAGAGGCAGCGAGCTCGGTCCACCAGGAGGGCAAAAGGTCTCCTTGTTTTACTGTACGAGCGCTGTGTGATGGATCTTTGAACTCGTGTGTCTATTTGGGACGAGGCGATGAAACTGGGGAATCTGGCTCAGCCAAAGAAGAACGAAGTCCACGTTTGTGTTTGTTTGCATCAAAGGAATCGCTGTTTGTTTTAATGTTATTTATGAATGAAATGAAGGACTTGTTTGTGTGTGAGTGTAACTTATGATCCAGGTTCTGTTTACAGTCACTTCCACAGAAGTTCATCCTTCGCGGCAGCTCGTGTCCAACGGTTAAAGTGCATAAAACGCTTTAAAGCGCTTTAACCAGCAATGTAATCTCAGTCCGGCTCTTCTTCTGCCGCCTCTCAGAACGCTATGTGACATCAGAGGCGGATTTCTATTGAGATGTTTTCTTGACAAACTGCCTTCATGCTACCTCCTGCTCCTCCCCGTTGAAAGCCTCTTTTTACCCCGACGGCTTCGCGTCCACGACGTGCCTTACTGCGTTACCGCCGAGGTTTCCCGCTCTTCTGAACGCCACGAGAGCTTAACGCACCCGGACAGGATGACCGCTAACTAGCTGAGGGAGAGGGGGGAGGAGGAGAGGAGAAGAGAGGATGAGGAGGATGCAGCTTGTGTCACCTGTCCAGTGGGAGGGGCTTGGAGCATGTTTTGCCTGGACTCAGACCGCAAACCAATCAGGAGCTTCTCCAGCATCTTGATTTTGTTCCTCAGAAATACGGAAATAAAAAAAAGCTTCAGCGGTATTTCTAACGGAGCGGTCCGTAAAGCATTAAGCTGTTTGCTGTTATTATCGTCATCGTCGTGACGGAAGGCAGCCAGATGATAAATAATAATGTATTGTATTTTTTTGTGGAAGATTTTAAAATGTTTATTTAATGATACAGTAAAAAATACCCCAAAGGCCTTGTGTAAGTCGTTTTTTCTTTTAACCTCGTTATGTAACAGACCTGTGCGGAGGGGGAGGGCAAACGTCACATCCACGTGCCGCCCCCTCCCCCTCCCCCCCCGTGCTCGCCCCATGAGGCATTAGTCATGACACCACTGACGTGCACGTGGTTTGCCAAAGAAACTCTAATTTCACACCGTATTACTTATTCCACATCTCGATTAATTCAAACGAGATTAAAGGTGTGAAAACTCCTTCTGCATCGCGGCGGTTTCCGGCCGCGCGCCGCCTGGCAGGCGCAGCTCAGGGCGAAAACCCCCCAACTGGCTCCTTCCAAGGGAGGCAAAAGGAAGCCGCCTGCCCCCTGGTGTCCCTGAAGAGGTGTGCGCTGACCGGAAGCATGACGCTGCACCTTTCACACGCGTGTGTGCGTGTGTGTTACAGTATTGACGCCTACGTAAAATTAATAGGGGGGAATTTCTTCCGGAGACGGTTGCTGAGAGGAAATTAATTGAGGGTGACGTCATCGGGGGGGTGGGGGGGAGGGGCGCTGCAGAGGCCCGATGTTCTCCTGCCAGCTTCCGCTGACTCTGCACAGATGACCTCTGCAGAGCGCAGCTCACAGCAACGCATGTACATAATATGAAATGTGGATTTATCTTTGTAACAATGCGGCACTGAAGTCACAGTTGCTGCCAACGCGTCACATCAGATAGATCTGAATGCCATGTTCAATGAGTAACAGCATTTTAATTCCATTCTGTTTTTTTTTTTTCAAATGAATTACAATTGCTCCTTCAGATTCAAATGAAGTCTGCCGCTCATAGTTTCATGCTTCTGCCCAATTTGTTTTGTCAAATAAACAGTTATTGATGTTGTACCATGTAAAGTCAGTCAAAGTCAAAAAACAAATATTCAAAATCAAGAAACTGGAATTTAGCATCGACGAGTTATCGATTGTGTTCAACTAATCCCTCAAATCACTGTACCTTATCATTTTCCTTTTTGAAACTTAAAACACAGCTCAAGCCCGCATGCATAAATGAATAAATGCATGAACCTGAGTAAGAAGCATCAACAACAAGTAGAAATAACAACATGAATGAAATCTTTATCTCGACTGCAGCTCAGATGTGGGAATGTGCCTCCGTGCCCCCCTCCATGTAAGTGATTACACAGATGTGCGGTCCCTATCAGACCCGCAGCAGAAACGCATTTCATTCATTCCGCTACAAACGTGGTGCGTGTGGTCTTTGAGGCCGCGGTGCTTCCTGTTTGACCCGAGGACACGTGGACTGGTGGGACCGACAGTGAAGACAGTTACATCGGTTACAGATATTAGACCTTTCAATTTAACGTAATTATAAAACCTTGTATTTGTCCTCAATCCCTGCAGTGATCTTCACTTTCATAGTTCCACATGTTTAGATGTTACAGAGAAGAGTAGAAAGCCAGCAGCAGAGCGTACGGAGGCCTTTAAAGTGAGACGTGAGCACGTTTCAGAGAGGTGGAGCTCAGCCACAGTCAGGAAGGAAAAACAATGCAAGAATAAATCAGATGTCTTTGCTCTTCTTTGCACACGTCACCTTTTCTGCGTGTTTTCTTTCAAAAACAGATTTCAGTCAAAATGCACAAAATTGTTACAAATTGCAGTTAAAGCCTCCGTAATGGGAAGATTATGATCCCAGAGGAAGTTCACTAAATCATTCTGTCTGCAATAAGATATTCCATCATCGCTCGTTACAGGTTATTTACTGTCTGCAGGAAACGCCCTGTTGCGCAGTCCACACCGTGACTCTGCAGCTCTTCACCTGTGGGGATTCAAACCGGCAACCTCACAGCTGCCGGTCGACCACGAGGGGAAAACAACGGTACAACGCAGAAGTGACCCGCAGATTGACCTTTAAGTGGAGCCATTGTGATTGATTTCACACGGTCGGCAACGATTACAGCCAAAGGAGCGTTGTGAACATCTGTGGACGATCAGATCTCCCGGGAAGACGCGAGAACATCTGCATTTCACGCTGCCCGTGGTTGTTTTCTTGCAGATGAAGCGAGCTGCAGAGAAACGGCCTCGTGCTGAGCGCTGCCGACGTCTTCTGTGTGTTCACGTGTGGCAACGTGTTGGTTTGACGAATGACTACTGAATTAAGTGGCTGAACGACTTGCGTCTGACCACATCTGCATTTTGTCGTGCAACATCGTTGTATGATGAGAACCAGGTGAGAACCAGATCACTTTTAATCGAGCACTGCTGGATCAATCAGCCAGGAAACTCCAGGAATTCCAGCGATTCTGCAGAAAATTGGTTTCTGTAAAATCACCTTCATTGAATTTTGGAGACGCTCAGCAGACTAACCACGTTTAACTTGTTGACACAAGTCGTCCTGCAGTCAACTCTAGTGAGCAGGTGCACGTGTGCGTGCACGTGCACAGCCTCCTAACAGCGTGACTCCCGCGCGGCGCATCGATCCCTCACGGTCCCGCGGACATTCCAGCAGTAACGATGCGCCGCGGATCACCGTGCACATGTGTGGCATGCGCGCATAACGCTTCCTCGTGGAACCCGACGCTCACGTGGTTCCTTCCTCTGGGAACCGAAGTGCTCTCACACTTCATCACGGGGTCGCGACCCGCGGCCGGAACTCGTTCCATCGGCAGGTTCCTCAACTGTTACTGAGCTGCAACCGATGTGAGCGCACGTGATTGGACGTTAGACGCGGGCGCACGTGATTGGACGTTAGACTTCACTGTTCATTTATAGGAACAATAATAAAACTCTATTTGATGAAACTCACCTTCATGGGACAATAAAGGCCCGATGTAATCATCAGATGGATGAAGAGTAAGTGCTGATGAGGACATGTGGCGGGTGCGGTGGACACTGGGGGACACATGGACACAGGGGGACACGTGGACACAGGGATTGATAATAGAAAAACGCAATAAATAGGAAGGTTGTGACTCTGTGAAGGTCGCGCCGTCGTGTAACCTGAGAGCGATGTGACAACGAACCACAGAGCAGCACAATCGGCCTTTTTTCAGACGCTGGTATCGACGTGCACGTTGTCCTTTTGTCTTCCAGCATTCTCACGTAACACACCTTTTAATAAATGTAACGCGATGCGGAAATGATCAGACATTGATGAACAATTTGTCCGCTTAAAGAAAGATTTTTTTCCCCTCGAGCCAGAAATTGATTTAGTGTTTGGAAATGTGTTCTGAACTCGAGCCAGAACAAAATGCTGTGTCACCTTGCGATGATGATCTCATGCGTCTGTGTTTGTTTTCACATTAATTCACAAATGAAGCTTTTAGGAAAAAGGAGCTGGAAGAGACATTCGATAAACAAATGAGTTCCGCTGCATGAAGGGGATAAAACAAGTCGTGATTGATCCGGGATTAAAGCCCGTTGTGTGTTCGGACGCCGTGCAGCACTGCAGACACACAAACGCACAACACAAGCCACCTGATACCTGCCGCGCCTTCCTGCGCTTATCGATCCCCCGAGTGCTCGGCCCCGTCTTAATGCACCACTGCACGGCCCAAACACCACTTAGCACGAGCAGCCGAGGGACGTCAGCCAGAAGAAAGCCCCCCCCCCCCCCCCCCCTCCTCCCGCCAACCAGCGGGAAGACGCCACGCCGCCATCGATCACACAGCTCTTAAGTCACGTGAAAAAAGGCCTCAGTAGTCCAGTAAACTACTGAGAGAAACTAGGTCCCGTTTAGCATTTTCACCTGAAATGGGAATTAAAGCATCTCACATTTCACCAGGGAACATCAAATCAATCGATGACAAATCAATGTCCACAGAAGCCGTCTGTCGGTCAACAAATGACCCGTTTGTCTCGTCGGCGCCGCAGGAATCACAAGTGATTGAAGTTCGATATCTGATCACAAGAGAACAATGGAAGCAGCTCCTTTAAGCAGCTTTTTTCCCACATTCCCACGTGAGCATCTCTTATTATTTATGATTAGGCTCTACTGTTTGTAGCGCGTGACTGCTGTGACACACGTGTGTCAAAGAGGAGGAGATGCTCGACTCTGAACTAAACTCAACCCCCCCCCAGAAGGGACCAGTCTGGTCTCCATGGCGACCGAGAAGCCCACATGGTCTGTGTCCGGCCAGGCCCATCGGTGAGACGGAGCCGAGGGGAGAGGAGGGCGGGATGAAGGAGGGAGTGGGGAGGGGGGGGGGGGGGAGGAGATCTGTGAGTCTCCTCCCATAGTTAAGTTAGCGTGCTGCGCTTCAGGTCCGTGTTGGCGGAGTTTCCTTCGGTCGGCGGAGAAGCAGCCTCGCTCTCTCTCTCCTCTCTCCTCTGGTTATTTCTGCGACTCATCACACACACACACACACACACACACACGCACACGGGCTGATTCGAGACGAGCCGGGAGGGGAGGCAGCGGCGACAACAGCGGCCCCACCTGCGTTCCACCCTCCACCACCGCCAGCAGCCTCCGTCCGTCCCTCCGGCCGGGACGCCGCCACCATGTGCGACTGTTTCCACCTGGCGTTCCCCAACTGGCAGGCCGCCTCCTCCGGGACGGGTGGGCATCTTTCACTCTGCTCTCTCTTCCCTCTGTGACCCCCCTCTCCTGCGTCTGTGTGAGTGTGCTGGTGCTGATGCTGAGTTGTGTTGCAGGGTGTGTCTGCAGGAGTGTTTGAAGATGTCGCCCCCCCCCCCTCCCCCCCGCTGTGTGTTTGAAGCAGAGGCTGAAAGGCAGAAATAGTGAGAAAAGCTTCTGAAATGTGGGGACTGTTTGGCTTCTTTAAAGCTGCAGCTTTTTATGCTGTCGGCCTCCGTCTTCATGCGTCTCACGTGTTTGTTTAACCTCAGTTAGTTGTGGAATGTGTTTTCCACCTTTCGGGTTTTCGTCACACGGATGTTTTCGTGATGTAAATAAACCACATCGCCGCATCGCTGCAGCTCGTAAAAGTGATTCCAACATGAGCGGCATTAGGAAAGGAAAAGAAATGTTTGATTCATTGTGACGAACGTTTAAAGCGGAGAATCTTTGAAAAAAAATAATTTTAGTGTGCGACATTTAGTTTTATTATTTTTCCCTGGAAATATTTCCTGTGGATGTAATTTACACATTTGTGACTTATTTATTACAAAGACTGTCGGTAAGAATCCGTCCGAGGAGCTTTAGAGAGTAGAAAGAATCCAACAATGTGCTGCATCACTGACACGACGGATGGATGATTTAAGCGGAGAATCGCAACCCAAACCTCTGGAATTCATGACGTCATCATTTCACTACTGTGGCCCCGTGTTATTATCACATCACAGTACAATAAGAGTGACATATTGCTGCTGTGCATCAGGTCGGGCTCGTGTTGACGTGTGCTGATGTCTGATGAAACCGGCTGTGTTTCTACGCTCCTTTTACACACAATTCTCTGCTGCTTGTATTTGTAAGAGAGGTTTGCGCTGCCGTGAGAAGCTTCAGGTGGCGCTCAAGGTCAGAGAGAGAGAGAGAGCTTAGCTGACTGCTGGGGGGGCAGACGGGGAGGCCGATAGCTCAGCCGTGGAGCAAAGCCTCCTCTGGAATCCACATCCCGCCCCTGAGGTGGTTTCACTGTGGCGCCGCTGTCACTCAGCGCAGAGGAGTCGATCTGAGCATCAGGTTGCACCTTCCTCTGCGTTTCTTGGTTTTCATTCACGCGGCACCAGAAACCTCTTTCAAGGGGCTCAAGAGAAACCCAACTGTGGTCGTGTCAGTGAACAACTTTGAATGACTCAACTACATTCGAGTCCCTCTGCGCTGCCGGCCTGCAGTTGGATGGAAAGCATGCGCTCTCATGTTTGTCTAATCCGAGCGGAAAATCTAATTTTTGCCTCGTTCACTCAAATCTTATTACCATCTGGTTGCAAACAAACAGACAGGAGCTTGTGTCTGCTCGCAAAAAAAGACCGGGGGGGGGGGGGGGGGACAAGGGGCTTCCAGGTGTTTTTCAACAGGAAACACAAAGTGGAGCAGAAGGTGGTTACATAAGAGAGGAGCTGAGGAGAAGCTGAGTCTGGGTTTTTATGGTGCTTTCAAAGGGGGGGGGGGGGGGCAGTGGGGTCGATGCCAGCCTTTGTCTGAAAGGTTCAATGTCCCAGCAAAGCGTCCGTACACACCGGTCGCGGTGCCGCACCCAGATTCCGAAGCCGCAGCAACACCCAAAAATATGAATCATGCAGGATGTTCAGCACAAGAGGCTTCTCGGTTTCTATAATACGAACCATCCATGGAACCCGTCACCAGTCAGACAGGTGAATACGTCTACTGTTCAAAATCATTTTGACATCTTGTGTGAGCCGTGAGGGCCGTTATCAGGCCCTCTGCAGCGCCCACATGACCAATATTTGAGAAAGGAGGAACACTGGACGTCCGGCTGAATTAAGTAGTGAATTAAGAAACGTCCCGTCAGCAGAGCCTTGAATCCGTCACAAAGCTCCACGCAAACACGGACGCAACCACCGGGGCAGCAGCTGTGAGACGACACGCTAACCAGAGCAGAGCGAACAGCAGCCTGCTGACATGCACATCGATGCGACGATTCAGACTGTTTTTATGTTGCCTCTTTTTTGATGGTCAAGGCTGATGTGAAACGTCTCAATCAATTCCACCAGACTCCATCAAATGCCTCTCGATTCAATACCTTCAATTCTAGTTAAATAAAAGTGTTTTGTTTCATTTAATTGACAAGATGACGTCTTTATAACATATCGGCTTTACAGCTCTGGTTACAAAGTAAACTGAGGATTGATCAGGATGTGGGCTGGTATTTATAAAGGACAAATGTAAGGTTGGTGTAAAGTCAACATCACAGCGTGATTAAGTTAAGTTAATCCCGTTTGGGAGGCAACACGAGTTCAGGCGAGGGACGTCTCCCCGCGAGTGTCCCGCCCCTTTCGCCCACCCGTGGCCCGACGAGTCCCTCCTGACACTCGGCGTGTGGCGCTGCGCTCGGGAGGGTTTAACCGGCGCCTCGGTTTCTTCTCCAGCAGCTGAGCGGCGGAAGCAGGTAGGCGAGTTCCTCGATTCCACACACTGCGAGCTGAACGCCCACACGGGCTTTTCTCCAGGTTGTTGTTGTTGTTGTTGAAGACAAAGGCAGCCGCGGGGGCTTAAAACCATCGCCGACAGGTGTGGATCTACGCTCTGTGATGTCACTCACAGGGCTCATTTTAAGTGTCGTTCGATAAGCCGCTTGAACTTTCTGGGTTCATCGAAGCTGGAGACGGAGACGCGCGCTGGAAGTGTAGGAGTCTTAAATGTCTTCTAATGCACTTTACTCAGCAGCTCTGCACATGACGCCCATTAAAGCACTTACCTTCAACACTGGGATGGAAGATTGCTGAATATTACTAGAACTTGTTTTCAGGGCTTCTAACATAGTACTAGACCCAGGAATCCCTTCTTGTTAGAGGTAGACGGACCAACATGTATGTGTTTGAAATGATTATATATATATATATATATATATATAAAAATAAAATCAACATATAGTGTGTGATATAACGAAGCTCACATCAGACTAATTCAACTGGACTCAAATCAAACAGAGGTCATGTGTCAGTGCGGGTAATAATAATAATAATAATAATAATCTGACTAACCACATTGATTTGGAGTCTCGTCTGGATCGATGCGGCGGATCACTTAGCAGAGAAGAGGAGGCAGCGGCTTCCCGGGGGAATCGCTGCCGGGAAGAACTCTAAATAGTCTCAGCGTCGACCGCGGTGCCTGTGCGAGCCTCCGAACGGCTGCAGGAGTCAGAAGTCTTCAGACTCGCTGCTCGAAAAAGAAACAGAAGTGCAGAACGAAACACCGGCGCTTAACTTTTGTTTTTCCTTCATTCGTGTAACAAACCTCCACCTGAGACAAGTGAATGACACAATGTACGTCGACAAAATCAAGTAATACTGTATGTACACACTGGTGAATGAAGCGCTACTATTTGCTGAAGTACCTCTGTAGTAAACAGTTGCCATGACAGCACTTATTTGGGTATCTATTTGTCTGTGTTCTTTTCCTTTGAGGAGCCGGTCGAAGGCTGAGAGCACCGGAGCCGAACACAGAGGACGACTCGGTGAGTGACTTATCGATCACAAACGGGACGTCTGCTGACCTGTTGATTAAATATGTGACTCGTCGAGGGGACATTCCAATAAAGGGCAATAAGAAGAATGAGAATAAATGCAATTATCTTAGAGTTGTTTTGCTGTCGGACTGACGGACCAGCCAGTCTTCTTCACTTCAGCATGATGTTCATTTAGTAAATTGTGGTCCATTTGGAGTCAAACAGACCACGAAACAGGGCATGCTTAGGGGCGGGGCTTTACTGTGATTGACAGGTTGCCGTCTCTACGTCACTCCTCCGCATTACAGATGCGGTCACTTACATTTATTTGTAGCTTAAAAACAGCATCTGCAAAATGAAAACTTAAAAACCTTCGTCCAGAACCGGATGAGCAACATCGTCATGACTACGTCCACTTCTTGCGTACAGTCTATGTATCCGCCATATCGACCTCTGTTTGAAACCAAAAAAAACGGCCATTTTTAACATTTTTTAATTCCCTGCAGACATGTGACGAGCC
This sequence comes from Apeltes quadracus, assembly GCA_021346845.1. Classification (NCBI taxonomy): domain Eukaryota; kingdom Metazoa; phylum Chordata; class Actinopteri; order Perciformes; family Gasterosteidae; genus Apeltes; species Apeltes quadracus. Next base: position 1,234,925 of record CM037931.1, on the reverse strand, counting down.
ATCTCAGTTCACGGAGAGACCGCGGCCTCAAGGATCGTCCCCCGTCGAGGAGTACCCCGAAACCGAAAAATACAGCGACAGTGACAGAGAGGTACGCAGCTCCAACACCAACAACTAGGTCAAGACTGTAAATCAGCTGATAATTAAATAACCAAGTATTTAGTTCACCGACCCACATCCAGCACTCATCACTGGGTTTCATTTCATCGCTCACCTCAACTGGTTACTTGAACCGTTAGCGAACACACAGGCTCATTCTACGGAATGACCCATCTTTTACAAAAATAAGACATGTGGGTCATTCATGCTCGCTTTTTGCTTTTTGTAGGCCAAAATATAAATATGGTGGAGAGTATTTAATGAGTAAAACAGTACATGTGAAAGCAGTGAAGTGGACTGCGTAAGTGTCGGTCCACATGAAGCTGGCTGCGCTTAATCAAAGATAACATTGTATTCTGGGTTTAATTAGATGTCCTATTAGTTACTTTGTTGCGGGTCCCACCCATCGGAGACAATCAAATCACACAGTGAAGTCTGAATCACGATGTTTACACATGGTGGTGCTAAAAGAACAAACTCTCGCCCCAACGCGCTACAATCCGAGTCTCGTTCATCCAGCCGCACGCTCACTGCTTCCCCAACACAGGCACTGTGATTCTTTTACTGCTTTCACCGGGGATCCGTGCGGGAAAAGAAGATTTTATTCAGGAATTCCAGGTAAAACGCGGTGAGAAAGTGAGTCACAAATGCTTCTTTTAAGGGTGAAAAATCTTTTTTTTTTTGCATTTGTCCCATAAACTCAACGTCATGTGAATGAAATGAAACTCTATTGAGTGCACAAAGTAATAATTGAACATCTTATCGTTGACTCCCTCGGACGTATCAGGCTCTGTTGTGTCCAGTCGACACAGTAAGGTGTAAGATCGGCTTTCTGTTTTGTTTGCTGTTGCATGTAGAAATATCGATCCAGGCTCAGCTACTCATGTAAGAACGTGTGAGTATCAGCTTTCCTCTCCGTGGAAACGCTTTTCACAGCTCGTCTGTTTTTCTGTCTCGTGTTCAGTTAGAATTCCAATTTCCTTCTATTTTTCCTTCAGTGTGAGGCGGCGCATGACCCGCACCTCAAGAGAGGGAGTGGAAAGAAGACTAAGAAGTCTGGGCTTGGGTCCATGTTTGAAAAGCGTTCAACTCCTAAGATGAGCAAACTCAAGGTGAGATATTCTCTCTGCTTGCGGCCTGCAGGCAACAGTTTGACGGGGAAAAGGATTTCAAGGCCTGCTTTGATTTGTGTTCGTGCAGGAAGATCACAGTCCTGAATCTGGGGTGATAGTGAAAACGGCCCAAGGCGGATGTGCGGAGGGTCTGGTCTACGGGGGAGGGGGCAAAGAGGGAATCTTCATTACGGAGGTGATCCCGGAGTCACCTGCCTCAAAAAATCTGGAACTCAAAGAAGGTAAACTAGCATTTGTAAATAAGAAACAATTATAGTGGCATTTTCTTTTCTCTTATTTTGAATGTTGTCCACATTTTTCAAATTTAAAATCCCATTACAAATCTACTGCGGATATTGTTGTTTATAGACAGTTTTATGGATACGAATGTCATTCCATTAACCCGAAGAAGCTTGTGGAAGTATCCCTTTCTGTTGATATAATTCCCCTGTAGCACACAGACCCTGGCATCTCCCTCCTTTGTGCTTCTGTAAAGTTTTCCTCTTGTTTATGCAGGCGATCAGCTCCTGAGCGCCACTGTGTACTTTGACGACGTGTCGTACGAGGACGCCATTCAGATTCTGGAGCACGCTCGGGCCTACAAAGTGAAGCTCTGCCTGAAGCGCAAACCAGACGTCACAGAGACTGAATCAGCCATCGAATCCAACATCATCCCTGTAACTATTTTCACGGTGTCAAGACTCTTTATGAGAAAAAAAGAAAGGCTTAAAAATGACATTTTTTCCTTTTTCTGTTGCTCATCAGGAGGAAGATGTCTACGCTCCAGAAATGAGGGAGCAAGGTAAAACCAAAAGCCGCGCCGAAGCCCGCATTTCATGGCCTAAGTTTCCCTCTTTTGGAAAAGGACGCAAGTCCCGTTTCACACGGTCGCACAGCTCCTCCGAGGCCGACGAGCAGAGGAAGCTCGAGCTCAGTCCCACTACAAGTGACACCGAGTCCCCTATCAAATCCCAGGATGCTCTAAAAGGCAAGAAGAAGCATAAAATAAAGCTTTCTGGTCTAAAAAAGAGAGGCAGAGTCAGTTCGTCGGAAGGACCAGGACACTGACGCACCGGCATCTGCTCAGATGGCTTCGCCTGAGTGCCTTGAAAGCCCCTCAGGAGAAACACCTCAAGTATACGTGACAGACGACCCGAAAGTAGTGGAGGATGTGAGACTAGATCAAGAACCTCAAAGTGTTTCACACAAAGTGGAGCTCATCACTATAGCTAGCACTTTGAAAACGGAAGATCTAACCGTGGCTCTGGCAGGTAAAGAAGATCCCTCTGGCATCAAGTCCCCCGATGGGAAGAAAAAGAAGAGAGAACTATCTCAATTGAAAATGAAGATTTTGGGGAAGGATAAATCGCACAAGAAAGACACAAAAGCAAAATCCTCTCCAAAACGTTTGAGGACGCTTGGGGCAAGTATAGAAAAAGCAGACAAACCTGAAATGGGAAAATCTGAATCACACACAAACCTACTGGGAAGTCAAGTTGATGACGACAATCAAGTAATCAAAATGAGCGTATCAAAGGGGGAACTTGAGATATCTGACGTTGCATTAATACAAAAATCTCCGCAGAAAGGTAGAGAGAAAACAAACAAAGGTAAGGACGTTAACCCGAAACAGGAAACAAAGAAAGATTCAACATTCAAACTGCCTAAGATAGGCTTCAGTGACATCGCCAACGAGGAAACCATCACAAAAATAAATGCAAATGTTGAAGAATTCACAACTAAAATTGAGAAGCACAGAGCTGAGGTTTCAGAAGTGAAAGAAGATCCATATCAGCGACTGTCAAAAAGCTTTTCCACAACAAAACTTCCCAAACGTGAAGACATTGAGATTCCAGGCATGGAGGACATGTCCAAGACGACCCGAGCCAAAAGAATTAAAGAGCCTAAAACAGTTTTTACCAAACATTATGAGGACATTCAAGCTGAAACTGTACAAATGTCAATTGATGTCGACCGAGTGAAAGAGGCAGTTTCAAAATTGCCTGGATTTAAGCTGCCAAAGGTTGACACCAGTGGAATGCCTATTCCTGAAGAAATAACTGTCATCGACGCGAATGCACAAAGAATATCTGTGAAAACCCCCACTAAAACCAAACATGACGCACCCTTAAGTAAGTTCGACGCTACTGCCTCTCCAGACGTCTCCAAGACTACAATCAAACTACCAAAGATCAAAGCTGCTGATTTAGCTTTGGAGGAAATTTTAACCGTGACCCAGGTGGATTCAAAGAAGCCTGGAAAGGAATACGAAGCCGAGCCAAACAACAAAAGTGACGAAGATGTTTATAAAAGAGAACATATCATAATACCTGGAAAAGAAAGCGCTCAAGAAGAAGCCATTCTTCAGACACAAGAAACACAAGGCCTAGAAGGCATCAAATCTGAATACCCATCGGCGGCAACGTTCAAAACAAAGGGGGGGAAGATAACAATGCCCAGCTTTGGGATTGCAAAACCAGACATAAAGATTCCTGACGTTGCAATTTACTTGCCAAAACAAAATATCTCTGAAGAAACAGTTGACAACATAAAAGGAGAAAGGACTATATTCCTCCCAGGGGAAGAAACTCCGAAGACAGAAACAAGAAACGAGATTGAAGGAGTCACATTGGATGTCAAAATACCTGAAATGGAAGGCATTGAATACATTGATTCAGTGGAAGGTTCACCAGCCATAAAGGATGGCGGGGTTAAGCTTTCAAGTTTTGGTGTTAATATTAACGCTCACATTCCAAAGGCTCACCTCCCCTGTGCAGATGTCGGAGAAGTAAAATTTGATGAATCAAGAAAGGAGACATTCAAACTGCCCAAAATTGGAGAAGGAACTCCGGACATCAGCGTAAATGTGCCACAAGCAAATGAGGACATAAAAATGGATGGGGCTGGGCTAAAATCACTTAAAATGGGGGAAAAGGGTGTTGAATTCCATCTTCCAAATCTCTGCATTTCCATGCCAGAGGTGAAGGCGTCCAAAGTTGACTCAAGTGTATCAAAAAAATACTTCACAATATCAGAGGCTAAAGCTGAAGTGAAACTCCCAGCAGCCCTTGACAGTGACACTACCCTTTTAACCATAGATGCTGCCCATCCAGAGCAAAAGATGGATGTTCAAAAAGTCAGACCTCTGAGGACGGAAGGGGAATTTTATGGGGAAGAAGGGAAGTTCAAAATGTCAGGATGTGGTGTAAAAATACCAGAAATACAAGAATATGACTTAGGCTTATCAAAGAAAGATGTAGATGTAATTTTGCCTCAAGCTAATGCAATAGTCAAACTTCCTCATGTTGAAAATACAGAATCTGGTATTAAAGTTGAGGGCAAAGCTCCAGAGATCGCAGTTTGCGAACAGGATATTGAAAGATCGACATCAACATTTAAGATGCCAACTTTTAAATTACCAACAGTTGGAGTTGGTACTCCAAACATGGTTGTGGAAGTATCTGACACGGACAAAGATGTCAAGCTTGACGGAGCTGACATTGACAGGCCTGCAGTTAACATTGAAGCACCCAGTGTTGAGATTGAGGGTCAATCAATAGATATGAAAGCAACTCGGGTTCCACATCTCAAGTTCCCTATGCCTAAAGTTAAAGGGCCTCAAATTAATTTAAGTTCAACCAAGAAAGTTGTAGATGTCACACTACCAGAAACAAGTGCTAAAATAAAACTCCCAAAAGCCCCTCAAATTGACACAAGTCATGCAAAAGAAGTTTTGATTCCGGAGAGGAAAGTGCAAGTTAAAGAGTCTGATTTAGAAATGAAACCTTTGCAAAGTGATGTTGAAATTGACCGGCAAAGAAGCAAGTTAAAAATGCCGAAGTTGGGAATGTCGATGCCAAAAGTCAAAGGGCCTGAAATTACCTTTGGCTTATCAAAGAAAGATTTAAATGTTACGCTGGGAGAAGCAAAAACTGAAGTAAAAGTACCTGAAATTGAAACAAAAGAACCCTCTGCTAAAGTAGTAATTAAAGCTCCTAAAAAAAGTACGGAAGTATCACAGTCAAAATTTAAGATGCCGACGTTCAAACTACCAGAAATTGGAGTTGGAACTCCAAACATTTCTGTAGAAGTACCTGAAATGGACCAAGATGTAAAAATTGATGGAGCTGCTATAAATGACGAAGGGTCTGCAGTTAACATTACAGCACCCAGCATTGATATCGAGGGCCCTTCAATGGATATGAAGACTACAGGAGCTGAACAAGAGAAGATAGGAAGCAAGTATAAAATGCCACATCTTGGTTTCGCCATGCCAAAAGTGAAGGGTCCAAAAATTGATTTAAGCCTACCAGAGAAAGACATAGATGTAAAATTACCAGCGACAAAAGTTGATGCCAAGATTGATCTTGAAAAAGTAGATGTTTCAATCCCAGAGGCTAAGATGGAAATGACAAGGCCTGACACGGAAATGCACTTTGTGCAGAGTGAAGACAAACTTGATGGAAAAGAAGAAGCATTAAAAATACCAAAGTTTGGAATCAAAATGAAAAAAGTAAAAGGGCCAGAATTTGACTGGAGCTCATCAAAGAAAGACATTAATGTCCCTCAACAACAGATAACAGTTGAAGTCAAACATCCAGAAGCCCCTAAAATTCATGCCAGTCTTGGAAAAGCAGAAGTCTTGATACCAGGTGCTAAGATGGAGGTTGAAAATCCTAAAATGGAAATCAATCAGACCCGCAGGGAACTTGAAGAACAGCGAGGCAAGTTCCAAATGCCAAAGTTTGGAATCACAATACCAGAAGTAAAAGGACCTGTAATTGACTTAAGCTTCTCAAAGAAAGACGTAGATGTGACACTACCACAGGCTGAAGCTGAGGTTGAACTCCCAGAAGCTCCTAAAATTGCTATGGATATAAAACCAGCAGAGTGTGAAGCAGAAATAGATGGACGAGGAGGCAAGTTAAAAATGCCAAAGTTTGGAATCTCAATGCCAAAAATAAAAGGACCTGAAATTGATTTAAGCTCATCAAAAAAATATGTAGACATCTCATTACCAGACGCCAAAGGTGAAGTCAATCTCCCTCATATGGAACTCCAAGAAACGTCCACTGAAGTGGATATTAGAGCTCCTGAGATTGACGGTCAAACAAGCAGTGTGAAGGAATCAACATCAACATTTAGATTGCCAACATTCAAATTTCCCAAATTTGGAGCTGCAACTCACAATATAAGCATTGAAGAAACTTCTGCTGGAGGGGAAATTGAACCTCCTGAGATCAAGGTTGGGACAAACGGTACAGATGGATCACCATCAAAATTTAAGATGGCGACATTCAAATTACCAAAAATTGGAGTTGAAACTCCAAGTGCCACCATTGAAATGGTTGACAAGGAAGTCGACATTAAAATTCCTGAAGAGGTTCTTGCAGTTGATGTAGCTGCACACAGTATTGACATTGAAGACTCAATTAAACTTGAAGGAAAAGGAAGCGAGTTCAAACTCCCAAGTCTCAGTTTTTCTGGGCCTCAAATCAAACGACCTGAAACTGATTTAAGCTTATCAAAGAAAGATGTTGATGTGACTCTACCAGAAGCCAAAGGTGATGTCAAACTCCCTGATGTTGAGCTGAAAGGAACTTCTGCGGAAGTGGAAATCAAAGCCCCTGAGATCAAGATTGGGACAAAGGGTGGATCACCATCAAAATATAAGATGCCGACTTTCAAATTACCAAAAATTGGAGTTGGAACTCCACGTGCCACCATAGAGGCGCCTGATCTGGATGGAGACATCAATATTGATGGAGCTGACATCAAAATTCCTGAAGAGGTTCTTGCAGTTGACATTGCAGCACACAGTATTGACATTGAAGAACCATCAATTGAACTTGAAGGAAAAGGAAGCAAGTTCAAACTCCCAAGTTTCAGTTTTTCTGGGCCTCTAATCGAACGGCCTGAAACTGATTTAAGCTTATCAAAGAAAAATGTGGATGTGACTCTACCAGACCCCAAAGCTGATGTCAAATTACCTAATGTTGAACTGAAAGAAATCTCTGCTGAGGTAAAAATTAATGCTCCTGAGATCAAGATTGGGACAAAGGGTACAGATGGATCACCATCGAAATATAAGATGCCGACATTCAAATTCCCTAAATTTGGATTTGGTACTTCAAGTGTGACCACTGAAGTACCTGACAAAGACGTAACAATTGAAGGAGCTGAAATAAATATTTCCAAACAGGTTCCTGAAATTGACATTGCAGCACCCAGTTTTGACATTAAAGACCCATCAATTGAACTTGAAGCAAAAGGAAGCAAGTTTAAACTTCCAGGTCTCGGTATTTCTGGGCCTCAAATCCAACGAGCTGAAATTGATTTGAGCTTATCCAAGAAAGATGTTGACGTGACTCTACCAGAAGCCAAAGGTGATGTCAAACTCCCTGATGTTGAGCTGAAAGGAACTTCTGCGGAAGTGGAAATCAAAGCCCCTGAGATCAAGATTGGGACAAAGGGTGGATCACCATCAAAATATAAGATGCCGACTTTCAAATTACCAAAAATTGGAGTTGGAACTCCACGTGCAACCATAGAGGCGCCTGATCTGGATGGAGACATCAATATTGATGGAGCTGACATCAAAATTCCTGAAGAGGTTCTTGCAGTTGACATTGCAGCACACAGTATTGACATTGAAGAACCATCAATTGAACTTGAAGGAAAAGGAAGCAAGTTCAAACTCCCAAGTTTCAGTTTTTCTGGGCCTCTAATCGAACGGCCTGAAACTGATTTAAGCTTATCAAAGAAAAATGTGGATGTGACTCTACCAGACCCCAAAGCTGATGTCAAATTACCTAATGTTGAACTGAAAGAAATCTCTGCTGAGGTAAAAATTAATGCTCCTGAGATCAAGATTGGGACAAAGGGTACAGATGGATCACCATCGAAATATAAGATGCCGACATTCAAATTCCCTAAATTTGGATTTGGTACTTCAAGTGTGACCACTGAAGTACCTGACAAAGACGTAACAATTGAAGGAGCTGAAATAAATATTTCCAAACAGGTTCCTGAAATTGACATTGCAGCACCCAGTATTGACATTAAAGACCCATCAATTGAACTTGAAGCAAAAGGAAGCAAGTTTAAACTTCCAGGTCTCGGTATTTCTGGGCCTCAAATCCAACGAGCTGAAATTGATTTGAGCTTATCCAAGAAAGATGTTGATGTGACTCTACCAGAAGCCAAAGGTGATGTCAAACTCCCTGATGTTGAGCTGAAAGGAACTTCTGCGGAAGTGGAAATCAAAGCCCCTGAGATCAAGATTGGGACAAAGGGTGGATCACCATCAAAATATAAGATGCCGACTTTCAAATTACCAAAAATTGGAGTTGGAACTCCACGTGCCACCATAGAGGCGCCTGATCTGGATGGAGACATCAATATTGATGGAGCTGACATCAAAATTCCTGAAGAGGTTCTTGCAGTTGACATTGCAGCACACAGTATTGACATTGAAGAACCATCAATTGAACTTGAAGGAAAAGGAAGCAAGTTCAAACTCCCAAGTTTCAGTTTTTCTGGGCCTCTAATCAAACGGCCTGAAACTGATTTAAGCTTATCAAAGAAAAATGTGGATGTGACTCTACCAGACCCCAAAGCTGATGTCAAATTACCTAATGTTGAACTGAAAGAAATCTCTGCTGAGGTAAAAATTAATGCTCCTGAGATCAAGATTGGGACAAAGGGTACAGATGGATCACCATCGAAATATAAGATGCCGACATTCAAATTCCCTAAATTTGGATTTGGTACTTCAAGTGTGACCACTGAAGTACCTGACAAAGACGTAACAATTGAAGGAGCTGAAATAAATATTTCCAAACAGGTTCCTGAAATTGACATTGCAGCACCCAGTATTGACATTAAAGACCCATCAATTGAACTTGAAGCAAAAGGAAGCAAGTTTAAACTTCCAGGTCTCGGTATTTCTGGGCCTCAAATCCAACGAGCTGAAATTGATTTGAGCTTATCCAAGAAAGATGTTGACTGTGACTCTACCAGAAGCCAAAGGTGATGTCAAACTCCCTGATGTTGAGCTGAAAGGAACTTCTGCGGAAGTGGAAATCAAAGCCCCTGAGATCAAGATTGGGACAAAGGGTGGATCACCATCAAAATATAAGATGCCGACTTTCAAATTACCAAAAATTGGAGTTGGAACTCCACGTGCAACCATAGAGGCGCCTGATCTGGATGGAGACATCAATATTGATGGAGCTGACATCAAAATTCCTGAAGAGGTTCTTGCAGTTGACATTGCAGCACACAGTATTGACATTGAAGAACCATCAATTGAACTTGAAGGAAAAGGAAGCAAGTTCAAACTCCCAAGTTTCAGTTTTTCTGGGCCTCTAATCGAACGGCCTGAAACTGATTTAAGCTTATCAAAGAAAAATGTGGATGTGACTCTACCAGACCCCAAAGCTGATGTCAAATTACCTAATGTTGAACTGAAAGAAATCTCTGCTGAGGTAAAAATTAATGCTCCTGAGATCAAGATTGGGACAAAGGGTACAGATGGATCACCATCGAAATATAAGATGCCGACATTCAAATTCCCTAAATTTGGATTTGGTACTTCAAGTGTGACCACTGAAGTACCTGACAAAGACGTAACAATTGAAGGAGCTGAAATAAATATTTCCAAACAGGTTCCTGAAATTGACATTGCAGCACCCAGTATTGACATTAAAGACCCATTAATTGAACTTGAAGCAAAAGGAAGCAAGTTTAAAATTCCAGGTCTCGGTATTTCTGGGCCTCAAATCCAACGAGCTGAAATTGATTTGAGCTTATCCAAGAAAGATGTTGATGTGACTCTACCAGAAGCCAAAGGTGATGTCAAACTCCCTGATGTTGAGCTGAAAGGAACTTCTGCGGAAGTGGAAATCAAAGCCCCTGAGATCAAGATTGGGACAAAGGGTGGATCACCATCAAAATATAAGATGCCGACTTTCAAATTACCAAAAATTGGAGTTGGAACTCCACGTGCCACCATAGAGGCGCCTGATCTGGATGGAGACATCAATATTGATGGAGCTGACATCAAAATTCCTGAAGAGGTTCTTGCAGTTGACATTGCAGCACACAGTATTGACATTGAAGAACCATCAATTGAACTTGAAGGAAAAGGAAGCAAGTTCAAACTCCCAAGTTTCAGTTTTTCTGGGCCTCTAATCAAACGGCCTGAAACTGATTTAAGCTTATCAAAGAAAAATGTGGATGTGACTCTACCAGACCCCAAAGCTGATGTCAAATTACCTAATGTTGAACTGAAAGAAATCTCTGCTGAGGTAAAAATTAATGCTCCTGAGATCAAGATTGGGACAAAGGGTACAGATGGATCACCATCGAAATATAAGATGCCGACATTCAAATTCCCTAAATTTGGATTTGGTACTTCAAGTGTGACCACTGAAGTACCTGACAAAGACGTAACAATTGAAGGAGCTGAAATAAATATTTCCAAACAGGTTCCTGAAATTGACATTGCAGCACCCAGTATTGACATTAAAGACCCATCAATTGAACTTGAAGCAAAAGGAAGCAAGTTTAAACTTCCAGGTCTCGGTATTTCTGGGCCTCAAATCCAACGAGCTGAAATTGATTTGAGCTTATCCAAGAAAGATGTTGACTGTGACTCTACCAGAAGCCAAAGGTGATGTCAAACTCCCTGATGTTGAGCTGAAAGGAACTTCTGCGGAGGTGGAAATCAAAGCCCCTGAGATCAAGATTGGGACAAAGGGTGGATCACCATCAAAATATAAGATGCCGACTTTCAAATTACCAAAAATTGGAGTTGGAACTCCACGTGCCACCATAGAGGCGCCTGATCTGGATGGAGACATCAATATTGATGGAGCTGACATCAAAATTCCTGAAGAGGTTCTTGCAGTTGACATTGCAGCACACAGTATTGACATTGAAGAACCATCAATTGAACTTGAAGGAAAAGGAAGCAAGTTCAAACTCCCAAGTTTCAGTTTTTCTGGGCCTCTAATCAAACGGCCTGAAACTGATTTAAGCTTATCAAAGAAAAATGTGGATGTGACTCTACCAGACCCCAAAGCTGATGTCAAATTACCTAATGTTGAACTGAAAGAAATCTCTGCTGAGGTAAAAATTAATGCTCCTGAGATCAAGATTGGGACAAAGGGTACAGATGGATCACCATCGAAATATAAGATGCCGACATTCAAATTCCCTAAATTTGGATTTGGTACTTCAAGTGTGACCACTGAAGTACCTGACAAAGACGTAACAATTGAAGGAGCTGAAATAAATATTTCCAAACAGGTTCCTGAAATTGACATTGCAGCACCCAGTATTGACATTAAAGACCCATCAATTGAACTTGAAGCAAAAGGAAGCAAGTTTAAACTTCCAGGTCTCGGTATTTCTGGGCCTCAAATCCAAAGAGCTGAAATTGATTTGAGCTTATCCAAGAAAGATGTTAATGTGACTCTACCAGAAGCCAAAGGTGATGTCAAACTCCCTGATGTTGAGCTGAAAGGAACTTCTGCGGAGGTGGAAATCAAAGCCCCTGAGATCAAGATTGGGACAAAGGGTGGATCACCATCAAAATATAAGATGCCGACTTTCAAATTACCAAAAATTGGAGTTGGAACTCCACGTGCCACCATAGAGGCGCCTGATCTGGATGGAGACATCAATATTGATGGAGCTGACATCAAAATTCCTGAAGAGGTTCTTGCAGTTGACATTGCAGCACACAGTATTGACATTGAAGAACCATCAATTGAACTTGAAGGAAAAGGAAGCAAGTTCAAACTCCCAAGTTTCAGTTTTTCTGGGCCTCAAATCAAACGACCTGAAACTGATTTAAGCGTATCAAAGCAAAGTATAGATGTGACTCTACCAGACCCCAAAGCTGATGTCAAATTACCTAACGTTGTACTGAAAGAAACGTCCGCTGAGGTAGAAATGAATGCTCCTGAGATCAAGATTGGGACAAAGGGTACAGATGGATCACCATCGAAATATAAGATGCCGACGTTCAAATTCCCTAAATTTGGATTTGGTACTTCAAGTGTGACCACTGAAGTACCTGACAAAGATGTAAAAATCGAAGGAGCTGACATTAATATTTCCAAACAGGTTCCTGAAATTGACATTGCAGCACCCAGTATTGACGTTAAAGACTTGTCAATTGAACTTGAAGCAAAAGGAAGCAAGTTTAAACTTCCAGGTCTCGGCATTTCCGGGCGTCAAAATCAACGGGCTGAAATTGATTTGAGCATATCCAAGAAAGATGTTGATGTGACTCTACCAGAAGCCAAAGGTGATGTCAAACTCCCTGATGTTGAGCTGAAAGGAACTTCTGCGGAAGTGGAAATCAAAGCCCCTGAGATCAAGATTGGGACAAAGGGTGGATCACCATCTAAATATAAGATGCCGACTTTCAAATTACCAAAATTTGGAGTTGGAACTCCACGTGCCACCATAGAGGCGTCTGATCTGGATGGAGACATCAATATTGATGGAGCTGACATCAAAATTCCTGAAGAGGTTCTTGCAGTTGACATTGCAGCACACAGTATTGACATTGAAGAACCATCAATTGAACTTGAAGGAAAAGGAAGCAAGTTCAAACTCCCAAGTTTCAGTTTTTCTGGGCCTCAAATCAAACGGCCTGAAACTGATTTAAGCGTATCAAAGCAAAGTATAGATGTGACTCTACCAGACCCCAAAGCTGATGTCAAATTACCTAATGTCGAACTGAAAGAAACGTCTGCTGAGGTTGAAATTATTGCTCCTGAGATCAATATTGGGACAAAGGGTACAGATGGATCACCATCGAAATATAAGATGCCGACATTCAAATTCCCTAAATTTGGATTTGGTACTCCAAGTATAGAAGTGCCTGAGAAAGAAACTAAAATTGATGGAGCTGACTTTCAAGTTCCTGAAGAGGTTCTTGCAGTTGACATTGCAGCACCCAGCATTAACATCAAAGATCCATCAATAGGTATTAAAACTACAGCAACTGAACCTGAAGGAAAAGGAAACAAGTTTAAACTGCCAAGTCTCACCTTTTCTGGGCCTCAAATCAAACAGTCTGACATTGATAAAAGCTTATCTAGGAAAGATGTGGATATGACTCAACCTTCAGCTGAAGTAAAACTCACTGGTTTTAAACTAAAAGAATCTTCTGCCGAAGTGGAAATCAAAGCTCCTGGAATTGATGTTGAAACAAGTAATGTTCAAGGATTGTCAGCAAAACTTAAAATGCCATCATTCATGTTACCCAAATTGGGAGCTCCCCATTTCAGTGTGGAAGTAACTGACGTGAACAAGGACATTCAAGTGGATGGCGCTAATTTAAAATTACCAGAAGTAAAAGCTGAAGTAATACCCCCTGATGTTGGAATCAAAGAGCCCTTAGGTTCAAATTCAGCATTAGAGGCAGACATGATCGAGGGTGATGCCAAGTTAAATAAGACAAGCTGGACAATGCCTAAGTTTTCATTTTCAAAGAAAAGCGTGAAGGGCCCTGACGCTGATGTCAACTACAATGCCCCAAAAGTTGATGTTGATGAAGGTGATGTAGAATTAGACAGGCAGGAAAGCAAGTTAAAAATGCCAAAGTTTGGCATCTCAATACCAAAAGTAAAAGGGCCTGAAATTGATTTGAGCTTATTAAAGAAAGACGTAGCTGTCACGTTACCCAAAACCAAAGCTGAAGCTCAACTTCCAGATGTTGAAATAAAACAACCGTCTGCTACAGTGGAAGTTAAAGCTGCGGAAATTGAAGCTCCAACTGGTAATGTGGAAGGATCCCCGTCAAAACATAAAATGCCAAAATTCACATTGCCCAAATTCGGAGATGCTACTTCAAAGGTCAGTGTGGACGTGCCAGACGTTGACAAAAAGATCAAAATTGGCAGAGCTACAGTGGATACCAATGCACCCAAAATTGATGGCCTTTCTGTTGATGTGAAAGCTGAAGGAAGTGAAGTGGGAGGGTCAGGAAGCAAGTTCAAAATGCCAAAGTTTGGTATTTCAATGCCAAAAGTAAAAGGGCCTGTTAATTGATTTAAGCTTATTAAAGACAGATGTAGATGTCACATTACCAGAAGCAAAAGCAGAGGTCAAACTACCAAGTGTTGAAGTCAAAGAACCCGAAGCCTTCATTTCCACATCAGATTCCCCAACAGTTGAAGTAGAAACCAAGATGAAACGATCAAATTGGACATTCCCATCCTTTTCAAAGACAGCTGGTAAAATCCCAGATGAAGATGTTGACCTTGAGAAACCCAAAGTTGATGTTACATCAACAGAGTCCAAAGCAGACGTCCCACAACCTACAGGGGAGATTTTAATGGAAGAGCCATCTGTTGCAGAACCTGATGCAAACGTAAAAAAAACTTTTTCAAAGTCAAGTGTTAAAGGACCCGAAGTCAGTGCAGAGCTTTCATGTGTGGACATTTCTCTTCCAGAGGGACAAGTGATAGTAAAGCAACCTGAAATGCAAACCAAAGCTCTGGTGATTGAAGCCGAACTTGATAAGCAAGAAAGCAAGTTTAAATTTCCGAAGTTTGGCATTGCACTACCAAAAGGAAAAGGACCTGCAGAAAAGTTGAAGACCTCACAGGAGGATGTGGTCTTGCTGCCAAAAGTTAAAGCAGAGGTCAAGTTTCCTCAAACAGAAGCTACTGGGGAAATTAAAGTCTCTGAGACTGAAGTTAAGTCAAAAGATGCTGGAGGATCACCAATGAAATTTAAATTGCCAGCTTTGAAGATGCCGAAATTTGGAGCGGCTGATTACAATGTCACCGTGGAAGCACCGGATGCAGACAAAGTAGATGAAACCGATGTAGCTAAACTTAAGGAAGATGTTACTGTCAACATCAAAGGTCTGAGCGCTGATATTGAATCAGATGTACATCCGGCAGCAATAACAGATTCTGAAACACCAAAGATTGACATCGACGCCATGGGTCTCGGCTCTCCAAGTAAATTCAAACTACCATCCTTCAAAATGCCAAAGCTGAGTTTCTCAAGAACCAACCCTGAAGATGAACATGTCCCTGTTCACACTGAAACCAAAGAAGATCAACAAGAAATTAAAGTTGAGCCAAAAGAAGAGCATAAATCACCAAAAGTGACTTTTGTATTGAGTGAGGTCCTCAAGAATATGGACGTTGAATTTGATGTTGCAAAAACATCAGAAAATCTTGAGACCTCAAAGGAACTTCATGAAACCGATGAGCCCAGTGGGAAGCGGGAAGAGGCCAGTGGAAAGGAAACCAAGCAAGACGCTGTTACAAGTATAGAGAAAACCAGCTGGTTTAAATTCCCCAAGTTTGGCCTTTCCTCCCCATCAGAACCTGCCAGGACTTCTGAAAGGGACGAGTGTACGGGTAAAAGGAGCCCAGAAGGGGAAACACTGGATGAGGAAATAAGCCCCAGCTGTTCCGTGGAGTCATCAGACGCCTTCGCTGATATCAGCTCTGCGATGACAAGTGAGCGCGTCTGCCTATCCTTATCTTCTCCGACCAAAGTCACCGTCAAGTACTCGGACCCCGACCCTGCCGCAGGGATAAGAGAGATGCGCGGTAACATCATCACTTCCACCACCAGAGCTGAGCTGATCTCGGTTGAGCCCAACTTGCCTGAGAAAATCACCATTCTGTCGTCTGGAGTTTCGTCCTCGTCGGAGGACACGCTCAGACTGGAATCGGGAAAAATTCACGTCATTTCATCGAATATTCAGGGCACACCGGAGGCGCAGCGCGCCAAACTGCTGACTGCAGTCCAAATCCAATCGGCGGGAGGTCCTCCCTCGGGAACCAGGGGCTGACGAAGCTGCACACAGCAGCAAGCAAACGGTCTTTGAGAGGCATTTCGTCACGGAAACATCAACTGAAAGGAGCGAAAGCAAAGAAACAATTGTCATTACAAAACAAATCACACGCAGGTTCGACTCCTCTGAGCCCATCTCAGGCGAGACGGCGTCGTCCGTTCAGCGACTCAGAGACTCGGTGCACTCTGACAAAATGAGGTTCTTCGACAGTACCGCCGAATAAAATAAATGTTGCGTAAATCATGTGTGAATATACAATCCGTCACTATCCAGCCTCAGTGGCGATGTGACAGAAATGTCAGATTAAAAAACAGGAAACGGTCGTTAGGATCTAATTTACCAATCACAGGAGACAATCGTTCAGGGGTTAACTTGCTGTTGACCTGTAAAGAGACAGCTTTGTGTGGCTCGCTGACAAGTCGTTGATAAGCGGTGTGACTGGGTCCCTTACAGCAAATCACAACAGGACTTCACACAACATCCTTGCACATTATGGTACAGGACTACACTAGGCCATGTCTTCTGTTCATCAAAACGTATATTATACTTGTTCCATCATTTCTAATGTGCAACAATGGTCCTACTACTTATTCCTCAGATGATAATCACCAGTACATTTGATTTAAAAAAAAATAGTTTATCTGAACATGACTGTCTCTAAAAGCGTTAAATGTTACTGACAATCCGAAATATGTTTACAATGATTTCCCTGTAAAGTTGACAGTAAACAAAACCTAAAATACAATAGTGCAGTATGTGACGGATAAATGAATGTGTACATGTATCGCTGAGATATTCTTAATGCTGTAGCTAAAATGTAAAGACACAATAACAATGTTGAAATGAAAATGCCTTGGATCAAACACAGCAAGTGTACTGCTGCAACTATATATTTTGTATTAACGTTTTGCTTAAAACCTAATTTGCTACAGGAAAAATATATTAACAGATTGTTCTCTTATAATATATCACATGTAGTGGGCTTAAACCGCTTGTGTAAATAGCTTTAAATGATCTCTGAAGTTACATTTTGATTACTGCTCCTCTGATGCGTTGTGTTTGCAAAGTAATGCAAAATAAATAATATATGTAAACTTGTGGAGCTGATGATGGAAGAATAATTACTTTGAGTCTTTCTTTTTTCTTGTTTCTACTGTTTTATTTGCTTTACTAGGATTGTTCAAGTTTATCTTCCAAGCAGTGATAATTGTAATGTTTCACCGGTGGTATTGGAAAACTCCTGCTTGATGATGAGCCGATCTATAATTAACGTGCCGTTACGCAACGTGAGGGTATTACGTCGGTATTACGGTATTACTTCAAAAGCACTGTAGTTAGAAGTATTGATGTAGGTATTTGCTCACTAGAGGGAGACACAGCTCACACGTATATATTTACTATCAGTACGTTCTTGGGATAAAATGAAAAGTTAATTAATATGTACTATTAAGAAGCAGTGGAACCTCTTCGCTTTTGCTAACTTAACGTTAGCTTCAATATTTCATTGCTGACGCAAAGCCAGGTGTACAAGTATGTGTGTTACAGAGCCTTCACCAGGTTTACGTCATCGTTACTACATGAAACAGGCTCATAAATAGATGACATCTTTCCCTTCACGTTCAAGTTTTATCCTATAAAATGCTATTTAAAAGACAAATTAAGCTACATTTCTTACCATCGTGCTGCCTTAAAGTGTCCCTCGTAAATGACGCACAATGGCTTCATGAGCCGGACTTCCAATTGCAACACGTTGATCGATGGTGTTCAATCAAGGAAATAGATCGGTGTTGGGAATACGCTAAACAAAGTTCAATTCTGACCATATCATCTCTTAGTTAACATAATTTTGCCTCGATACACTAATACGTCACAGTTTTTCTTTTGTATAAAGTAAATAGTGCTAGTACTATATTTCCTAAATTTAAAAAAGTAACGTAAATTATTACTTTTACTTTTAGCATTTAAACTATTTTAAACCAGGACAGGAGTTTTTCTCCCCCTTTGTATAGCCAATTTTACTCAAAATAGAGTATCTGACTGAAGCTCCTCGCTTGGTCTCCTCGTAATCCCCATGTTTCCAATGGCAAGTGAACGCGGCACGGGTCCCACTCCACTGCGCAGGCGCCGAACACATCGCCATGAGCGGCAACTTCACCGGGAGCTCATGCGCCCCGCCGCCTGTCGCCCACAACAGTCAGCATCATCCTCATCATCATCTTCCTCTTCATCCTCATCATCATCATCGTCCTCACCTCCACCAGCATCATCATCATCAGCAGCAGCAGCAGCATCAGTGGGATGAAGCAGCGGAGGACGGAGACCTTCCTGCTCTGAGACACTGGATCAGCCCGCAGACAGGTAAAGAGCTTTTTTACTGTTTATTGATGCGACCAGTCCAGAAACAACCACTAATGTCCAGGAAATTTCATTTCAATCGGATGAGTTTCATCATTTAAAGTGTAAATTACAGGTTAAAGAACAAAGACCTGCTTCACCTTGTGGGTTTCTGTGCACCGGTGATGCTCAGCGGGTGGGATTACATGTGTAGGTGTTGCAGAAGCTGCCTTTCAATTACTGCTATTTACAGTTTTCTGATAGAAGCTCCCTACCTGTAAGTTGCAGGTAGAAATGTTTTAGTATGTGTTGAATGCAGTTAAGTTTATGTGCCATTTGAGTGAGAAGATACCCAGTATGACAAATAAAACCAAATCTGAACAGCGGGACATTTCACACGGCATATGGTACAAATAGTATCACTACACTTGGACATGGAATTCATTTTTAATTAATGTCTTACTGGATATATCACAGAGAGAGCTGCATGCCAGCTCGAGGAGGTCGTGCTGGCAGCAGAAATGGTAAAATAAATGGTAAAATAAACATGCTGCATCTACACTGGAGGACTGCTGGTCCTTTAACTGGACAGTCTCCACCGTGATGAATTTCATGACGGACCCAAGACGAGGAGGAATTTCAATCACGCGAGGTCACACCACATGCACATCGTTCATGTGAGGAGCGAGAAATATTATCTGGGGATTTTCCTTGTATGTGAGATGAGGAACTCTGAATTATTTGATCTTGTTACAAGTATTTTTATTTTACTCCAGTTGGTGCCGCTGCAGTCGATCGAGGGGCTCCCGGGTTTTTAGCTTCTAGTTTTTTTGGCTGTGACTCAGAATTCTTTTCACTGTCAAATCTTCTGCCAGTTTTCAGTCCATGAGGCTGAAAACAGTGAAGAATGTGTGTTGAAATAACCTAAAACCCCCAAAACACTTTTTTTGTAGCAGTTAAACACATCAAGAGACTGGAATTTGGTCGTTTTCACTAAAAGAAATAAATTAATTTATGATCAAACTAGTTAATATTCTCTTCAGTTACTAATCAATTAATACACTTATTGATACAGCTGTAGTTGATTTAGACTTTATTCTTTACTAGTTTGGTTTTCAGTTATTAACATATATTAGTAAAAATAGGGACAAATGCTGAACAATAATCAAACAACTGATGGATTAACTGATTAGTTAATTAAGCCATCAACCCCCCTGCAGCTTTTAAGCATCGTACATTAATCGATGAATTAACGACTAATACAGCGATCTAATGCCTTTCAGCAGCAGAGCGAGTACCCAAACACTTTTGTGTGTTTTTTTATTTCTTATTTTAAGTATCTGAATGCATAGTTGTTAGTTTTAAAGGCGTCGTGTGGAGGTTGTGACCACTGGGGGCGCTACGGAGCAACA
The DNA here is from genome assembly GCA_021346845.1 of Apeltes quadracus. Lineage (NCBI taxonomy): Eukaryota > Metazoa > Chordata > Actinopteri > Perciformes > Gasterosteidae > Apeltes > Apeltes quadracus. The sequence goes on along the minus strand of CM037931.1, from coordinate 1,215,123 downwards.
AAGGTTAACATGAACAAATGTCATATTTTATCTCTTGCAAACCCCCAAAACGCACAAGTTTAATATTTTTGGCTCACAGCTCAGTTTCTTTTTGTGTCACATTGTAAAAAATGAGCAACAACCACAGACTATTGTTGACTTTAACACAAAGAAAATCCAACACGAAACCACTTTTACACACGTGTTAAAGCTTTACGCGGACTTCTAAAACAGATCAATGGCGGAGACGCCGTCGTTTGAAGCACCAACACGATGCACGCACAGCGTCGCACACCTGGACAACCTTCTACACACCTGAAAGGTCAACGGCGGCCTTTCGATGGAGGGATGAGCCGCGTGGTCGCGAAGCAAAGAAAGTCTCACAAACAACAACAACAACAACCCCCTCGCTCGTGACGGCGTTAAAATGCTGCTGCTGCTGCTGCACACACACACACACACACACACACACACACACACGCAGACAGACACACACACCTCGCGCTGCACTCTGACAATCAGAGGCCTGTGATCTCAGTGGCATCGTCTCCATGGCAACAGCAACTGCCGGTGTGACTGTAGGGCGAGTGGTGTTTCTGATAACTTGTCAGATAGAATCACAGCGGAGCGACGCCGCGCGCCGTTTCTCCTCCGCAGGCGCCGCAAAACAAAATGTTATCGTTTGAGATTTGAGTCTGTGGGACGAAGCGTCTCGGAGCCGCGTTCTTCTTCTTCAACACAGCGTGACGTATTGTGGTCCATTTAGGGCTGGGGTGTCACACCAGACCATTAAAAGGGGGAGGGGGGAACAACTCTGTCAGAAGCAACCACGCATGCGTGGGGGCCGCACTGGACCCCCCAGCGGGCCGTGAGTTTGACACATGTGATTTAGGGTTAAACAGACCGTAAAGCAGGGGATGCTTCAGGGCGGGGCTTGCTGTGATTGACAGCTCGTTGTCCGGCCTTTGGCTTCACGTCACAAACATAAATTGTAACATGTTGGCGTAAAATGTCTGATTCAGCATTCGCCTTTACGTTTAGGAAATATCTAGCAGTGGTTGTAGTTGTTGGTAGTTTAATATTGATCAGTGATCATGAAGCTCCAGCCTCAGTATACTTCATCATCATCATCATCATCATCATCATCATCAAAAGCCGCATGTGTTTCCTTGCAGGATGACCGAGGTGATGAACTCTTTGGAGCCCAGTACGGAGGACTTCAGCGGGGGCGGAGCTCCAGCAGAACAGGGCGCCGTATCCTTCCACCTGTGTGTGTGTGTGTTTGTTTAAATCGTTCCAGTGTGATTGATTCATTTGGAGGAAACAGATGAAGAAAACTACAACACGAAGTGGACTGAAGGAATTTCTTGGCACTGATCTGATGACCTTAGAGTCAAAATATTTACAAGCTTTAGCTGCTTTATACAAAGTCCTTACTTTATACATCCTGTTTTTTTACCAACGAGGATTTCAGATGAAATTGACTATAAGACAATATAAAGCATGACATCACAGGGATATGCGCATATTTCCTTCCCCTGACACACAGCTCTGTTAATGATACTTGATAACCTTTAACGTCCAGCTGAAGCCTTGACACGAGCGTCTCACAGATCTTCCCAGATACACACGAGAGGAACCCGAAGCTGTCCAAGAGGCTTCCCTCCATCGTGGTGGAGCCCACGGACGGAGCAGAGGTGGAGAGCGGCGAGCTCCGCTGGCCGCCGGACGAGCCGGGCTCTCCGGACGCCCGGACCGAGAGGCCGAGTCCGGAGGAGGGAGCTGCAGGTGAGGAGGTGGGGGGGGAGGGGGGAGAACTACAAAGACCCTTTGAACTGGTAGAACAGTAGAATGGACCTTCATTCACTAAATGAACATCATGCTGTGCTGAAGTGTAAAGTACCTCATGATGAAGATGATGATGAAGCATGATTGTGATTGTTGCATAATAAACGGACATGAAGACACTGCGTAGTTGTCATGAGCATGCTGAAGGGTTGCATGACTCAGGAATATATGAACATGTCTTTGTTGCCGCTAAGCGGACATCGAACGTCGATGCATTGTGGTAATATTTTGTACCCATAATTCATCACTCCTCCTTACTTACTTCTGCTGACTTCTATATTTTGCTTCATCACCGAATACCTGCAAAACAAATGAAACCCCCATGGCCTTGGCCCTTTAGCTTCACCAATGCTAGCATGCTAACACGCTAATCTAAGAACCTGGCTAGCCTGTTCATCCTGGTTCATCCTGGTTCAGCCTGGTTTATCCTTCTGCCTGCAGCAGCTGTTAGTGTTCCAGTGTTGATTAAAACACGGTGGGACGCGGTTCAAGTCCTGCTGAAGGACCGGAGCTCAAAACCGCACAATTGTTGCTTCACATCCCGCTAAAAGATTTTTTATTTTTTTGCCTCTCCCTAGATGAGGCGGCGTGGAATGTTGGCGTGGGCGAAGAGGCTTCAGGGGAGGAGATGCAGGACTCAAACTAAACGAACCCCCCCCCTGGTCCACAGCCACTGTGAGTGTGTCCACACCCGCGTGACCGGAGACGAGTCCGATGGAAGAGCACGTTGCATCCAGAGAGAGCAGATCCCAGAGCCCGGCTGCACGGCAGCTTGCAGCCGGGCCTGATGGAGGGTTTTTGTTTTTTGTGTACGCTCCTTCTCCTCCTCCTCCTCCTCCTCCTCCTCCTCCTCCTTCTTCTCATGAGGAGGAGGAGGAGGAAAGAGATTGTCCTGTCTGCTTATACCGATCTTCTTGAACCTTTTCCAGGTTGCCTTTTGGCTATTTTCTTTTCACAAGCTGGAGCTGGAAATGAACAAAATACACTTTATCTTTTGGCACCAGACGTGTTTTCGATATCAGAGTTTCAACACTTAAATATAGTTTTTTTTTCTTATATAATATGTTTGTTGTTAGATTTACAGCTCTGTGGTTTTAATATTTTCAATTTAATGAATGAAATGTTCACGTTACCATCTGGAAGCTTCTAGAATCTAGATGCTGTTTAGCTCATTGGTGCCATATTACTACTACTGCTACTACTGCTACTACTGCTACTACTACTACTGCTACTACTACTACTGCTACTACTGCTACTACTGCTACTGCTACTAAAGATCGCTGCTGTACCGTTTATAAGTCATCTCTAGCTGTAAATGGCATCCCTGTATGTTGAGTGCTGTAGTCGTGGTGATGCTCGGTCTCACGTTGTGATAATAGCTGCGATGTTTTAAGGAACCGTGTTTGAGAAACGAAGCCGTCGTCACTTTATTCGATGTTATTACCACACGTTCTTTAATATGTGTAACGCTGTGTCGTCTCTGGTGTTCTTTTGAAGGCAGTTCATTTTGTACCCAAGTGAAGGAATAACCTGTTCATTTTAGACGTGTGTCGTTTGTCAGACATGATATTTTTAAAAGTACTGGAAGCCTGAACTGTTGCACAAGTAATAAAACATTCGGAAAATTCTTAAAACGCTCTTTGATTTAATTGTGCCTGGTTTGTGGCGTTGAAAGGAAAGAGGAGGGGGGGTGTCCACCGTGATTGGTTGGCAAAGAGTAATCTGTCATATTGAAATATTATTTAATTAGATGATCATCATAGGTGACGATCGATGCAAACAGAGAACCCATTTCTGCTTTAATAAGAGAAGCTTTAATAGTAAGAAGAATACGGAGAAGAAGAAAAGCATAAATACACAAATACTCCAAACATCTATCGGTTAAAAACTCCCACTGAGGGGAAACCAGAATGTGACAGGAGGAGGAGGACAGACGATGGAGGACAGGAGGAGGAAGACAGACGATGGAGGACAAGAGGAGGAAGACAGACGATGGAGGACAGGAGGAGGACGTTTCTCTGCTAATGCGCAACTTGAAGCATGAAGTTCCCTGTAGATGGCTTTGTGTCTCCGCGTCCCCTCCTTCCATCTGACCTGTACAAAGACGCTCGGGCCAACAGGCCACATGCGCTCCCACGTGTACTTTGTCTCACGTCCTGCGTGCCTCGCTCCCTCTCTCTGGGTCTGACCTTTTTCCTTGTGAAGAGCACTTCGCCGGAGCAAGCGGGGTCGCTCCTGGGAAGATGAAGGGTTGCGGGGGGGACGGGGGAGGGACGGGAACGGGGGACGGGGGGTGTCAATTATCGCTCAAATGTCACAAGCACACAGGAGGACTCAACTGTCCTCTTGAGGACGTCTTTTTCTCTTCAGGTGGAAGCGTTTAACGTTTCACTGATGCTTCACTGGAACACCATCACAAACCTTAAATATATACATATATATATATTTCCTTCTTTACTTCCCTGTTACCTTTCCTTCCTTCCTTCCTCCGTAACACCATGTTAATGTTTTGTCTTGGCTCCACCTTTGACCTGCACACGGAGCCTCTCCCTCCCCCCTGTGAATAAGCATTATGGGCTGCGCCTCGCGATGAAGGATTCATTCATGTTCCGTCCAGAACAAAGAGACGCCGCCGTACGTAAAAGGCCCTTCTAACACGGCCATTACGGCCGCTGAGTGTTGTGTTTGTTTCGATGACGTCAGAGTGACTTTCATCTCGCCCTCCTGACGGCTTCAAAAGGCTCCTTCAAAATGTCCGTGAGGGGGAATCACCAGATGGCCTCCCTCGACAATCAGCTCAGTGATCAGTGAGGGATGCTTTTATATTATAATAATGTGACACGAGAACATTAGCCAGCTTAATTAAAGAGTGTTTGAGCGCACATGAAGAGCACCGGCGGGCGAAGGCTGCTCGCTTTCACACATTTGTATCGATAATTATTTATTTAAAAAAAAGAAAAAAGTCCAATTCTTTAACTTTACACAAGTACACCAGTTAGTTAAGTAAAAGGTATCATACGTGTTAGAAAACTAAAGAATGAAGAACTTCAGAATTGTACTTTGTCACTGTGCAGACAGAGGGTCTTTTGGGGTTGTGTAGGACGGAAACACGAGAACTGTTGCCATGGTAACCAGCGGGTAAATCCCGCCTCTTAGGCTAGCGGTGAAGCGCGTCGGTTGGACTGTTGGACCGTAACTCTGGAATGTTTCACCTGAGCCAGGTGACCCAGGAGGCTCCTACAAGAAAAACACAAAAAATGTGAATAACACAAAACGACATCGTCTCCTCTCTCTTTCCTCCCCACAGAGGGGAATAAAACGCTGATCCTGAACAGGTCTGCATATTAATCATAATTACACAACCAGCTCGTCATTCAGCTCCGCCGCACGGTCCACTGAAGAGGCTCTCTTCGTTTGTTTGGGAATAATGTTCCACTCAAACACGCGGCACAGCCCAGGGTTACTCTAGTAACCTTTTCTATGAATAGTAAATGTCAGCGTAATCAATTTTAGATGGGGCGGCTCTGCAGGTGGAGCCTGCAGCCGGTCGGGAGGAGGAAAGAAGGGAGGATGTGAGGCTCAAAGAGCACAATGCTTATGTCTGTCAGCGACAACACAGCCGTCTTAAGTTTGCAATCACAAAGTTTGGCTTAGAAAATCTCCAAAAAATGTATTGGTGTTGGTTCATTTCCATCGCTGAATGAGGGGAGACCGTGGTGAGCAACCAAACAGCTTCTTATTTATTCCCCTCTGTAGTAGAAACTGTTCTGTTTACAGAGAAAACATGTATTTTCGAGTTTGATGTTTTGATTTGAATTTTTGCTTCAATTATTGTAATTTTGTTCAGCGTCCTGCGCTTCTCGCTGTGTGAGCTCGTGGATTCGGATACCGATGTACATGGTGGGGGGTTAGACGCCTGTGATGAGGAGGGAAAACGTTTGCTCCTTTCATTTCATTTCTTTCCTTCTGTCTGCGTCGGCTGCATTCTACGGTATAATAAAGCAGCAATACACCCGAACGGTCGGCAACGTGCAGACCGTTATTTCTCCAAACAAAACAAACTCCTTCTCCCAGCGAGGACGTTTCAGAGGACGAGCAGGGCGATCATGAAGTGCCGCTGCGGGCCCTCCGAGATCGGGCCGAGTCACGCTGAGCCTGCGGGGGCCTCTCGGGCCTCGGCTGCTCTCCGACACGGAGCCGATGACGCCCCATGCATTATTTAAAGTCCATCCAACTCCCCGAGTCACGGCACTTTACTCTGCAGCCTCTCACGGCGCGTCTGCAGGGCTCCGGTTGCGGCCCTCTGAGGACGGGGAGGCTCCTTCCAGACTCGTGCTGCAGACACGCGTCGCACCGGCCAAAGCTTAGAAGAGCTCGGACCCCAAAACAATACGTTTCGAAGGACGGCTTCAAATGTACCAGCTACCGGCCCCTTGCTGTAATGATGTGTTGTGGTGAAACCGGTTCCTCCTCCGTGGTGATTTAGCTTAGTGACCCGCCTTCCTCCAGCGGAAACGCGTCTTTCCTTCGTGAAGGACTTGTTTGTCTCGACATTTCGCCCACGTTTGTCTGAAAACTAAATGGGACATTTTGCGGTGAAGCAACTCCTTAAATCCTACTTTGTTAAACATCTGCTGCTTAAGAACAGGAATGCAGGCTGCAGGTGCACGCCGCCGCTGCCGGCCCTCCGATGACTCGTGAGAGTAGTTTTGGATGACAGATCGAAGCACTTCGTTTTTCCACCAGCAGTAAAGTGATAGCAGTTCACTCTTTCAGTAACCCGAACATCCCAACTCCATTAAATTCTCAGATGATTACGTCCGCCGCTGAAGGAAAGCGATATTTCAGGCCGTGGTTGCCAGGTCTGCAGCTCGCGTTGCCACTCTGGAGGAGGAGCAGGCGTTGCTCTTCGATTGTGACCTCTGACCTGTGCAGCTGGAGTCCAAACGGCTGCGACCGGGAGGAGAGGACAGGAGGTTTCAGGTGTGAAACAGTGGATGTTCAAGACGAGGACCGAGTGCCAGGTCCTGCCATCAGGGACGAGGGTTTGAAAGCACCACTTGTTGCTTTAATAGGTTCGAAAACTCTTTTATCCCGACATCAATCAATAATTTAAACTGAAGCAGATCATACACCACGACACTGAGACGGAAACCAACAGAGCATCGTTTCTTACTCATTTATTGATGATTGGCTATTTTCCACTGGCCTTTTATTGGCTTTAGCATCAGCACACACTTAGCTGTCTGTTTCTGTTGGCCCCCGTTCTTCTACAATGTAGGAAACCAAAAGAAGAAGAAGCGTCTGCAGTATCATTGTTCTTTCTTTCTTCATGGACCTTATCTGGCTGAAGCTGCTTAAACATGCTTTTGCAATGTTTAGGTGGATTTTAGATGAATGCGTGATTTAAACGAGGCTCATCAGCATGGAAACACAGAGCGGGACGGATCGATCGGCGTCGGCCGGCAGCGGCATCGAGCTGCTATGTTTCTGACTCTTTGTTTTTTGAACATACAATCTTTGGTTGTATCAGACGCACGCACACACACACACACAGACACGCAGACACACAATCACGCACACAGACACACACTTCTCTGCCGAAACGGCACTTTGAAAGAAATCAAACGCTGCTTCGGTCGACACTTTAATTTAATGAAGTGAAACTCGTGTTATTCATGTTTTGCCGAGTTACTTATTTGTTGCAATGTAACAAATAGGAGATTAAAGTCGGGTAAACGGTTCCGTCGATGAATGTCATTAAAAATGAATTTATGTCAATGTCATGTCCCCCGAAGTGGTGAAGAGACGACTCGTATGTGTGTGTGCGTGTGCGTGTGCGTATGCGTGTGTGTGTGTGTGTGTGTGTGTGTGTGTGTGTGCGTGTGCGTGTGTGCGTGTGTGTGTGTGTGTGTGTGTGTGTGTGTGTGTGTGTGCGTGTGTGTGTGTGTGTGTGTGTGTGTGTGTGTGTGTGTGTCTCTGACAGCCCGTCTCACAGCCGGGATACTCGGCCCTCAGGAGAGGGGCGATCGAGCCACGGGAGCGCAGGGTTATTTTCGTTGCCAAGGAGGAGGAAGTGCTTCTTTTCACCACAACCCCCCCACCCCCCCGGCCCCAACCGCCCCCACCCGACAGCTCCCTCTGTTAATCTGTTAATAGAATAAAAGGAGGTGGTCAGGCGGGATCCTCTAAAGGGCCCATTCAGTGTGGGATATAAATACATCTGAGACCGAAGGTGCGTTTGATGTTCGCACCACGCGGCGGTTCAACCTCTAAACTCTGGAGCTTTGAAAGCCGGCCTGTGATGTCAAACGACGGCACCTTCATTGATGAAACGACGCATAGAAACACGGTGGGTTTTTGGATGCATTTTATGGCTCGCAGACTTTCTAGATAAATACATTTAACACAAAAGTCCCTTGCTGATTTCACCAATTATTGAGGGAAGGGAAGCCCGGTTGCATCTGGTTTTTCATTACCACACCTGTGACATGTAGATTGTGCAAATTGGGGTGAGACTGAACACGAACACAGTGTCAGATTTCCGTCTCTTCCCTACTGAGATGGCAAATATCAGGGGTTTGAATTGGGGTTGAAAAAGGTGTATGTTGGTGTTATTTCTAGTCTGAAATATGTGGATATTTTACTCTCAAGACAATAAAAGTGGCGAGATCTTTTCCATAAAGCTTCCGCTCATTATGCTACAAAATGCTACATCACTTCTGATTAACACACACACACACACACACACACACACAGGCAACGTTGTTACACAGGAGTGACTGACACATTGCTGACGTGATGCATAATGTATAATGCCTCTGCTTCCATATCACTCTGCTTTACTGGCAACACGATGCTGCAACACGAGGGCAACACATGGAAAACACAAAGCTCCAGTTGAGGTTCATTTATTCTCTGCAAGAGGCAGCGGACGTGTGTGTGTGATTTGACTCAGCATGTCATGGTGGAGATGACATGTTTTAGCATTAGAAGCCATCTGTGACCCAACATCAGTAAAACCCCCCGGTGAGCGAGGGCCGCCCCCCCGGGGCCGGTCGCTCTGTCCTTCCCGTTCAGCGTCCCGCGGATCGGCTTCAGTCACAACAACAAGCTCCCTCGTCCTTTAATTAGAAATCAGGGGGCCGGACGAGGACGTACAACCACAGACGAAGTTGCTGAGACGTCCCCCGCTGGCCGGACGCTTCCAGGCCTCGAATCCTTCACCGAGGAACAGAAGTGACCGTTTGGAACGTGAAGCAGAGACGACTTGTAGGTGTCAATCAGCGTGTAGCCCCGCCCCCTAAAGCGCCCCCTGCTTTACGGGCTGTTTGACTCTAAATGGACAATAACTCACTGCATGAAGGAGACTGAGACATAAACTCATTTACCACACGAGGTCACTACCCAGAATGCATCACACATATTAGATTAGAACAGACATTCTCCTTGGTAATAAAATGTTGCCATCAAACATAACACACAACTTTTTTGTTGTTTTGTTGTTTTATGTGTTTCGTTGCTCCTGTCAAAGACCTGAACATGAACTGGTTATTACATGTCTTGATTACATTCTTATTCTTTTATTTGGACACTAAACCGTGACTGGTCTGCATGCACGTTTGTCTAGTTTATTTCATTATATTGTCAGTGACTCCACACGCGTGTAGGAATCGTCTCCTCTCACTACATCAGGGAAATGGAGGCTTTCTTTCTCACCATAACCCAATTCTCACAAACATCCGTATAACTTTATCTCCTCTGAGCTTCCCTCTCTTAAGCCCTCTTGGCGTGGAAGTGGTATTAACCTCCGTATGCTCTCTGAAGCTTATCTTCTTTATGTATCTGTCTTTATCTTTTGTCTCGTTTTCCCTTTCTCCTCATAACCCGTTTTCATTAAAAAAAACTCACCTGTTTATATATTTCTTCATCTGTCTCTGTGCTGCAGGGAACTGACATCTAAGATATTATTGAGCTGGTGAAGAGAAATGTAAAAAGAAAGAAGCCGATACCACCTGCCATCTTGCTTTCCCTTTCTTTGTGTGTGCTGAATATTTTATTGGTTGACACAGTGCGTCACACAAATGCTCTTACTGTGAAATGAATCTGCCTCCAACACTCAAGATGCTTTCACATTAAACTCCAGTCAAATAACAAATCTATTTAGCAGAGATTACCGTTGCCACTGTGAACACTGAATGCAACACAACAAGGGAACAGCTCGACATGTGCAGCCACGCACTTCCTTTAAGATTTCGTTTTATTTTGAAACTCACATTTGCTCGGAGCCCAAAACTGACACAACATTATTGATTCAACGAGTTGGTTTCTGCTCCTTTTTTTTACCCCACAAACAACGTAAAGCCAGTGGCCGTTGAAGGGACGGAGAGGAACAGGCTCACTGACTGGATGGATTCGCAGCTCGAGCGCGATGTAAATTCTCCCGGGGACGAGGGGGTATTTTTGTCAAAGCCTTCCGAGAAAGATTAATACCAACGGAAGCCGCTGAGCGGGACGAGATAAGAGGCACTTCGCTGGTGCAGTAAACCCCCCCGGACACACGCCGTCAGAAGGCCCCGCTGGCTCCTTCGTCCCTCGACCTCGTCTGCAGCGACGCAGAGACGAGGCGCCGGCGACAACAATGGCCGTGCGTAGGCCGGCTTCCTGTTGGGTGTCGCTGTTTGATTGGCGGGTGGAAAACAAACCGCGTGGTGACATGTGGGCCTGACTTAGATCTGATTTCCATTCGTAATAGTTCCTGTGTCGGCGTGGAGATATTAATGTCTGTTTATTAGAATGAGAAATACCTGCATTCACGATTCTTCTTCTATTCCTCGCAACATATATAGCATTATAGCAACATATATAGCAACATAATAGCATTTAGACACATTTAGCATGAAGCCAAACTTAACGATAAAATGGAGGCTAGAACACTGGAGGATGTTCAAGGAAATTTCAAACAAATATTGCTTGTTTTTGGAGTATCTTTGTCGTTTAGCACAACAGAACACATTTAAACATATAACATTTGCCAACAATGACTCGCTGATTTAGCCGGTGCATTGTTAGCTTAAATAGCTAAATGGTTAGCTAGCTGCTCTGAATCAAAGCTGCAGGTTGTGACAGCTAAAAAAAATTTCAAAACATGTCGCATGGACATAAGAATAGATGAACAATAGATGAGATATACAATAAGCGGCGAGAAAAGGGAAATCTAATTCTACATTTTTTCATACATTTAAATCCTGCAGTCTAAAAGAAAAGGAACCACAGCTGATAAGAGGTTGGTAATTTGCTCCTTTTTCTCCCCCCAATACAACATACAGGATATCACATCAAATCTCAATTGCAGATCCTCAGTTAAGACAAAGAGGGTTTTGTATCCCTGCGGTGTAGCTGAACATTCAACATCCAAGCTCATGGACATCTGGGCTCACGCGCCGCTCACACGCCACAGATTTCCCTCCATTATGCAACACCGACCTGCAGCCTGCGGTCGAAGCGTCCTTTGTGTGGCGAAGCCGCTGCTGAGCGAAGCTGCGTGTCGGAAACCTCTGCTCCCATCGACCGACCGCTTAGAAGAGACGCGGCGGATTGGTCTCCAGATGTGACGCAGACTTTTTCCCTCCTGCAACATTCATGCTTTTGAGTGAAATGTCTGTGCAGCTGTTTGATTTATTTGCATGGAATTCGTTGCTCCTATTTATAACTATGTGTATGGTACATGTATACGACTGCAAAGATATGCAAGTAGAAAGAATCCAGAAATGGCATTTGGAACGCTTCTATTGATCATCAAAATTATCTTTATAAATTGGACAATTGGACATTCACAACTCCAATGGACGACCGCTGGTGTAGCTGAGGAGGGGAAATGAATGAACGTCCTACTAGACCACAAATAGGACACAAATAAACCCCCCCGGAACCATTCCAACGTCGATGGATGCTAAACGAGCCGAGCTGAGAAAATAAATGTAGATTAACGCCAGTAAGAACAGGTTTCAACTTACCACAGGCCAGTAATTACGTTGTTACCTTAGAAACATGTAGTGTGAAGTCACTCTTTAAATTGAGATACATTTGATATGTGGAAAACAATATTGCAAAATAAAACAAAAAACATGTATTTTTCTCAGGTTTCATAAAGGTTTGGATTCCAGACAGAGGAAAAAAAACATTTAGTAAAATAAAGACAAGATGGATGAACGGATAAAACGTATCAGTAACGCACACACACACACACAAACACTCACACACGCAACCAAGATGGAGCCGTTGGTCACGACACCGTTCACTGCTGATCATCTGCAGCGGACGTCTGACCCGATTTGAACAGCAGCTGACTGACAATGTCAACGTTTCCCTCCACGTACTTAAAACCCCGTTTTCATCCCTCGACCTGCTGAAATAAAACACAGCAAAACACAACGAGAATCCTTTTTCACCCAAAATCAAATGTCACACGTCTCCCTCCGGTGGGCGCCTGCGGCATTCGCCACGGACGCCACCTCGGCGTTGCTTCTGCGCCCTTTGACCTGACAAAGTTAAGCTGTCTAATCATTAACTGCATTAAGTCAGACGGCAGCCAGGTCGTCTTTGTCACGTGACTTCACCTGGAAAATACCACTGTGAAGCCTTTGTTTTTCTCCCCCGTCCTTCTTTCCTACGATCCCCAAACCGGCTTCACCAGTCGAGAGGAAGGGAAAGTGAAAGCAGTGGAGGTGAGTTATTTTTCACCTGAGCTGCACAGGTAAGAGCAACGTTTTCTCTCTCCGTGTGTGTCCCTCTGTCTCTCTGCTCGTCTCTCTCTCTCTGTCTCTCCCTGTCTGGCCGTCTGTTGGTCTCTCTGCTTGTCTCTCTCTCTCTGTCTCTCCCTGTCTGGCCGTCTGTTGGTCTCTCTGCTTGTCTCTCTCTCTCTGTCTCTCCCTGTCTGGCCGTCTGTTGGTCTCTCTGCTTGTCTCTCTCTCTCTGTCTCTCCCTGTCTGGCCGTCTGTTGGTCTCTCTGCTTGTCTCTCTCTGTCTCCGTCTGTAATTTGAAAAACAAATGAACAACAATGTCGCTTCCTGTCGACGCTGTTCGTTATCAGCACTTTTTAACGAGATAATCCCAAATTGACGGTTAAATGATAATGGAAAAGATTCATGCTTCGGTCGTTGCTTTTGACTCACTAAACATTTCGTTTGAATACGATTATTATTCTGTAAAATTGATTTGATCAATTTTGATATTTGATCTTACAAACACTGAATAACTTTTGGTAAATTGCAGCTGCGCTGGAAGACGTAAGAAAGTAAAAAGCACTTTCACGTTATCATGTCTCATCTTCCCTTCATTTCTTGTGAGGCATCATCTGATCACATCTTGGACACATAGAGAGACATGAGGACATTTTTAACAGTATTTCAGGACGTACAACAGGAGGTGTGTATGTGCCTGTTACCACGCGTTGCGTACTCATGTCCCTCCGCTGCCCTGTTGAGACGAGCCGGCTGTTGTCAGTAAACAAAGACTCCTCGCCCCCCCCCCTCACGCAAACCACGGTGACCTCAGCGAGCCGCCCACCGCGGAGAAGCTCTCGTCTGACGCCCGCTTCTCCTCGCAGGTGGGACGCAGGTGTTCGCCTGGACGATGAGATGTCTCAGAAGACGGACAGCACCCCGGACCAGAACGACGGCGGCGTCCCGCAGGGCATGTTCCGGGTGTTCAGGGAGAGCATCCGGCGGGCCGTCCGGGGCCAAGGGGTCGAAGGTCACCGCCGGCGAGGACCTGGGGTCGCCGCCGCCCCCGCTGTCTCCCGGTGAGTCCCGCCGTCAGCTGACGTGAGGGTCAGGTGAAGGAACGTGTGCCCTTGTCGTGCTGGGACTTGTTCCATCCGGGCGCCTTGAAGCTGAGGAATGTGTCCCTGTTCGTCTCTGTTCGTCTCCCTGGAGACGATGTGTCTCAATAGCGGTTTGTTGTTTGATTCTATAACCTGTTCCATGAAAAATACGGCTTTCCCTCGCGGCTCCTGGAGCCGAGCCAAACGCACCTGGTCTCTCTCGTCGGGACTTAATCTCTGCATTCCTCTGCAGGTCGCGGCGCCGCGTCTCCGCCGGTCACGTCTCCTCTGAGGAGCACCGGAGGCCCTCTCAGCAGGAGAGAGGAGGAGGAGGAGGAGGAGGAGAGCGAGGACGCTGCACAGAACGGCAAAGCTCTGCCCCGCTCAGAGGACAGGTAACTGCCCCGCTCACCTGCTCCTGTGCTTATTTACTGTCATCCACATGGCGGATAAGAGATTATTTTGTCAACACTGACGGCTTTAAGGCCTTCTCTACTAAAAAGTCCAGTTATTGAATAATAATCTGTTTGGCTAAGGCAAAGACACAATGTATCTCTGGAAAACACATTTAAAATCAATGTTTTAAATGCTGCTCCAGGGTCAGAAATGAGCATTAAATCTCTGGACCACTTTAGCACTCACAAATCCCTTGCACATGTGCACGTGCTTTTACCAATAAACGCACCAATTGTTGCTCACACGTTGGCAACAGGTTCATTCAGGGTCACCTGACAAAGAAGGAATTTATCTCACAAAGTAGAATTAGAAATAACAGCTGAACTGACTGAACATCTGCATTAAGACACAAGGACAAAAGCACATTAAAGGGTGATGGACAAACAGCACATGTTCTGAGGATTACCCATAATCCCGTAAGTGTGCTGACACAGTGGTACAAAGATCCCACAGCGGGGTTAAATTCAAGTCAATAATTAAATAAAAGAAACAGAAAACTGTCCTATACTGGAGCCATTTATTGTGGAAATATAACAAAACAAATTACCTTGACAAATAGATGATCTGAGAGAAATATCAAACCTCTCCCATGTAGCAGATTTAACATTTTGAATAATGTTGTATCAGGTTGAAGGTGAGTATAGTGATTGCACGCTTATTATCTATTAAATGTAACTAGCTGGCTTCAGCAGGAGCAGCAGGTTCTCCACAGGAAGCAGCTCAGCCAATCACGTGTTTCCCTCCCGCTCAGATCCCAACCCGCCCGGGTTCGGGGAGTCGCTCATGAAAAGGGGGGCGTCCATACGGCGCAGCCTGGGGTTCGGATCGAAGAGGGGTAAAAGCTCGCGACCGGAGGCGCCGGCCTCCGAAAGCCCGGCCGCCAACAAGATGGAGGAGGAGGAGGAGGAGAAAGAGGAGGAGGAAGAAAAGGTGTACGAGGAGACGCAGGAGTCGTACACGCTGCCAGAGATACCGCACACCCCGCTGTCAGGTACAGTCTCTTCACCAGGTCCTAATGACCGGATGTATCCGAGGGTTACATGTTAGGGCTAATGAATGAATGGATGAATGGCAGAAAAGTCACAATACATTTTGTCAAAATATATCATGGAAAGAAAATTCGACATATTTGGTATAATAATGTTTTGAAAGAAGTTAAAACACAACAAAAGTCATAGAAAAGAAAAAGTAGGAGGTCGAATAATGTTTTTAAAAATAAGTCAAAAATAGAAAATATTATTTTAAAAATAATTTAAAAAAGAATATTAGTTTGAAATATTAAAATATGTTTATTACTAAACGAAAGACAAAAAATATTTGGTCAAAAATTTGATAGAAAAATGAAAATAAATAAATGTGCTGTTAACCTTCTGTCTGAAGACATTTGTGGCTTCGAGTCATGAACGCGACCTTTTCCCTTCAAGTTCCCAAACAGCTTCCAGTCTCCGTCTCTGTTTTGGCTACAGGAGGCGCCGCGATGTGAATCTTATTCCCAGAGTAAACTCGCAGCGTTTAGTGTGTCTGCAGACACAACGAAGGCCTTCTTTGTCGACTTTCCTTGATGTCCATTGATTCGTTGAGAACGTGTTTGACAGTGACAGCGCTGGCCTCCGTGTATCTCTGCGTGTCCCCAGTCATGCAGATCAATAAGCTGATCGAGATGGAGGTGCTGGAGGAGGCTCACCTGAACCTGCTGGCGCTGCGGCGGGAGTTCCAGCAGGAGCGGGAGCGCTGCGGCGAGGACTCCCCCATGGAGCTGGCCAAGAAGGAGAAGGACCTCAACCTCCTCTACGGCGAGCTGAGGAACAAGGTCAACGCCGTCGTGCGCGACTCCAACTCCCTTCCCTCCAGAAACAAGGCGCTGCTGGTCCCCGTGGCCCGCATCATTCAGGAGGAGGAGAGGAGGGCGGGGGAGCCCGGCGGGCTGGCGGGCAGCTGGATGGAGGCGTGGAGGGAGGCGGTGGAGGAGGGGGTGCGGGCGAAGGTGGCGGGCGTCCACCTGGGGCGCATGGAGCAGAACGCCTCCTGGCTGGCCGTCCACCTGGGGCTGCTGGGGAAGGCCGTGACGGAGGACCTGCAGCAGGTGAAGGCGGAGCTGCGTCGCTCGTACCCGCCCAGCTTCGGGGTCTTCGGCGCCTACGTCAGCAGCTACGGCCGCGTGGTGGGGCAGCACGCCAGGACGCTGGAGCAGCGGGCGACGGAGCTGAAGGACCTGCACGCTCTGCTGGACTGGATCATCAACCGCTACCAGAGGTCAGGGAAGGTCGATGGGGAAGATCCTGCTGTCTGGCATAATCAATAATCTGATATTTAGACCAATGTGCGTTGTGTGCGTTGTGTGCGTTGTGTGCGTTGTGTGCGTTGTGTGCGTACCGAGTGTCACCCGAGTGCTCTTCTGTTAATCAGATGCACAAGAAATGTGCGGTAGCCCCTTCGACAAACATGTCATCATACCGGGGAAAACACACGCGTGTGATCCGTCAGAGGAATCTCCCTTTCTGTTTGCAGCAGCACACGGATCTGTAGAGGCAGCAGCAGAGTGAGCCTGAGTGGAGTGGAGAGGGGGGGACGGGGGGAGGGGGAGGTGGAGAGGGGGGTGAGAGGGTGGAGGGGGGGACATGCTTGAAACAACATGTGAGAGGCCAAAAATAAACTGATGGAAAAAGAAGCACGACACTCTCTCGAGGCTAAAATGGAAAACATGAAATCAGGTCGCGTGTCTCACAGATTATGTAAAGTAGAACCTTCAAAAAATGCTTCTTCACTCTGTGTGTCACACACACGCACGCACACACACACACACACACACACACACGCACTGCAGCACTCTCCACGTGCTTGGAAACATAAAACTCAGTAACATTTGAAGCTATTCTTTGTTTTGTGACAGCGAGAGGATCATGGGAAGTCCGTCCCTGCAGCCGGACATGAGGGACCACAGCGCCAAGCTGCAGCTGGAGGACGACTTCCTGCCGCGGCTGAAGGACAAGTTCTGCTGCCGGGCGAAGGTCAGGAGCCCTGCGCCCCCCCCCCAGGAGAGACGATAACGAGGGTCATCAGAGGAGGAGAAGATGCTGCGACAGAAGCCTCCACCTTTCTTCTGTCTCTGTTTGTTGCTGCAGGAGGACCTGAGGGCCTCAATGGGGAGAATCATCACAATGGAACACGAGGACTTCTGGAGGGACGAGAAGCCTCCGGAGAAGGAGGACGGCCTCCTCAGCCATCCGATGCCCATGGACATCTGGACGGTGCGATTCCCATTACGTAGATGGCGAAGATGAGCGACGTCCCGCGGCGGAAATCAAATGCTTCAGTGTATTCAAATCTGTGTCAACATGTAAAATAGTGTAGTAGAATTTGAATATTTTATAATATAAGTACCACTTGGGGGGCTTAAAGCTTATAAAGATAGGTCAGGAACTAATTATAATAACTGAGCAGACCTCTTCTCTCGCTGGAAGAAAATTAAGAAAATGTTACTCGAATTCCAACTTTATATAAATATATTTGTAAATGTAATATTTGCTTCAAAGTGACTTGGTATATATTTTTTATTGTTTTGTTGCTGAAAGACAAACATAATTTGCGTCATGAGTTTAATGGGGTGCAATGCTGTGATGTGACCACGTGGGGGCAGCAGAGAACTCGGTGTCACCCTGTGAATAACTAACAGTGTTTTTATGTTTCCTGTGCAGCAAGTGGATGATCTGGTTTCGAACTGTCGACTGATCGACGGGCAGCTGCAGCAGAAAGTGACCTCGTCCTGCCTGCAGGAGCTGAAGGACTTCCCCAAGAGGTTTGTGCACAAATACCACAAACAAGCTCATTGATTATGGAGCCAAATCCAGGTCAAAAGCTTTGTTCATTCGAAGAAAAAAAAATGTGGAGCTGAAAGTTTAATTTTTGTTGTTGAACATTGAAAAATACAACATTGTATCGAAAATAAAAATAAGTGGACGAAAAATATTTTCGGGTCGAATATAATTTTGACTGAGTTTAATTATTTTGAATAAATTATTTTTTTCATATTTTCAGATTCAAAACTTTTATTTTCAGGGTTAAAACTTTTTTCTTTACATTCAAAACTGAAACTGAAAACAGTTTTGAATCTGAAAATATGAAAACAAAATATTTTATTCAAAAAAATAATTAAACTCGAATTAAACTCAAAATTATATTTAAGCCGAAAATATTTTTCGTCCACTTATTTTACACTTATCAACAACAAAACAAACTTTCAGCTTCACATTTTTTTTCTCGAATGAACATAACTTTTGACATGGATTTGGCTCCATAATTGATCCCCATTTAACATTTATATGCAACAGGCAACGTGTCCCTCCAGATGAATCACAACCGGCTTTTAAAAACACAAAAACAGCTTTCAAACTCGGAAGATTCAAGCATCAAGTTGACCACTGGGACGGACGTTTAGCGATATAAATGTTTGTTCTGAGGACATCGTTTATCTTCTAGTGGGCGTCGTGTGACTGTCAGAGAGACGCTCAGTTTGTTTCAGGCATTTGTGGCCTTCTGAAGAGAAACCCTCTCGAGTCTGGTGATTATCTGATTCATCTTTAGACTAAAAAGTCTCGTCATCCGTTGGACAGAAATAACCTGGTTTTCCTTCAGAGGCCGGCCGCTAAAAATGATTTATTATGTGTTATTTTAGCTTATATAAAATGGCTTTCATCATATTGGTCTTCTGAATTAGTGTGAGGGGGGGGGGGGGGTCAAAGGTCAAATGGCATCATGTCAAAAAGTCTGCGAGGGGAAATACAGCATGTGTATGAATCAGTGAAAAGGGGAAGGTGAAGAGTGAGAAGGAGAAGGAACCAAGGGAACCACTGAAAACAGGCGTTTGTCCTCTGGTGCAATAATGAACCTGTCGAAATGTCGGAATATTTCCTCTGATGGGTTTGAGACTGACGATGTTTTAAACCAAACTCCTCTGTGACGAGGAGTTATTATTAAGAATGTGTCCATTTGTCTTTATCTCACTAACACAGAGAGGCCACATTCATCTTAGTTTTATCATTCCTAACCTATTAACCTAACGTTCACCTATTAACCTATTACACCTATTACATTATAGCCTATTATAACCTATTACACCTATTACATTATAACCTATTATAACCTATTACACCTAAAAAGCAGTGAAAGAAAAGTTTTCTGCAGTTAGTGGTAGAAGAAGTAGCCCAGTGTGGAAATACTTCCAAAAGTACTCAATATACCGTCTGACAATCATATATTATTTAATATTGCAGCTGGTAAAGATGGAACTCATATAAATGACACCGCTGAGTAGTTTTAATTCATAGTAACACGTCACGATTGATTTGTTGGGTCTATATTGTTGAAGTAATAAGCTGAATTCGCAAAATGTACAATATTGATTTCAAGTAAAACAGTTGGTTACATTGCACCACCAGCTGAAGAGTATCAACGTTTTATATGGTGTTGCTGTAAGTTGAATACTGCATGTTTGTTTGTTTGTGTTGCTGCTGTTCTCTGCCGGTCTGACGGGACGAATCGTCTCTCTCCTCTTCTCAGGCTGGAGGCCGAGTTCAGGCGCCACTGCGATGCTCTCAGGCCGAAGCCTCTTTGGATCGAGTATCACATTACGTACATCAACTGC
This sequence comes from Apeltes quadracus, assembly GCA_021346845.1. Taxonomy (NCBI): domain Eukaryota; kingdom Metazoa; phylum Chordata; class Actinopteri; order Perciformes; family Gasterosteidae; genus Apeltes; species Apeltes quadracus. Next base: position 1,195,374 of record CM037931.1, on the reverse strand, counting down.
TTCTCTGCTTTACAGTAAGTCATGTGACTTCCTCAAAGTACCCACAAGGCACGGGGACTAACCCGCGTGTCCTCACAAGACCACGAGCAGCTGGAGAGAAGTACCAACACGAGCGGAGCTAAGGCCAGGTCCTTCAAAATAAAAGCTCAGGATGGTGCAAATATGTCTGAATGCATTTATCGGTGTTTAATTAGCACAGAATACAACTTCACCGTGGTGAAATGTCTCATACGTAAAGAACTTATTTAGAGGGTTCCACCTAGAACCCAACAAAAATACAGATTCCTGTTCTATTGGTTCGGATCTCTAGTTTGGATGAGTCACCACAGAGATATTTCTGGAGCCTGAGGGAGACTCCCGGCCTTTGTGCCAACAACCCGCCCCACGGAGGACCCCCCTCCCCCCCTTGCCCACCCTCACCCACGTGACTTTGGGGAATCGGGCCTGTGACTGAGAAACGCTGTGTGGGTGCCGCTGCAGATTTTACTTTCACTTCCGCCGCTCGTTTTCCAGACCTTAAGGGGAGTCTGCGATGGATCCGTGTTGCAACCATTCCGAGTCATAACCCCCCAATGAGGAGTTTAATTACAAGGGAATACAAACAATGATTATTATCATACCATCATCATGTCTGCAGTGGTTTTAAGGTGGAGGAGGAAACAGGAAGGAAGCCGGAGGGGAAACTCCCGAAAAGCGCGTGATGAGCAGAATGGGATAATTTCCAGATAATCATGGGATCCTCCTCTGATCCTCCTCTGATCCTCCTCTGATCCTCCTCCGATCCTCCTCCGATCCTCCTCTGATCCTCCTCCGATCCTCCTTCTCACTGAGGGTTCTTCCCCTTGTTCCGTGGAGGGGTTGTCATTGTTTGGGGAGTTGTTCCTGTGCCCATGTGAGGGTCTCGGGACGGAGGATGTCGCATGTGTGCAGACTGTAAAGCCCTCTGAGGCAAATTTGTAATTTACGATTTTGGGCTCTACAAAATAAAATGAAGTGAAAATATGGTGTTTGTGCCCCGGCAGGCAGCACATGGCGAGGTACCGGGACGCGTGTCCGCTCGAGGTGGAGGCCTTCAGAGCAGAGGCGACGGCGCTGACGGCCCGGCTGCTGACGGCGCTGGAGGAGCAGTTCAAAGAGGAGGTGGAGGTACGACAGCAAGGAGGAGGCCCGGTTCTGGCTCCTCGCTCGCTCCCTCGCTCCTTTCTGTTATCAAAAATATAGAAAAAGATTATTTCAAGCGTGACGGGATGAAATGACATCATCAGAATCAAATCAGAGGGAATGAAACGGCTCATTTGTGTAAATGTGGTTCATTCCGAGGAGGCTGCTCTCATACAGGGTTCTTCAACTGCTTTTGGAAATCCCACCGTGTCATGTTGTATTGTTCGGGGTTCTGATCACACGTTTTGTGTGAACTCGCCCTGCAGCCGTACCTGAGGAGGATGATGACCAGGAAGTGGCTCACCAACGACGACGACTTCAAGCGGCTCCACCGCCGGGTGGAGCTCCTGCAGCAGCACTGCGCTCTGATGAGGCCTCCTCATGGTCAGGTGAGGAGGGGGGGGGGATCCAGCATGTACCACCCGCTCCCCTCTCCGGAGAGAAAGCCCCCACCTCTCAGTGACGAGGGACTTACTGGCAGTGTTTGTGTTCAAGATGTAAAAAGGAGATTTTGAGAAGCTCATTAAGGTTCCTCACAGGTCACGAAAGGAAATCCTTTTTATCAGATTCTTGGAAGTTCCAGTGCATTAATGTGAGGGGGGGCCATTGTCTCGGGCCGGATGCTGCCTGAGTCAATCCTAGAAAGCCCGGAAAGAGCGAGCAATGAATAAGAGAGGGGGGGGTCGGAGTAGCTGGAAAAATCAAGAACCAAACTCACATTTCCACGGATTCTGTTTTGCGCTCATCCTGTTATTCTACTGTGTCTTTCTGTGTGTGTGTGTGTGTGTGTGTGTGTGTGTGCGTGCGTGTGTGCGTGTTCATGCAGGAGTTTGCGAGCCGGCTGCACCTGCACGTGGTGAAGCAGTACGTCGGCCAGCTGATGAAGAACAACTACTCGTGCAAGAACCGGAAACACGAGAAGGCGGCGAGCAAGATGCGCTCGCAGTGGTGGAGCGTCAGCGAGCACTTCCAACGCATGGTGATAAACTCCTCTGCTGCCGCTAACGGCCCCGTTTCACTGCCGTTATCTCAGTACGTTCCGCTAAACGTGTTTCTGTGAACATGCGCGGCAGAAGTCGACCCACGATTGGCTCTACGACGCCGGAGACGACCTGAGCGACGTCCTCACGCAGAGGAACGCGGCCGACATCAAGGACCAGCTGCAGCCGCTCGTGGAGCACTACCCCGACTTCAGGTGAGTTCAGTTTACTGAATAACCAGATCTTCTGAGGCTCCTCCCACAATCCCTCTCACGTGCCGTAACCGCTCCCTGCTCTGCTCCCCCCTGCAGCAGGAAGCACCTGGTGGCCAGTGCTGAACTTCCGAGGCCTCCGCCGAGGCCGCGAGCACCGGCTGATCCTGCAGCGCCACGGCGAGCTGCAGGGGGAGGCGGGCGGGCGAGGCGAGAGGAGCCGCGCTCTGTTCGCCGACATGCCGGTCGCCGTCCGCACGGACTGCCTCTCCGGCGGGCCGACCTCCTGCTTCGGCCTCCGCGGCTGACGCCTCTTCTCAGAGGTCGTTCCGGACGCGGTCGTGTGTGTGTGTGTGTGTGTGTGTGATTCAGCGACCGGCTTGCCGTCGGCCCCTGAGGGTCAGCCGGCGCCCTCTCAGCGACGGGGCGGCTGCGTCCACTCTCCCAGGAGGCGGGACGGAATGTCTGTTCGAAAGAAGAAATAAATCAAATGTTGAGGCTTAAAAGAAGAAAAGACTCACGCGGATCAATCTGCCGATGGGAGAATCAAGAGTCGGACTGACGCATTCACTGTGGCCTTTTGGTCTTCTCTTCAAAAACGATGGCAGATGTAGAAAATCAGTTTGATATGTTTCCACTTACGAAACGCAATGACCGCGCAGGTATGCAGCGCGTTACGCAACCAGAGGGAGGCCGACGTGGCGAGAACATGCAGGATTGTTTTTGGGGGAGAAAGAAAACTTTTCCCAAACTGATACCGACTAAAGTCCCACTTGTGAAATCTTGTAAAAGTTGCAGCTCTGAGCAGATAAATGAAAAGCAGCTTTCTGGAGCACATTGCTGGACTGTAATCTGAGTTTAAACTGTGAGACCTGCGAATAAAAACTCTGAACTCTTTCCATGCGAGTGTTGAGTGAGGATTTCAACCCAGGGACCCGTACGAGACTATTGGCCAACTTAAAGCCGCTTTTGGAAGCTAAATGTTCTCCTTTGCACATTTTCTGTATTTATTTGATCATTATTCTGTTTTCCTGTGTTTGGAAATGATTGTTTTCTTCTTTTTGTGACCGGTTTAAAGAAGAAGTCATTATGAAATGCCGTCAGTGTGAAGGGATTATATAGGAATCACAACGTGTCAAACTAATTAGTCCTCTTTTTTATTAAAATGTCTCAATGACTGTGAAACCTTTGCAAACACACAAAGAGGTTTGATGTAGATACTTTTTATTAGACGTCAGAGCTGCATGTGTTTATAGTCACACGCCTCAAACATGTCATTGGAAGAACTCAACGTAAACTAACACATGATTAGATAACATTAACCAAATTACATAGTTTTTGGTTTGTTCAACATCTGGAGCGACTCACGCTGCTGTTTGAGACACACAGTTCATCTCATTTATTATTTTTTGTCTTTTTCTTTGTGTTGTATTGTTTTCTGGACACTTCGTCCTCATCAGGAGTCAGTTTCTCTTGACTAAATGTGAGTTGAGCATAACGTCCCTCTGAGGAACGTCTTTCTCCTCGTCTTCTCGCTGCCGCGACGAAGAGCTCGCACCTCTCTGGTGGGAAGACTGTGAGGAAGATGAGCAGGACGACGTGAGGAAGCTTCTCCCTCCGTGCTTGACTTGTGCTTTCGCTTTTCATCGCGTCGTGTTTTGCAAAAGCTTCCGAGTTGCATGCAGAAGTTCATTGTGACACTCAGGTAAGAAATGATGAAAGAAACCTTTTCATAGAAAATGTTGAACACTTCTCTTCTTTTAAATCCTCTTCTAATGAACGCGGCGCATCCACTGTGAACACAGGAACATCCTCATCGACGTCATCGACACAAATAAATCCTGTTTTTTTTCACCCTGCTGACCTAAAGTTCCCTTGGTGCTATTTTTTTATGAATTACTTTTTTTTAGTGCTTATTAGCAAATTCTTCCACGCTGACATTCAGAACGTTGCACCCTGCAAACATCAACATGGTGGCATCATCACTGGAGGCATGGCAGCGTGCAAATGGGAGCTCAAAAGGAGAAGTGATACACACACACACACACACACACACACACACACGTCAGGCCTCAGTGCTCACAGGAACCGTAATGATTAACTTATTCTACGTTGCACACACAGAAAAGGCCTGTGAACGTCTGTGAAGGTTAAACTCAAAGTGACTCCGCAGGATGAGGAATCCAGATCAGGAGCCTGTGCAGAGGCTCATACCACACACACACACACACACACACACACACACACACACACACACACACACACACACACACACGCACACACGCACACAATCATACCACACACTCTGAAAATAGCGAGCTGCAGCGGAGCAGCTGAGGGTCGAAGGAGAAGCTTCCGTCGGACGTCTGAGATAAAGTCGCAGAGCTGAACTGTCTCATATTCACATGTGTATATATGTATATATATATATATATATATATACATATATATATATATATGTGTGTGTGTGTGTGTGTGTGTGTGTGTGTGTGTGTGTGTGTGTGTGTGTGTGTGTTCACTTACAGGTCTAAAACAGGACACCTGCTTTGCCTCTCAGCTGAAATTGCAATCAGCATGTTTGAAAGGCAGGAGGCTGAAACGTGCGCTTCACAGTTTTGACAGCAGCGTTTCAGCGTTTGAACAAAGTGCTGTAGATCCACAGTGTTGTGCAGCTTGGGGTTAAAGTCTGAAAACTCTGTAGGGTTTGTTGAAGTGAACTGCTGCTGTGCAGACTGCAGGCTTCTGCACGTGTGCCTCCAGTTGTGCCCGCTGTCGAAAACAACTGTAAACCCGACCTCGCTTTGAGAATGAAAGTCTTTATACATAGTTATACATGATGAGTCCTTCGTGAACGTGATGTGTTTATGAATCAATGCGAGGTGTTTCCTGTAAAGCAACACGTTTCAAACCTCGTGCGCTCTTTCTCTCATCGTGCGCGAGGCAGGAAACCTGCGGCTTTCTGCTGTTAAAAGCCACTCGCACCTCTCAGGGGCCTCAGTGCAGACACACAGGAACTACAGACGCACACCTTGAGGAGGGATGCTGTCCAGACTCGGCCCCCTTTTCCGCCGCGGAGCAGAAGGTAAGAGCCGCCGGCTCGTCGCGGCTTCAGGCTTCACATTGAGCTCGATGGGCTTTGAGTCGTTGTCTCTGGTTCGTGTGGATTCTCTCGGCACGTTGGATTTCTTCCGTTACATAAGACTTAGCAAAGACGCTGGGACGAAAGGAAGTCTCGGGGCATCCTGCCCAGACGTCACGTCTGCCTAATGAGAGCAGCCTTCAACAGTCCTTCAAGGTCAAATACGCAGATGTGAAAGGCTCATTCTGTCAATTCAGTGACACGGAATTGTTTGACTTGGATGCCGAAACGCGTCGCAGTGCTGTATGATTTATGATGACTAAGCCATAAATAAAGATTGGATTTTCCTTTTAGTTTTCCACATTATGTTCATCTCATCCAAAGAGCACCTGAAGCGAACGTTTTGAGTGCTGGATGCTGCAGACATTTGGTGGAATTGTTTAGCTTATAAAAGGGTTCCACATGTTTCATGTTTACGCCCAGAAAGGACAAACACTGAACAACAAATACTGAACTGAAGTTGCTCATCAGTGACTTTCTTCTGGTGTTTTCTGTACTCTCGGGTGTGTTGGTGGCGTTAGAGGAGAGAAAGTCTGCAGCTTTGTGTGTGTGTCCGTGTGGTCTCTGGACTTTCCACCCTTGAAAGAAGGCGGAGCCTCCGGCTGCTGTAAAAGAGAGCAGCCGCTGCTCTGTCATTACTAACAGGGACTGTGAGATCAGGGTGAGTAACTAAACACTGCAGACGTTTGTGTGCAGAAGCTCTTCCACTCAATCGTTTCCTTACAGCCTTACAAGTGTATTTTGATGCACTTCCATTTGGAACTATTGCTCACTTGATGTCTGTGTAGTCATTTAACATGCACTCGTTGTCCCAGCAGAGCGTCCCTCACAGCCTGCAGACCCTCCTCCCTCCGGGACAACGATGCGGACCGAGACGGACGGCGTGAGGCGGAACTTTCGCCTGCATAACTTCTTCCGCAGGACCCCCAAAAGCAACCCGACCGGGACGGATGGATCCCCCCCCCCCACTGAGCCGCAGGAGCCCCCAAACGGTCAGCTGAGCCACGGCTCATGATGATGTCACTAATACTGTCTCTTTGTAATATCCCTGTTTGCACGAATCCTCGTCAGCATTCACTGAATCGGTTAATATGTTAATGTGACTAATGTAGAGAATGAACAGATATATATTTTTTGGAATAAAATATATTTTTTTGATATTCCCTCTATTATATTTTTTCGGTTGCAGATTTTATATTTCATTAGTTTTTTCGGGTCAATAACCCAAAACCCTAAGATTCAAATGGCTCCAGATCTAAACTCTGGTTCCCTGCGAAGCTTTTGCCTCGGTGCTTAAACAGGCAACGATGCCACGTTCTCATCAGGATATTAAATGACCGTCCAGATGTTTCCTCAAACGCCTTTTGTGTCTGGTCCTCTTCAGAGAAGCTCACGTACGAGCAGACCCTGCAGGCGAGGCTCTTCTGCCAGGCCGGCCGGCTGCTGATCGAGCGAGAGGAGCGTCTGTTCGGGGAGAAGCAGGAGGCGCCGGCGGGTCACCGGGAGGAGGTCACGGAGCTGGAGGCCTGCCGTGGGAAGCTGCAGGACCTGGTGCTGCAGACCCTCGGGCTGTCCCTGGACCTAGGGGGAGGCGGCGGCCGCCAAGGCCCTGGCGTCTGCCGTGCGGGCCGTGGAGCAGGAGGAGGCCCAGGACCGGCTGTGGGGTCAGAGGGGTGGGGCGCCTCCGGCCTGGAGGCCCTGCGCCTGGAAGGAGCTCCACGACGCCACGCTGCGCCGCCTGGTGGAGGAGCGCATGGACAACGCCCCCGCGACCCCCCCCGTCACCAACCAGTCCTGCATCCAGGCGGACGTGTACGCCATGGGCCGGCAGATGAAGCAGGACCTGCGGCAGGTGGTGAGCGCGGTGACGAGCTGCTACCCGCCCGGCAACAACGTCTGCCGGCTGTACGCCGAGACGTACCACCGCACCTTCAGCGCCCGGGTCAGGAAGATCGCAGACTTCGGCCTGGATAACAAAGACTGCACCTTCCTCCTGCTCTGGGTCAACAAGGATTACCCCGAGTAAGCGCTTCATTTCTACCTGCTGCATCCCACTTTGGTGTTGTTTAGTCCTCACGTGTCTCTATTGCCGCAATATCGCACCAAAACCTCTGCATGTACTGAAGAACTGTTATAATCTAAAGAGCAGACCTGCAATCTGCTCAAGCTCTCTGAGGCGTATTCAGCTACAGTTTTTGTTGTCTTCACATGATTCAGTGAAATGGCGTTCCTGCCCGGCGAGGCGGCTGTGGCAGCGTTGGGAAAGCTGCTGCCTGAAGAGCTGCTGAAACCTCTGGAGGATCAATTCCTGAGCTGGCAGCAGGTAACCGGACCTCCTGCTGCTCCTCCTGCTGCTCCTCCTGCTGCTCATTATTCACATGGCGCGTCACTTGTTGTGCGCTCAGGAGGAGCTGACCACATTCGTGGGGCGCGTCCTCGAGGACGCGAAGGGACAAGTGGAATAAAGGAGAGGAGCCGACGGAGGAGGACGGCTGCTTCGTCAGTCCTGTGTCCTGCGACATCATCCAGGTAAAGACGATGGACAGCTTCTCGCCCGTCATCATATTTACTGTATTTCCCCAAATGACCTTTCACGTATTAACTTGCATTAAGATCAACCGGTAAAGGAGACGCTGAGCTTATTTACAGAGCTTCAGTGTCTCCTGTAAAGTCTCACGCTGTGGTTTTTAACGCCTTTAACCGCCTCCAGCTCATTGACGGCAAGGTGACCGCAGCTGAGGAGATTGTGGGAACAAAGCAGAAGGCTCAGACCATAACGCTCCAACTCACAGATTTAATGCACCGGTGAGCTGCTACGGCGTCTCATACGGTATTTGTGTTTATTAACAGCGACTGTTTCAAAGTGAAACCCAGTTGTTTTTAAACTCCTGCAGGTTCCAGATCTTTCAGAACGACGTCATAAAGCAGAACAAGGAGGGCAGCGGGCCGGCGGTGAAGGCCTACCTCCGCTGCATCCGGGAGTTCAGGTGCGTCCCTGACTGTCGGGTTCCAGGTACGAGAACAAACGCCCCCCCGTGGGCTCATGTGACTCTGCTCTGTCTGCAGGGAGTTCCTCGACAACAGAAGAGACCCTGTTCACAGAGGAAGTGTGCAGAGACTGTTTGCATGTTCTGACCGACATGAAACTCTCTGCCCACTCGTATTTATTAAAACCTGTGCACGAGGTCCTCAAGGTGAGTTTCAATGTCTTCTTCTTCACGAAATCTGATGAGTTCTCCGCCCGTTCAAACGTGTGATCCGTCTAACGAGGCGTGTTTGCGCTGCACACAGTCAGAGTACCGCAAACTGGGAACCAGTGACTGGCTGAAGAACTACCCGTTCACCAGGCTGCTGGCCGGCCTCGAGGGAGAGATTCAGGGCCTTCAGGGCTGCTTCGGACCCTGCCACCAGGTAGGAGGCGTGAAGCGTGAAGCTGCGGCAGGCTTCCTCTCTGTGTGTGGTCGTTTGAATGTTCAGGCAGAAAGCGTAAATCCACTTTCTTACTGGACGGTCGCGTTGATTCCAGGAGCTGTTGGGAAAGCTGCACCAGGAGGTGACGGTGGAATACGTGAGGAGGCTCCTGAAAGGAGCCAAGCTGAAGGACCACAAGCAGCAGGTGAAGGCCTGCGACACCGTGAGGGCCAACGCGGAGAGCCTGCACAATTTATTCGCTAAAATGGTGAGAAAATAGCCGAGTGAAACCAGAAGAAAACAGGAAACAGTTTCAGAAGGTGAGCCGGAGCTTTAACTGCTGTGTCCTCACAAGGGGTCCGAGGACGTGCGGCTGAAGGACATCCTGGGCAAGATAGCAGAAGTCCTGAGCCTCCAGGACCTCCCCGCCATCCAGCTACAAGTCGCCTCGCTGGGAGCCGAGCACCCCGACCTCACGTGAGTTCCACACCGACGGCGCTGCACGCAGGGAGGTTAACGGGTTCGGAGGTGCAGAGGAGGAAACGCGGGCAGGAAGAAGGAGACGGGACGGGTCGAGGGTCTGTGGTCAGTGACCTTCTCTGTGCCGGGGAACTCCCCGATGTGGAAACCCTGAAATGAGGAACCCAACGATTAAACATTTATAGAAAACGGCACATCTCACTGAGCCTTCAATGGCCCATTGGCCAATCATAGCGCAGGATGCAGACTCTGCGGTCGAAGAAGTTAATGCCCAATTTTCATTATCTTCCTGGAGAAATCACCATGGAGACGCACTACATACAAGCAGGATTTCACCGTGTCTGCTTCGTCTTTATTAAATGTATTCAATCACTTTTTATAAAACATTAACCCTTTCCTCCTCCTCCTCCTCCTCCTCCTCCTCCCCCGCAGGGAGCAACACGTGTCAGCTCTCCTCCAGCTGAAGACCAACCTGTCCAAAGCCGACCGGAGGAGCGTCGCCGACGTGCTGTCGGTCACCAGGGAGAAGAAGGCCTGCGACGCGGCGCCCTTCTTCTCCCACGTCCGCCTCAAATGATCCAACGAGGGAGAGTGGCAACACGAGCCGAGCTGCAAAGGCCCGATGCTGCCTGCACGCTGCCTGCACGGAGGAATAAGCTGCTACTGTGTGTGTGTGTGTGTGATTCTTTAATATTGTATTTTTTACATTGTTATTATCAGATTGTTTTATTTGGCATTACATGTGCAATAAAGGGAGAGGTCAAGTTTCAGGATTCAAGTTTTACTTTTTGTGTTTCACTGCTCATGATGTGCCGAATGCTCTTCGCGAAAGTGTTGTATTTAATTTAAGTTTATAAATAAATTTGGTAAAACCTGTGTGTGGATCTGCTGCATGATATTCACCAGCAACAGAATGTTCTCTCTTGGGTTTATAGATTACTGCCCTTTGTTTTACTGCAATGTTCACACTTAATGTTCCGTTGAAGTGGAAAACCTCGCAGTCAGACACCTGGACACCGCAGCGATGACAACAACGCACAAAGTCCAGATCAGCAAACAATCGCAGGAAATAGTTGAGGCCCCCGTGTGACAGAAAGACGCTTCACAGTTTATTAAGCTTCTCCGGGAAGGACACAAGTCTGGTGCGTAATTACCGGCAAAATCGCTCAGTGTGTGTGTATGTGTGTGTGTGTGTGTGTGTGTGTGTGTGTGTGTGTGAGAGGAAGCATGTGCTCAGGAAGACGGGGGTCAAAGCAACAAGAGGGAGAGAAGGAGGACGAGCTGCTTTCCGAGCCCGTTCGTTTCTCTCATGTAAATCAGGATCGACATGGAGCTTTTTCATACAGACGTAGAAGAACACTTTTTACACTGAAACATAATTTCTCGACAAAAAGGGCCCTTTGGTGTCAAAACCCTGTACTCAAAACCACAAATATAACTCGTCTTGTATCTTATTGTGTGTCACTTTCCACACAAACGGCCTCTGGACGTTGGACGTTGGGTTTGTCCCCGTTACTCGTCTCCCTCCGCTGGCGGTCAATGAACACGCAGCAGGTTTTCCTTTCCAGGGAATCATTTTATTCATTTCTTTACTCACAGAAAAAGCGTATATTTGCTTGCTTTGACCCTTTAACCAGATTTACCAATTTATGAACAAAAATACCACCACAACGTAAAAAACAATACATAAAATGAATAAAGTACAAAGGCATTAAAATATGACGTACAAAAATTGGAATAGTGGAGGAAATACAATAGAATAGAATAGAATCTTTCCTTTAACGGTGGCCGAGCTTATTATCAGTGCAGCTCAAACCTCTCAGCACACGAAGAAAACAACAGACGACCATCAAAGGCTTTGAAACAAAAGAAGTCCAGTGAACTTTCGCCCTTCGGCGCCGCTGAATTCTTTGCTCTTGTGTTTTTAGCGATCGATATTACGCATCACTTCTGTTTCGACAATTACGGAAAGTACAAAGTTGAGCGAGCGATCAAGCAAGGCGCCAAATCAACACGCGATCGCTCGCGAGGCCTTCGCCGCCCACGTGACCTCCAGGCGGCTTTACGCCTCCAAAAACAGGCGCCGCGGTCGCTCGAACTCTCATCACGCCTCTTCTCCCTTCTTCTGCCGTTTACCGGCAGACTTGACGTTAAACGTCACGACGAGGCTCCGGAAGGGAGTCGCCCCCCGCCCGCAGACCGGCCTCGACCGCGCGGGCCGGGCGCCGCCAAGATGGCGACGGCCACAGGACGCCCAAATTTCCGGCAAAAAGAATGTTAAAAAAAAATGGCACCTGAAAGGAAGCGACAGCAGTGACACAATGTACAACTTAGCTGAAGCTCATAACAACTCTCATTGAGGCGACTGCTTCTCCAGCTGTGCATCAGATCTGACAGACGTCCTCCTCGCTGATCAACGTGGATTCCGACGTGCAGCAGCGCCGCCAACAGGTGAAACAGGAGAAGCAGGAAGCAGACGGGGTTCGGAGTTGAGAGCCGGGGAGGCCCACCACGGCATATTTTACGTCCCTGATCTGGGATCTGGAGAGACCCGTCCACTGCAGCAGGGCGGGCAGGAGCTTCAGGTCCTCGCTGCAGACGAAACAGCCGCAGTCAGTGACGCGCACTTCTGCTAACGGCCACTAGGCGTCGACTTTAAGAAAATCCACACGAGAGAGCCGAGAAAACGTACGTAGCACTGTTCAAAAGTAATGTTAGCAGGGAGGCTAGTTTTAGCTCTTTAACAGAGCAGATGTTTAGGTTGTTTCTGATTATTGATTGCTCCTCCTGATTATTGATCGCTCCTCCTAAACAACGTAAACAAAACGTCAACAACCATTTACCTCCTCGGGTGACACTTTGCCTGCATTTGTGCCACTGTCAACTTCGCCGCATCGAGATCCTTGACCCTCAAAAGATCTTCGACCTCCAGCAGCATGGCGTTCCACCGAGCGAGCCCGCCAACCTGACACACACACACACACACAAAGACACACACACACACACACACACACAAAGACACAGGGAGGGTTTGATTCAGCTGCTGATGAATCAACGGCAGCAGCCGAAGACGCCGCGGCAGAGCAGAGCGCTGCTCTCACCAGATCCGAGAGGAAGCGGTGGAGCAGCTCGGCGTCCTCGGTGACCCTTCGTCCCACGTCGGGCTGCCAGCGCCTCCTCAGGCGGCTCAGGCGCGTAGCGACGAGGCGTTTGAGGTACACGTGGGCGAGGAGCCTGTAGGCCTCGTCCATCACTCTCTGAGGGACACGAGGACGGACGCAGAGCTTAGTTTTTTTTACCGAGAAGAGAAACAACAAGTGTGGACACAAACATGACGTCATTCATGACTCTTTACAATTTATTCAGAAATCCTGGATGTTACTTTGATCCTGCGTGTGATATCGTTTGGGTTCCTTTTCTATACTTTCGACGTACCACTTGCACGTCCTCGTAGTCTGGCAGCCCCGAGAGAAGACTTCTCACGTCGTCCAGCAGGAGGGAGAATTCCTTGTTCTGCGATTTGAAGTATTTTTTGAGGCGGCGCTGCGATTTAAACACATAATATTGGTTTGACATTCCTCCAAACACAAGTCGCTTTTGATTAAGCCGAAGAGGTACCTCTGCAATGCCGGCTACGATTTCCCTGAGAAGTTTCAAAGTAAAAGCCTCCATGTCTCCAATGGTTGCCAGAAGGCCTCCTTTGTCTTTTTCCTGGATGTACTGCCTGAGAGGAAATAGATGAGAGACGCATTACAGCTGCATTTCTATGCATTTCTAAATGTTGCACAATTGTTTAAAGATGTGCTCCAATAGTTTGAATTTAATTTAATCACAAATCCTCACTTGAGTTTTTCACAGTTGTTCAAATTCCTGAAGAAATCCCTCGTTTCTGGTTCGTCCATTTCTGCTTTCCTTCTCAGAAGGTCCTTCTGCGCCGCCGTGTAGCTACAAACCACAGAAACATGCGACCTCAGCGATGACTTCAGGTTCATTTTCATGCTCATGGAAATCTTTCATTTATGCTCACTTTTTCAGAAACGGCAGCAGCTCTCCCATACAAGCCGCCTGCAGCTTTTCAGACAGTCGTGGGCTGATTTTGAGAAGACTTTGGGGCACGGCGTCAATGCACTTAAAGATAAACAACAACGGGAAGGGAACAATGTTATTATAAAAGAAATAAAAATACAGACAGACAGAGGACATTAAACAATTATGTACTTGGAAAAAGAGACTGATCAAAATGTCTCTATCCAAATTGAAATGCATTAAAGAAATTGCTGTATAAATAAATTCATTGGAATATAAAGTTTTGCACACAAATCCTTAATTATTAACAACACACATCAGGCTCAGTGAATACCTGAATTATGTCCACGTAGAGTTCATCGTGGTTCATTTCCATCTGCAGGATCTTCTCCAGAGAAGCGCTGTTAACTTTCTGTGAAGCGAAGGAAAAACATCAGAAGCAGCAGCAGATACAAAATAAATGTAATGCAGAATTACTGCAGGACATTAGTGGGTTTTGTTTAGTGTAGCACCCAATAAATGCACACAGAATAGTAGTAATGTGTTTTCTGCTGTGGAAAAACGGTGAAACTTACCATCACAATTTTAAACAATTTCTCCTCCGCTTGTGATGTCCACTCAGTTAACAGCAAGAGGTCGACCTTTTTCATGGGATCCGTGCACTGAAGGTCGGGATGACCGAGCAGGTCCCGGCTAGAGAGAAACACGAATATAATCAGCTCAATGGGAAACGTTTAGCTCGGCTTTGTACAGCAATCACCAAACCCGCCTACCAGCTCGTCCTGTTTGTTTCATCCAAAATATGAAACCATGGTGCAGCCTCATATTTCTCTAAACGAGAAGGGGATATAAATTCTCTCATCTAACTCTAATCTAATCTAATCTAACGCCTCCCGTTGCATGCTGACTGAAATGAATGTAGTCTACAGGCTGTGGGCGTGGCCAAATGAGCCGCAGCTCATGAATATGTAATGAGCAGCAGAAAACAGCTGAAAGGGGCTGAAACAGAGGGGAGGAGAGGGAGGTAACAACCGTTTCCTACAAGCCATTTTCAGCAAACAACTTCAGAAACATGTTTTCTGGAACTCAAAGACCTGTTTTAACTTGTTTAAAAAAATCAAAATATGGGCCCTTTAAGCTTCAGTCCCGCATGTACAAACAAGCTTGACCTCCCAAGACGTTGCTGCAGGAAAGGCTTTTGTTCACTGAAACAGGCCTTTTAGTTTGAAACAGATACAGGAAAAGTTAAGTTTGTCCTTATTGTCACGATGCAGAAACACAAGGAAATAAAAGCCTTCTTCTTATATCTAATGTTACCTGGTAAGATAAAGTGGATTACCTCAGATATGTATGGAGGACCCACTTCATCAGAAATAGCAATTCTCCAGGCAGGCTGATGATCAGAAGCAGCTGATGGAGGTGTTTGAAGGTCTGCCGGTGGCAGCATTCCAGCAGTCCCTCGGAATGGAGTCGGGGGGCCAACCTCACGAGCTCCTCGAGCACCGTCTGCTGCACCTCCGACAGGTGGCGCCTTAAGTTCTGCTCCACGTCGTCCGGTATCGCCGGGAAGCGCCGGTCCAGAAACGCTTCTACGAGGCCGCCGACGGAGCGCGGGGGTCCGGCCTCGGAGCTCAGAGCGTCGCCGAGGAGTCCGGCCGCCTCCTCACATGTGACCCGCCTCCCGCTTTGCTCCTCGTGGCTGTTCAGCGGGTTCTGGGTGGAGGTGCGAGTCGGCTCAGGCGCTGTGGAGGAGCCAAACACAAATACAAATAAAGTACTTGACTACTAATTAGACGTACTTCTTTACTTTACATCACATTTCCAACATAACATTTTTTGACTTTTTTATGAAAACCTTTTGGAAATAAAATGATTTTACTTTTTTTACCACATTTATTGACCTGACACATTTTGACCTAATATTTGAGACTTTCTTTTTCCCAAACTTTTTTTAACAAAGTATTTATTTGTATTTTTCAACTAAACATATTTTGACATTTTCTCAAAACATTTTTGGGCCTAATATTGTTTCACTTTTTTTCCCTCTACATTTATCGACCTCACACATTTTGACCTAACATTTTATACGTTTTTTTTTAAGCTTTACCTTCATTTCTATCGCCAGGATAAAGAGATCGGCTCATGCCGTTCTGAGAAAGGAACCTGCTGCTTTTTCACAGCACATTTCTCACCCGTACGCCTCTCAATCTATACCGACACCACAGACAGAAGGTATAAAGGAGGGTCATTCAATCAATAAGCCTAAATAAACACTCATAAAGGTCTCACCGCCCGGTATGACCTCGTGCTCCTGGTTGTTCTCTATCAAGCGGCTCGTGCTGTCCGTCCACCCCGGTTTGACAAATCCTTTCAATGACCTCATTTTTTTCATCTCCTTTTCGAAGGGTTTCACAGCGGCTGAGACATTGAAGTGGGGCCCGTTGCTGCGGAGTGAAGCTTTCATTTGAGACGCCTCTCTCTCTACCTCGCTCTCCTGCTTCTATGAAGGGAGACAAACAGGGTTTCCCTATAAGCACTTCACCTCACTTTTGGTTTCGTGGGGAGAGGATTCCCGCGGGTAAAGTTGTTGCATCATGCTGACAGGAGGCCTGACATGCTAATGCGACTGCTGCTACCATTAACACTGTACGTTCTACAATAACAGCATAGCTACACTATGGCATAGTAAGAATATGCTTTACGGTGTTTGAAGCCAACATATGTTCGTTGGATTTTTACAAACAAAAACGAGAGTCCGAAAGACAACAGAGAAATAAACAGTAAAAATCTGTAAACCCATCAGAGATTCTAATTATCTCTAGTGGGTGCGTTTATAAAGTAGGTCACCGTTCATGGACATTTCCTTGAGTGTGTTTGAGTGCGGAGAGTGAAAAGACAAAATCTAATAAAAACATGAAACAGAAATAAAGAATGGAAGAAAATAACAATCAATGCTGTAAAAAAACAGTTTCGAGCTCATATTACGTTGGCAGGCTTTAGTGGCAGTCGTAGGTGTGTGTGTGTGTGTGTATCAGGGGAATTCCTCCTCACGCAAAGAGCACGCGGAACGTCCCTGAATGACCTCTTTAATCAAACAAAGCAACATGGGTTTGGTTTGAAGTTTGAACAAGGAATCTCACCTGCGCGCTGGCTTTCTAAAGGACGTCGATGCAGAAAAAAGTCCAGTTGGAACCTCGCAATCAGGAGCTGAGTCATCGAGAATGAACAATGTTAGAGTAACACAGGCACAATGTCGAGCTCCTCTGTGGCCAAATACATGAATGGTTAGTGATGTTAGCAGGTGGAGGATGAGGTGGATTTGGTTTCCTCCTGTGCAAATATCCCGTCACTGAATGTTGTGTCTTCCAGACAGAGACATGTATCTTCTTTCATCCCTCTTCTGTCCCCTCGGGGGACGAAGGGCTCACCTGACTTGAACAGGCAAAACTGGAGCATGTAAATCCCTTCTTCGGGTCAGGCCGAGGCTTTACGGGAAACGATTGTAGGACTGTTCATTGACGGGAAAGTCCCAAATATTCCGACAGGTGGAGGGTTGCTCTCACCGTCAGGCCTTCATGTGAGCTACAGCACCAGTAGCCTCCTGTTCCAGGAAATCACGTGTTCACATCCAGTGGGAGAGATGAGCGGTGCGACCTCATCTGTTAGTGTTCCCATGACAACCGCGGGCATCTTTTCTATCGAGCCCTTCAACATCAACCACAACAAACAGCAACAGAGCTGCTTCTTATCTGCATTGTTTATCTGTATCTCAGACCTTTAGAGACTATTTAGGACTAAAATGACTTCTATAAGTTGTAAATCTCATTTTCTCCTCACTTGCTTCATGCGTTTTATATAAGACGGAAATATCTGGAAAAACTCCTCCAGGAATTTTGATTGTTGCCGTTTGAGAGACTTCTTATGGTTTATTATTGTGGGGCTCTAATAAAACATGTTCTATATTAATTTACCTGCTAAAATATATATGAAACACAAAATGCTCTTTACTGCCAGGTACATGTCAGGGAATCACTTTTCTGGGAATATTTCACAACAAAAACAGTTCAATCTAAGAATATTAACTCTTATTTGGGCCCAGTTGTGCTGTTCAGAACTTATTCGCACAACAAATTCCACCATTAACCCAATTAACCTATAAGTAATCAGTCCGTCTATCATCCATCCATCTAGCAGTTATTTAAAACAAAACACCTGATGAAGGGAAATAAGAACTTTATTATGGGAAATAAATGAACTGAAGAAAATCTGACTACATGAAGCTAAAGTCCTGTTGGTTACAGGACACCAAATGTCAAAGAAGGAAAAGAAAAAGGGCACCACATACTTCTTTTGATGACAAATACATGTGACATTATTGCATTCTCTACGGTTACCAAATGACAGCTTGGGCGCAAGAAAACGCTGACGATTTATAAACAATATAATACACATTTCTTTTAGAGTTAATTCACTGAACAGTTTGTTACAGCTTTAACGTTGTGGTGACTGCAGGGGAGCTGCTGCCCCCTGCTGGCAAAGGAATGAAACGACACACTGAGCCAACTCCTCCCCTTCCTCCTCCTCCTCCTCCTCCTCTTCCTCACGCCTCCCTTAGGACTTCTTGTACTCGATTCTCTCCACCTTGACGTCGTCGCCGATCAGCTGGTAAACGTACGTCACCACTGTGGAAGCCTGGATGTCCATTAATACAAAAGAGGGGATGATGTTGCTGTGAGGAGAGAAGACAGATGTGTTTTAGAGTCCAGTTGTGCCGACTGACCTCGGCCTTCAGTTTACAAACGTCCGTGTCGTTCACCTTTTCTGACGCTAAAGAAAATACTCCTGATTGCAGTGTTTTTTGTACCTTTCCAGCGCGCTGTAGGCCCCCGTGGCCGAACCGGGGTTGATGTAGAACTTGTTTTCGTTCTCGAAGGCCTCGAACTTGTGCGTGTGCCCGGAGATGAGGATGTCCACGTCCAGCTGTCTCTGCAGCAGCGCCAGGCTGGCCATGTCGCCCCAGGGGATCACCTGGTGGCCGTGGATGAGGCCGATCTTAAACTGGCCCACCGTCACCACCTTCTGCTCCGGGTAGTTCAGGTTCTGGGAGGCAGAAAGAAGGGGAGAAAATACACAAGGTTTATGAGCTGTGGTAAAAATAAAAATAATAAAAAGGTTGGTTAGGTGTTCAATAACATACAATAATAATAATGTTTGAGAAAATCCCCAACCAGAACTCGACCAGGGAGGAGGGACCAATAACTATTTAATTACACAGCAATTAGTCTTTATTACCGGCTAGAGATTACTTTAATTTCTCTTCTGGCAATTAAACATCAAGCCAAGTCATTTTTACCATCTGCACCCTTTAATTTAAAACCCTATTAAAATGATCTGAATAGTAATTCCTCTTGGACTTTGGAGAACTTTGATTAACGTTGGAAATGGATTACTTTTATTATTGACTACTCTGATCACCATTTTTTTTATTAATCCATTGAAATATTCAGGGTGATATCTTAAATAAAACAAAATATTTCAAAGATGACAAGTAATTTAAAAAAAGCAGGACATCTCTATATTGGAGATCCTGGAAACAGCACTTTTTATCATTCTTACATGAAAACCCTTCCGTATAAAAGTGAATAAAGAAACTGGGGTTTATTTGTGTTTCGTGGTGTGATGCATACAGCCGTGTTCTCTTTCATTGACACACACACACCTCATCAAAGTCTCCTCGCACTATGTGGACGTCCCCGGCGAGCGTCTTCAGGTAGTCATAGCTCTCCTTGGTGCACAGGTTGCCCGTGCAGAGGATGTGCTGGATCTTCCCCGGGACCAACAGCTTCTTGAACTTGGCTGGCAGGGTGTTGCACCGGTGGGGGATGTGCAGGTCACCTAACACCAGGACCAACTACACGCATCGCGCCACACACACACACACACACACACACACACACACACACACACACACACACACAGATGAGGGAGCACCCGGGCCGAGGACAGAGCCCTGTGGGATGCCGCAGGTACGAATACACCACAGCCGCTGAGTTCCCTGCTTATTGGTTACCGAGTTGTCTTGTATATTTTTTTTGAAATACTGTTCAGTTTGATGTTGTTGCACCTGAACGACAACTTCCCCGGGTGAATTCAGTCCGGCGGGTCTGCAGGCTGAATTCACGCAGCTGAACCTCGTGAGAGGCGTTTGTGAGTAACAAGCAGAGCTTATTAAGTGTCTGAATTGAAACTGGACAGTAACTTCTTGGATTGAACCAGTACAGCAGATTTCAGACAGTCAATAATGGATTTAGAACATGAGAGCGAGCTAATGATGTTTTCACACAGCACAAAGGGTCAATAATCAAACACCAGCAAACTCCCGGGTTCAATCGAAAGATGAAATCCATGAAGAACTTTGTAACTCCACCGCAAAGCAGAGATGCTGAGGACGTTAATCGTGATGCATCTTACGACTTTAACAAGAGACCATTTTCCACTGTTTATCATTATTCTGATAAAACGGTGCAAACTAGGAAAGACAAACTAGGAACTGATGACTTTCTGTCGTTAACGAGTATTTATTTAGTTAGAGTCACTTATGAAGTCTAGTTTCAGCATCAAATGTTATGGTACTCTGAAACCTATGGTACCGTTTCCTCAGACTAATTAGTAGAAGATCTACGGCCCATTATTGAAAGCCTTTGTGTTCTGGAATAGATGAGTCTCTGGTAAAGGAAACACCTTCAACCTTAAAGGTTTATGAAATAGCAGAAGGGCCCTTCAGCTTTCCTACTCTGACTCACTTCCAGACTTCTCGGGCACGTGAGTAAATGTTGTTTTGGAAGCACAGCCGAGAGCAGCGCGTGGAGTCAAAGCATCAGCTGATCAAACCCCGGTGTTAGTGAGGAAGAGGAGCGAGCAGAAGACACATGGACCCAAAACAGAGCGGGGTCAGGGGGTGGGGGGAGGCACTTACCCGGTGACCAGCCTGGTTGATTGGAGACGGGGCAATGAGAGGTGGGGGGACGGGGTTGGTGGTGGGGGGGTGAGATGGGGAGGGGGGCAGCATGTGCACCGAGAGAGAACGACATGAAGGGCGTGATCAACGACACGAAAAGAGGAACAAACACAAGAAGGAGTTGGGACAAGAGGGGAAAACTTAAATTAGAAATTTAAAGAAGAGAATGGATTAAGTAGACAGATATTAATCATTCAAATAATAAAAGGTTAGTGATGATGATGATGATGAGGAAGCACGATGTGGTTTTCAGGCAAAATCATACAAGGATCTTGTATCTCCAGATTTGTTGCACTTGAACATTTCTGATAAAAGTGAAATCTTATATGTGTTCAGATAATCCTCCTACTTCTTCAGCTAAATAAACTTTAAAATGCTTCTGCAATCAGCTGCAGATCCGTTGTCACAAAGCTCAAGACCAGCAGAGATAAAACATAATAAAACATAACATTCGACCAACCGACAGGATATAAAAGAGCGACGTGATGCAGATGATAGTAAAATACTGAGAGGTACATACTTTAAATTCAGTAAGGTTTTGGATGCAGTACTTGTACGTGGTGGTGTATATTCACATGTTAGTACTTTAACTTCAGTAAATTATAAACGTACAACCGCAATCGGATAAATAAAGACGGAGTCAAAGAATGAATGCAATAACTACCACACAACGTGTTCCGCTGTTTTAAACACTAAAGCAAAAACCGGTCGGTGTTATTTCTTGGCCGAGTTCATCGCAGTTCCAGCTCGGGTCAATAAATGAGCCATAAACAACATCGCTGCACACGAAAGTGCCTCAGTAGATAAAGTAGCTGTTAGCATGTTAGCCCGGCTAGCTATGCGGGAAAAAGTGGGAAAATGTCGCGATTTCATTTAGACAGACAACGAGTGCGGTTGGTGAACACACGTGACGCGCTGAAAGACCACCGTGCGAATCGAAAGAGTGACTTTGGCGCTGCTTGTTGTGCGGAATATTCGGGGGAGCGAGCTGCTCAGCTGTCATGTGATCGGTGATCCATCTCGGAACGAAGCTTTCCCCCCTCCCTGAAAAAAACTGACATTTTGACTGTTTGGGCGCGCTTAAAACCATGACGCCCGCCTCCTCACGTCGACCACTAGCCAGGGAAAACACGCAGCGACCAAAGTGCTCGACGTGCGAGCTGTAATGGAGGGGAAATGATGGCCTTTTACGCCATTTCATACTCACCATCTTCTATTTTGCAGTTTCTGCTAGTCAAGTTGAGGAAGCGCCTACGCACGTACAACGCCAGGCCGTCAGCCAATGAGAGAAGAGGAGGTCAGCGCGTGCGTCAATCTATAGGCGTTACTTCCGTTTGGGCTTTTCAAAATGAGGTGACATTAAATGCGAAGTAAGTGGGGTGGGTTACATTAAGCTTTACTTTTGTTTTGGAACTTATGTTAGCCTCTAAAAGATGTGGAACTTGCAATTCCCCATCTCATGAGCAAGACGTGGAAAAACTGCTGAGATGTTTTGCATAGATTGGTGGGACATGTAAAAGTCCTACCATTCAAATTACTTTAGACATCTTGTAGTACATAAGTGGCAACATAAATCAAAATACTTATTATGCAGAATAAAAATATCATAGCTTTAGAGATGTATGAGTAGCTGGTCAAAGTGAAGTTAATTTCTTCTACATATTCCAATGCTCGGATGCTTTAGAAAGGTTTACATTTATCATTTGATTTATATTTTCAATAAATAAAGAAACCAGGCACCCCACTCCTGCAGTTTTCTCCAAACGAAGTGGAGCAAACACAATGTGGAAATTGTCACCTTTTAAAATAGCAGTAAATTACAATAATAACTACTCAAATTAGAATATGAGTAAGCACGTGTAGCTCACAATTATACAGTAATTGAGTGAATTTACTTAGTTCTGTTGCACCACGTATAATTAGAAAGCACATAAAGCATGTGCGATGGAAGCGGACTTTTAAACTGAAAGTGATGCTGTGAGCGGAAGTCGGTAACGGCTGTTACCTTGACATCCGCCAGTAAAGCAGACGTGAGCAGCAGTGTTTCGCAGAACATTCGAGAGGTAAGATGTGAACATATTTCATCACGTTTTCCTCACTCTTTTTTCTATATGGAATCGACTTCGATGATCGTAATGCGATATTTTCGTTAGTTAAACCAACTCCAACGACGTTAGTCGGTCATATACCATCGTCACCAAACGCGTCTTCAGCCCTCGTTTCTTAGCCGTGGGACGACAGCAGGCTTTAGCATATGGGCTGCGGCTATTTCTTGGACTCCTATAATGCTGTGAGCGCCAGTTTATGTAACGGACTAACGATGACGCTGTATTTTGAAGCAGGTTGTGTTTGTATCATCGTGAAGATGAAATGTACTACACTAAAATGTACATAAATGCGTGCAACATACATGTGTCTGTTAATAATTTCTTGAGACTAACGTTACGTGTGTGTAACTTTAATATTCACTTTAGCCACGTCCGGCTAGCCACACGTCGTTAGCCGCTCTCCGTGGGTAACGTCACGTTAGCACGTGATATAACGGAATCTTTGCGAAGCCTCCCGACCTTGTTCCGTTCGAACAATAGTTACAGCCAACGTAACAATCGTAGCCGCCTTCACGAATGCTCGGCAACACCCGCCGATGCTAACGTTAGCGTGTTCTATTGCGCAGTGTGCGTGGCTAACAATGCGCCTCTTCACCCCCAAAGGTGCCCCCAAACCCCGAGGACGTTCCGGATAACCCCCATCCGCCTCTGAGTCTGGCGCCTGCACTGTTTGGACGCTTTAGGGTGTTTGACTGTGCGTCCTCGAGAGCCGACCCCCCGTTAAGAACCCCTGCTGCTGCCATCGATACAACACCAGCACCAGCCATCGACCACCGTTCACTGCGGCTCTTGGACGATCAGCGTTGTGTTTATGTCTTTGTTTTGCGAAAACGGTAAGTTTTGGGAAGAGCGGACGCCCTGTTTTGAGATGTACGACGTGTGGTTTTATTTTTCCTGCATTGTAATTGTGCAATATGACAAGTTTTCTGAGCCACTCGATCAAAATGGCGTCTCCCAGTCCCCTCACTCGTGTGCAGTGGCTGTATGACGCACTCTGCACCAAGCAGCTAGCAACGCTAGTTAGCTTCCCCTTCGTGATAGCCTCGACCTGGGTCGCTCTGAGACGCATCAGCTGCGGACATCAGCGTGTCACTGTCAAACCGAGTCCTTTAATGTCGGATCGCTCTGACCCGCCGGGTCACTGCAGACCAGCGGGTGTTTAAATCCCTCGGCAGGGGGAGAGCTGTTTTGCAGCTGCTAGGCCTCCTGTTTTTGACCTAATAACAAGAGAAGGCCTTATGCGACTAAAGCCAGAGGCCCTAAGTACTACAAAAGGCTTTCACTTAACAATTTGTGTACGTATTACGCCACAAAGGTATCCAGTTTATTGCCTGCGTGTTGTGTTCCTGTGGACTGAACTGATCACATGGACGTTCCCAGGATTTGATTATATCAGCAGTATTTTCTGAGGGCAAAGTTGTTTCACATTTATACCTGGCCTTGAGTACTAATGGTCAAACTTGTTTTTAGAGTTATTTATATAATAGACTCTGCAGTGGCCCCCACCCCAGCTGTCAGAGTCCGCAGTCCCTGTTGACTGTCTTTGTGGGCCAACATTCCTGTGTCACTGGTCTGGATAAATACTGCCACGCACATGAACCTGCACCACTATAATCTAAGATGTAAAAATACACTTGTAACAATGAGGGTTGGCAAAAAAAAATCCCAGAGCCTTATTTAACATTTTTAAATGAGTTAAACTCAATTGTCTTAAGGTAAATAAATTATCATAATTCAATATGAATGGTGTTCTCTCTGACTTGCGAGGTGTAACCGCATTGTAACATGATACTGGGGAAATTTGTAGAAGCAACAACACAAGTGTAACGTTGATGTTGTAGAACACGCATGAAGTTACATTATATATATTTTTTGATGGGTTTTTGTCGTTCTCCTCTTTCAGAGCTGTTGCGCAGCCGTTGGAACCTGTGTGGTGGAAATCTAGCCTTCAAGCAAGGAGCCTGCGGCCACAGCGGCACAGCGTTTTTCATGTCAGAGACAGAGCGCGCTTGCAGTCGTTTATGTCATCCCCTCTTTTCCAGACAGAAGATCCCGAAAAATCCCCAACCAAGATCCTTTTATCTTACTGATAGTGCTAACACTCAGCCAAAATGTCTGTCAACGTCAACCGCAGCGTGTCAGACCAGTTCTATCGCTACAAGATGCCCCGTCTGATTGCCAAGGTGGGCTTCTACACGTCGACTCTAATCCAACTGCAGTGGCCTGAGATGAAGTTATTTCCTTTGTTGTGGTTGTTAATAGTCTTGTGTATTTCTTAATCATCCAGGTTGAAGGCAAAGGGAATGGAATCAAGACGGTCATTGTCAACATGGTTGATGTTGCGAAAGCGCTAAACAGGCCTCCAACATGTACGTAGTACACAAACTGCACAGTGATCTAGACTGTTATTCCTCCTACGTGGTATTTAACCAGGGAAACACCTGTTTGTACAACGCAGAAACTATAAATTGAAAGCTGCTTTGAATAATATTCCTGTTTTGGAACATTACCTTTTTTTTATTTTATATCTTACTGACTTTGACTACACCAAGCATGTAAGAATTATTATAAAAAAACTTCAATAACTTCTGGTCTCTCACTAAATCTAAGTGGAATGTTCTGAAGTTCTTGTGTTCGATCTTCTCCACAGACCCAACCAAGTTTTTTGGTTGTGAACTCGGTGCTCAGACCCAGTTTGATAGCAAAAACGACCGTTACATCGTCAACGGATCCCACGAGGCGAACAAGCTGCAGGACATGCTTGATGGGTTCATCAGAAAATTTGTGCTGTGTCCCGAGTGTGACAACCCTGAAACTGATCTGGTAACTTTCACCTTTCTTCTAAAATTCTGTTCTAAAGCTCATTGTTCTAAAAGTCTAACCGGTTTGGTTTACCTTTTTTCTTCCATGCAGCATGTTAATCCCAAGAAACAAACCATTGGTAATTCCTGTAAGGCCTGTGGATACCGCGGCATGCTCGACACCAGACACAAGCTCTGCACCTTCATCCTCAAAA
Organism: Apeltes quadracus; assembly: GCA_021346845.1. Taxonomy (NCBI): domain Eukaryota; kingdom Metazoa; phylum Chordata; class Actinopteri; order Perciformes; family Gasterosteidae; genus Apeltes; species Apeltes quadracus. The sequence goes on along the minus strand of CM037931.1, from coordinate 1,169,823 downwards.
ACCCACCAGGTGACACTCCGCCCGTCTCTCCTGCAGCGTCACAGGGACTTCCCCTGGGGGGCGTTTCTCATAATGACCCATTTCGCCCCTCCTGTTACAGAGAGCACCGAAGGTGGATCAGCATCTGTAAAGAAAGAGAAAGAGAAGAAGAACCGCAAGAAGGACAAGGAGAACGGCTCCGGCAGCGGAGAGGCTGGAAGCCAAGAGAACTTTGACGCTCCCAAAGCTGTGGTGGGTTTCTAGTGTCTAGAGATTAGGAGCAGCTTATCATAGGACGCCAGTCGCTCACTGTTATTCACCCCCCCCTCCTCCTCCCCACCCCTCAAACCCCTCAGTTGTCTTGTCTTATGTTTATTTTAAGTGTTTGACACGGCAGAAAAACATCCTCACACATGTAAAGATGATCAGAATATATTCAGCGCGTTATGGTCCTGACCCTGATCTAATGGACGTCTCACTAATCTACACCTGGTCTGACCCCCCCCCCCCCCCCCCTCCCCCTCCTCATCTTCAGGATGGCGACGACGATGACGAGGACTGGGCAGAGGAGACTACAGAGGAGGCGCAGAGGAGGCGAATGGAGGAGATCAGCGACCACGCCAAGAACCTCACGCTCAGCGAGGACCTGGAGAAACCTCTGGAGGAGCGGGTCAACCTCTTCTACAACTTTGTGAAGGTAATGCTGACCCCCCCCTCCCCCCTCCTCACACAACAAAGTGGGAACCGTGAAGAGACCCTGCTGAACTTAACCGGTTTGCACCTCCAGCACAAGAAGGACAGCAGGACCATCGATGCGGCGGATAAGGAGATCTTGGCGGAGGCGGAGCGGCTGGACGTGAAGGCCATGGGCCCCCTCATCCTCAGCGAGCTGCTCTTCAGCGTCAACATCCGCGACCAGATCAAGAAGTACAAGCGCCACTTTCTGCGGGTAAGCTCCTCCGCTGAGGAACGGCCCCCGTCTGTCCCTGGGCCTCGATCGCAGTCCTCTTCTAACTGAGCCGCTGTTCTTCAGTTCTGCCACAACAACAAGAAGGCCCAGAAGTACCTGCTGGGCGGCTTTGAGTGTGTGGTGAAGCTGCATCAAGTCCAGCTGCTGGCTCGAGTTCCCATCATCCTCAAAGACCTGTACGACGCAGACCTGCTGGAGGAGGACGTCATCTTCGCCTGGGCGGAGAAGGTGGGTGGAGATATGCAAAATGGTCAACGGGTGAAATGCTGGAGTAAATTTAGCCAGAAAACCTTAAAATAATGAAGCAGTGAACATGGAGATTTTTTGTTCAGTTATTGACTGATAGCTGCTTTGGCTAAATGTTAAATATCAGCTGAATAAGTACTTTAGTATTGCTTTTATAGCAACTGTATGTAATGTATATATTTTAAACATGGACGTGAATATTTTAATATTTTTCAAACTACATGCATTGAGAAAATATATACAATTTTCACATATGAATTGCTCTTGAACCTTTCGTCTGTGAAAACGTCCCGTCTCTTTATTAGTTAGTTGCTCTTTTTAAAAGTGTACTTTTAAAAGTTTTGAGTCGAAGTTGAGTCAAAGGCAGATCAAATCTGCTTAGTGTAGTTTAGATTATCATTAGTTAATTATCATTGTTCTCCAGGTTTCTAAGAAGTACGTCTCGAAGGAACTCGCCAAGGAGATCCACGCCAAGGCCGCTCCCTTTGTGAAATGGCTGAAGGAGGCGGAGGAGGAGAGCGGGGGCAGCGAGGAGGAGGTGGAGGATGACGACGACGACGAGAACGTGGAGGTAACGTTAAATCTAAATATAACTAGGATGGATGTTTATTCAACCCACTTCTACAGTTTTTATTGAATGTCAAATGTTTTGTTTTCCTACAGTGAACTCTAGTGTTACTGATTCATCAAGAGTTATGAAATACTGCTGAATGTGCAAATACTAAAGTTTTCAAAAATGTTTGAAAAAGATTTTAATTCAAAGTTTCCTTGGTGTAGTTTGCGTTCTTCTGAAGTTTATTAACAAGTCGTATAATATTTTTGTCACAACGATGTGGAAACAATATCAGCCTTTTCATGCATTCTGGATTTCTCAGATTCAAGTCATAAATTGAAAGCCGTAATGATGAGCGTTTGTGTGCGGCTTTGGTCCGACTCTTCGGCGGGAGGAGTGTAACCGCGGTACGTCTCTCCCCCTCAGGTGGTGTACTCGTCCTCCGCCCGCGAGCTCAAAGTTGAGACTGTGAAACCTGACGCGCCCGAAAAGGAAGAGGATGACATTGACATTGATGCCATCTGAGACCCGGTGGATGATGATGCTGCTGCTGCTGTTCTTCTTGTGTGGCTTTGACTCTGGATGCCCTGTACCACCTAACCACCCCCTCGCCCCCCCCCCCTCACCACCTTCTGCTTTGTGGCATGACTTAACATAGCGCTTTACTCGCTGCACATTAACTCTGTAATTTTGAGATGTATTTTGTTAAAATGAAGTCGCTTTGGGGATTTTAATCATGGGGTGTTTGTGGATCATTTTGACTGCACATGTTTTTTGGTTCTTTTGCTCCCTGTATTTTTCCAGTCAATAAAGAATGAATGTTTTGCTATCCATTACACTGTCATAGTTATCAGTTTCCTGTCTGGAGAAGCTGGATGAGATGAATGGACTTCTTTGTGCTGCCGATGAGGAGCAGCTGTTAAGATATTCCCTCTAATTTACAAGAAATGGTTACTAGTACTGTTAACTATTTTGGGGCTTGTGAACATGGGACCTTGGGATGGGCTTTCAAAAAGTTTTTTTTTTAATTTAATCCTACTTCAGCTGGAGACATAAGGGGTAAATATGTGACCCAAACTGTTTTCGCGAGGAGCTAATAAACCCCCCCGGAGACGCTTCCTCCCGGGTGATGACGCTCCCAGCCGGTTCCCTCAAATCCTCCGCCCGTGCAGCTGGAGTCACTGATGCTAGCGTTCACGTACTGTCGGAAATGTAGCCCACCGTTCGACACGATAGGGCACTTTGACGTTAGAATGAACTTCTATATTAAATATGAATTCACCAATCAAAAAAATGACACTAAAGATCGATGTGACGGAGTATATAAACTCAAGTACTATATTTTAGTATTTTAGTTTTTTTAATGTGTTCTACTTTCTACCTCTTGGACAACTTGCACTATTGGAATAATTATTTGACAGTTAAAAACTTACAGCAGATAACATTAATCAAATTATGTTCGATTAAACCACCGAGCAACAGATCAACTGCAACATTTAAATGATTAATGGTGCAACAATTGTAAAACTATTACTCTTGATTTTACATCTTTACATCTTACATCTTCATTTTTACTGCCAATTTCTACATTGGTATTTGTACATTTATAAATTTAATTTGACTACTGCTACTTCTATCACATGCCTATATTAAAATACTCGAATACGTGTTCTCCTCCCCACCATTGTTGTCGACGAAAAGTTGGTCGTTCGACTGCTCACGAAAACACTGACGTCGCAGCCTGACAGCGGCGCCTGAACGCAGCCTAATCCAGCCCAGTCGCTGAGTAGCCATTTTGGTCCCACCTAAAACAGACGGAGCAGCTTCACTTTTGGTCGTCGGAGATGGAAGAAATCCGACTCGACGGCGAGTATTTCAGCCACCGAAACCTCGTGAAACCCTCCAGGAAACACCGGACGGTGACGCTCGACGCCATGGCTTCCTTTTAAACAGTTTCAGGGCGGGGGGTCAAAAAAATAAAACCTTTGGGGGCTGTTTTTTTTTAAGTGGCGACCAACATCGCCCTGACGTTACTTTAGTTAGCTTCACTTGACACGGGCACTGATTCGAGTTTTACACCTGGGCCCGAGTGGACGCGTCATGTGAGTGAGCGGACCTCACATTGTTACAGTATTCAATTATTTTTTTAGTGCGGGTTTTTATTATTTTTTTTATTCCGGTCCCCTACAGTTCAGGTGCTCGTCTCTTACACGTCCGGTTTGGTTTTTAAAATTGTCACGATCCATGCCGAGACAGCTTCCCCCCGGAGAGCCCAGCTGCACCGCAACGCCATAAGCTGCGGGGATTCTTTCCGGTTACCGGACCGAAGCAAGTGTCGCGGGGATATTTTCTTTGCTGAGTGGCGGAGTCATCGGGCGGCCACCGGTGGGATTACGGACAAATCAAAAGATGTCAACAAAAACTCCTCTGCCAACGGTCAACGAGAAGGCGACGGAGAGTGTGAGTATAAAGGGTAGTTTATGGGGCGTTTCTGATCGTTTTAATCAAAAGGCTTCTATAAGGTAGGGGGAGGGGTATTGTGCTGAAATATCGCCATATTATTTTGCCTAATTGGACTGTTAGCTAGTTGTTTCACACTTTGTCATCAAATCGTAAACAAACATCCTCTGCTTCCAACAAGCTGTTTATTTCACTCCGCGCTGTGACTCATCGACACGCAAATCCTATTTTGTGATAAGTTAAAACTGGTAGTTGTGATCTAGTTGGGCTATTTAGCCCCGAACGGGGAACAAACTACAGTGCTTTGCCTGCTGGTTCTGGCAGGCAACAGTAGCTCCTGTGCGTGCTCCTCATTGCCTCTGCCACCTGTCACTCAACGGTTTCAACCGCTCAGCGTCCCTCATTGGTCCCGCCTCCTCGCGACCAGAGGTTAACTCCTGTCCGAAAACTGCGTTGTCAAGGTAGCGACCCTGTAGCATCCGGTCCGGCTCTTTCAGTTTAAAACTAAAAACGAGTTTGGGACGAAGGCAGCAAGGTATTAGTTTAACAATTGAACACGTTATCTGCTGTTTCTTAGCGTTTTACACGTGCCGAAATACAATTGTGAGGAAAAAAAGACTTCCATTAACGAAACGTTACGATTAAGACCTAAGATTGTTTATTTCGGTGAACTTAAATGTAATTACAGGTGAAACTTTAATTTAAATCTACCATTTCTTTGTACTGTTGCTTCATGCTGTGATCCAAAGTTACTTTTTTTGATTTAGCGAGTTTTAAAGATTCCAACAAATCTTTTTGTAATGTGTCAAATCATCAGGATCTCATGAGTCATCAAGGCAGCAGCAGAGAGTCACCTGGAGATAACACTTGTCCTGCACAAACAACACGTGGGGGACGCTCTATTGATCCCTGCAGAGACATTTCAGTAACTGCAAAATGTGGAAACCGTAGAAACATCATCCAAACATCCTGTTTCATAGTCTGAGACGGGATACTGAGAATGTGGCGAGGTTCCAGCTGCGCAGTACGAGGCGTCCCCGGATGTTTCCCACACTGGCAGGAATGAAAGGGACCTGCGCCTTTTGGACCAAATCAACGGCCCCACAATGCACGGCGGCCCTTCAGACTCGCCGATGGTGGAGGCCAAAATGATTTAAACCAATCAGGAATGATGGCGATCGGCGTGACGTTACAGTCAAGATGAGAAGAAGTATTGTCATCTTTTACTTTGGCAGATATTTGTACAACATAGTGACAAATATTCAAATATATTTATACCTAATGTGGAAGTACTCTTCATGCAGAATGGCTCCATTTGATGAGTAACATTGAACCCGTTATGGGACTATGACCGTTATTGATTAATGATCATGTGACTTTAATGTTGCAGCTTGTATAGGTTGATCACTCGAGTGCGTTTGCAGTATTAAACCACAAAGTAACTCGTGTGACACGATGCGGTGGACCTAAAATCCCAACGCTGGCGTGAAGTACAAGCACCTGCTGGTACGATGTACTCGGTTACATCTCGCCATGACGGGTGTGGGAAGGGAGTACGAGCACAGGCTTGCTCTGTGCTTTTACTCTGAAAAGACACGGCCCCTGTGTCTGGTTTCGGTGCGTCCGCCCTTTAGCCGGCTTGACAGGGATCAGTGCCCCCCCCCCCAACCCCCACCCGTGGTACTCTGCTCTGAGCCGGGACCCGTGTGGTGTAGGCTGGATCTCTGTGGACATCACCAGTAGGAAGATGACGGGCTCCCGGGCGGCCAGGAGACACCGCAGCCTCGTGAGTAACCCGCCGGGGCTCCGGCAGGCGTCCCCGGGACACGCGGGCGGGCGTCCCCGGGACACGCGGCTTGTCGCAGGAAATGGCCAGGCAGCGTAGAAATGCATATTTCTGTGTATTTGTTTTTGATTTAGCAGATGACTTGTTGCAAGTGGAAAACGCGTCCCGCAGGCTTTTCTTTTTCCCCTCTTCCTGTCTGAGGTATTCAACAGTGACCTTCTCCTATTTATACCTCCTGCCATCGCTGTCGGAGGCCGGAAATATGGCTCTGGTGACTTGCAGCGTGCGCCGCTCAGCAGAGGCTTTAAGGGCATCTTGTTGTGGTTGGAACTAAACGCAGAGGGCTTTTGGGGGCTGTGGTTTCGTGAGGCAGGTTTCTTCCCTTTGTTTGGCTGCAAACTCTTGTTGTTGGTCTTCAGGCCGAATGGGTTCGGCTAACGAGGCGTCACCGAGTATCGATCCTATCCTTTTTTTTAGCCGCCACGGTCGCCCCCTCCCCAAAAAAAAGGAATCAATGGCCAACAGGAGACGGGGGAGTGACTCTAATGATTATAGTTAAGATAAAAGACCAGAATGCATTGGGTGGTACTCAACATTCAGGGAGGTTTTCCCCCTGGATGTGTTTTTGTTTGTGAATAATCGTAATGTAAAGGAAGCGGAGCAGAAGATGTTATGGAGTGTTCCTATCTGATGACGCAATGAGCTCTGGCCGTTCACCAACTCCATTAATTGCTCTCTGTGTTAATGAGAACATTGGTGTCGTAACCAGGCTGCTCTTATGGATTGACCCGCTTATTTTATTACACGGCTGAAATCTTTATTCCACATTCAGCGGTTTGCCAGACGGTTTTTATTTCAATATCACGCTTCAAACATTTGTACGAAGGGCCAAATGGCTTCGGGTTGTAAACAAACTGTCTTTTGTGGTCGTTAAGACGAATGAAATGAGGCACAAAGTGAAATGAATTTCTTTCATCTGCTCTTCGGCCGCCTGACATTTGGGTTGTTTGCTGACATTTATTGGGGGGGACGTTGTCGGGGGTCAAAGGCTCCTGGTGGAAACATTTAAATCTCCTTTTAAGCATCATCACATGTTCCTAAATCAATTATCTCGATCAGGATTTTGACTTCCCACCAATGACACCAGTTCACGTTATCTTTTCCGAACACAACGGAAATGACATGACAGAAATAACCACGCGCCCTCTCCCCTCGCAGCACACCTCCCACAGCAATGGACGCCAGGAGGTCAGCGCGCGCTCGGCCCGGACCGGCGTGCGATCCCGCGGCTCCGAGGAGCCGCAGCAGCCTCACGTGGGGAACTACCGGCTGCTCAAAACCATCGGCAAGGGCAACTTCGCCAAGGTGAAGCTGGCCCGACACATCCTGACCGGCCGAGAGGTGAGCAAACTAAATACATAGAGCACACGTCGCACACAGAGACCCTCTGACGTCCCCTCGGAGCGACTGTGGACTCCTGGAGATGAAATCGATTCCGTCCTTTTGTTGTTTTTATTGGTCGACGTTCATATTGCTCTTCCTCACGCTTCGTCCGGTTTCTGTCCACAGGTGGCGATTAAGATAATAGACAAGACGCAGCTGAATCCAAACAGCCTTCAGAAGGTAACCCCCCCCCTCCCCCCACCTTATGACCTCATGAAGCATCAATTGTGTAAAGGGGAAGCAGTGCATGCTGGGACGGAGCCTGTGTGGAGTGGAGAGCTTTTCGTGTTTTCAACTCTCAGCTCGTCTTTGGATTAAAAGTGTGTTTATTGAAATAATTGCAGTTGATGTAATAATATTAAAAAAACCAAGTTGTGTTTTCATATTTTCTCCAAAGACGTAAATATTGGCGACTTTCTAAAAAGTTTTGAAGAATGGATTTGGCTAATTTCCGCTGAGAATCTGTGGTTAAGTCTTTATTTCAGACCGTTTACCTTTATGCTCTTATGAAAAGGCTTCTTTTTTCATAGCAGCCTGACGTTCCGTTTCCCCGTCTGAGAGCTCTCCTCTGGGCGCCATCGACTCGGGGGGGCGGGGCCTCGCCGGGCGACGGCTGGCGGGTTTCCCATCAGTTTTTCCGAAGCCGCATTGATTGCGTCCTTTGTGCCTCAGAGGCCCTTTGGCGGCCACAGAGAAACACTGAGTCATGACGCCGCCACACGGACACACAAAGCCAGCGGCTCTGCTTTTATTTTTGGCTTCCTGCTTGAACATGAAGGAATTAGTCCTTTTTTTGCTCAGCAGGGATTTAAATGTCCTTAAATGTTTATTTTAAGCAGCTGGAGAACAGAAACTGCTTTCTGTTTAAGTTCATGGGTTCAGCTTCTCCTCTGGTGGAGTTGGGTGGTGCAGGTGGGGGGGATCCCTGACGGGGGTCAGAGTCGTGGCTCCTTTGCGGGGATGCAGCTTAATTATTGCAGATCGACCGTTTGCAGACGTCTTTCGTGTCAAAGGATTATCGCACGGTGTCGCATCCGCGGAGGAGAGAAGAAGCAGCGCAGAGAGGACGGCGATGAAGTAGCTTAGCATTCAGCCCGAGGACGCGCCGTCAATAACCCGTCATGCAAACATGTATTATTGATCTCCAGAGGTGTTGCTCTGCAGCTCGTTGCATCGGATGTGCTGTTCGCTTTGTGTCCTTCGCTGTGAGCCACCTGACCTCTTATGTAACGGAGGGAATTGGCGAGCGGCGGATGGCGGGGGATCTCGTCTGAAGCCCTAATGTTTATTTTCGGCCTCTGTTGTTAGTAGTTTGGAGGAGTCGGCGTTCACATCTGTCGCTCTGAGCTCCCGCTCTGCTTCTCCTCCTCCTCCTCCTCCTCGCGCCCTCGTTGGACCTGCTGTTGTCTCTCGGGGTGAAAGGTCAACGGGGAGGAAGAGACTCAGGTCGTGATTACCTTTAAACAACACCAATGTAGCAGTCTGATTACTAGTAGTTAAGTATTGGTAATGTATATTGATTCTAGACTTGTACAATCCGGCTTACTATACAATCCTGTCCTTTTTTAAATAACCAATAATTAAAAGAATAAAGCATTTTTTTTATTGTCTTCGTAAACTAAAGTCCCTTCTGCTACAAGTTTGGACTTTTACAAAAGCCCCAATTAATGAGACCATTTTTACCTTTTTCAGGTCATCACTCGTTCTCATCAATCGATCAGCATATTGATCCGTAAAGGTTTACAGCTTCGCACTCTGAAGCTCCACAAAGAGTCTTTGCTGAATCGTGTGACTGAAACCAACCAGTCGTTTGTTCAAATGTGAAGACTAACATTATTGTTTGGACTGATGAGCTGAAGGTTTCCTTCTGTACTTTGAGGAGTATTTTGTGTGTAATGACAGGGAGGAGTCCTCAGGCTCTCCTGAGGACTCCTCCCGTCAGTCCGGTTTGCTCGTTTTTTGACGCACTGAATTGTTTTGCATAAAATGCTAAAAGTAAAAGCGTTAAAACGATCTTGTGTTGCACCGCTGACGACGTTACGAACCGCGTGTCACCGTCTGCCTGATGTTTTTATGGATCAAATGATTGATCAGTTGGAACGTTCAAAATAAACTGTTTGAACTGCGACTTGCGAGGAATGTTTATGTTCATCAGTAACGAAACACTGGAAGCTGGTGAAACATGGATGAAGCCTTTTTACATGCTTCATGGACGGGAGGCCGATCAATAATACAAAGCCCTCTGCTTCCCCAACGCAACGCTGACCTGCCCTTAAGAGGAGCTGTATCTGAAGCCTCCTACATTAAACATGTATTCTGCTTATGTAACTTGTTAACGCAGTAATTGTACATTTTGCATTCTAGTGTTTCTCTCAGCAGGTCGATTTATTTCAGTGTTTTTCTGCGTTTGTTGTTCAACAGAAATCACATTTAAGACGCAGTAAACTCGCCCCTGTGAAAATGTGTATGGCGAGCGCTAGTTAGCGTTAGCCGGCTCGCGTTAACGGGTTAATTGACACTATGATGCGTTCAGGCTCTAGTCTGTAAAAATGAGTATTCGGTGGTGAATCTGTTGATTTGTAAGAATTATTATTTATTATTAACGTCTTGAAACCAACAGGGACTCTAATACTTGTCCTTTTCATTTCAGCTCTTCAGGGAAGTTAGAATAATGAAGATTTTGAATCACCCAAATATCGGTAAGTGAACCGCGTACAGACAAATATGATTTTATATATAAATGTGTGGCGATTCTTTTGCTCTTTGAAATGTCACAACCGTCTCAAAGTGGAAATCAATCCTCCGTCAGAGTCTCTGCTGAAAGGCCCCTCGACGTGCCTGCTCTGACCTTTGACCTCTCTGTTTACTGGGCATTCACATGATCCTGCAACACAACTTCTGTTTAACTTGCAGTCTCGGCTTTAAAGTTCCTTTTTTTTAAATTTTAGTTTTGGTTCCCTCGAGCTGTCAGAAGGGATTAGACTCTTCTTTATAATCACACAATCGAATGTGAACGTTTGTTTAAGGCAACGAGCCAAATGCGTTTGAGCTCTTGCGACGGTCTAGATGTACTTACGACCTACATACCACGGGGTCCTTTGTCTCTTATCTATTATCAATTGTTTACTGTGTCCCTTGTCCCCTTACTTCACTGTCAGTTCTCCATTACACAAAATACATGTCAAAACAGACACGCAAAGTTCCCTGGGGGCCATTGAAAAGCTCGTTGGTAAAATCTGTAACAAAGAAAAGCAGCAAATGTCGGCCGCAACGATCCAATGATGGTTGGAGGTTTTTGTTCAACTTATTAGAACAACCACACACACAGACAAACACACACCGTCGTGTGTGTTTTTCGGTAATGAAGATAACTTAAACTTCCCCGGCGCTCTGCAGACGAGTGATGATACCGAATAAACCTCCATCTTCTCCGTCAGCGTCTCCATCCCACCTCGTCTATATTTAGCCGCTCGGTGCTCTTTTTATATCTCCGAGCGCTCACACACTCACACACACACACACACACACACACACACACTCTGCAGCCTTTAGGCCGCGCAGTAAATATGCTGCTGGATGCTGAGCGTACGTGGTCAACACACACACACACACACAGAGATCCCCTCCTACATTCCCTCTGTGCTCATTTGGAAAATGCTTTCATCATTTGATAGAACGTCATTGTATTAATAATCCCCCCGCCCCTCTGCCTGCAGTCAAGCTCTTTGAGGTGATCGAGACGGAGAGGACGCTCTACCTGGTGATGGAGTACGCCAGCGGAGGTGAGGCGCAAACAAAGCTGTAAAACCGCAGAGCGCGAGAGACGGCGTTCCCGACGTGACTCGCCACGAGCAGCCTGCGGACGAGCCCGAGAGGACGCGTGACGCGCATCACGAAGCGCGATGCTTCACGGGGCCTTTGTGCTCCTTATGTTCTACAGACCGTTTAGTGAATTCATCAGATTGGAAGTCGGACTCGGCAGAGAAGAAGAAACGGCTGGATGGAGAAACTCTGTGTCCAACCTGCAGATAAGAGGAATCGTTCACTACGAACAGCCGCCTAAGTCCATTAAGCTGATTCAAAGACGTTCAATAAGGATGTTTAGGAAATCTCGTTTTCATCACTGAAAAAGCAGATTGCAAAATGTCTCTGATCAGGTTCTTCTACTAACACAAACTCCTGAGAGGTGATGGAGACGTATGTCGCCTCGACGGCTCATTTTCATAAATATAAAATGTGAGAGAAACATGTCCAGCAGTGAAACGGCGACTGTGAGAGAGCTCGTTGTTTGAAGCTCTTATTTCCTGGTGAAAGCTTCTTGTAAATTGTCCCTTTGGATGCGGCGGCACGCCGGCGAAGCCGCGGCGTGTCCTCCGTCACGCAGAGACGGAGAGGCCGTGATCGCCGGCGAGCAGACCGCGTTACCTCCGAGGCGTCGGCTTGAACAAATCGAATGTTCCTCAGAACCGAGTTTCGGAATCTCAAGGTGACCTTTTTGGATCACGTGATTCTCGGTGACTTTAACGTCCGTCCTAGAAATGTAGAATCTCCTCTCGAGCCGCCCACAAAGCACAAACCCACCAAAGCGGCTTCTTAGCGGGTCTCTGGAACCGGATCGGTTCCTCCGCGTTATTAAACCATCGGGGAACCTGATTCCGTCTCCCCGTTTCACCGGGTCGGGGCTCCTCGCGCGTTTCTGTGTTCCAGCTCTGTTCCCTAACCTGCTTCCCGTGCGCAGCGCACGCTGAGTCAGAGCCGCACGCTCGGCCTCCGCAGGTCAGCGCCAGCGAGTGGGAGGCCTCCGAGGAGAAGTGGCTCTTTCTGTTGCTTGTTGTTTAGTTCCTGTTTCTGCCTCCACACACACACACACACACACGCGTGCACAGCAGCCGCTCCTCGCACGCTCTGTCGCGTTTTGGCTGGGGGTGAGCAGGAGCGGGGGTGAGGGAAGGGTCTTCTGGGAGGGGGGGGGGGGGGGGGGCAGCTTTGTGCCTCCGGGCGCCGAGCTCGACAAACGCCCTCGACGCGCCAGCTGCTCGTGGAGAAGTTCTTCCTGTCTGCGCGTCCTCAGAAGTTGTGATTCACTTGTTTCCTTTTCGACTTACTCACTCGTTGCTCTTCTGTCTCTTGTGTCTCTTGTGTCCCTTCTGTCTCTGCAGGGGAGGTGTTTGACTACCTGGTCGCACATGGACGGATGAAGGAAAAAGAGGCCAGGGCTAAATTTAGACAGGTACCCGGCTTTCTCCCCCTGCAGTGTTCTGGTTTCACACAAACACCCCCCCTCGTCCCCGCTCAGACGTCTACGCACCCCCATAAAGTCCCATGTCAGTCCGTTTATTTAAGGTCAAAGGTCACTGTGACCTCACACACCTCAGTGAACATTGATGTATCTCAGTACATCATGTTCATTTGGAATCAAACGGACCACAAAGCAGGGGATGCTTTAGGGGCGGGGCTTACTGTGATTGACAGGTCGTTTTTGTCTTGAGTGTTTTGACTTGACTTTGACGACTCGAGGCTTCACAGCTGTGAGATGTCTCTTCCTCCCGGTGTCTTCAGCCCCACCCGCGTTATGTTTCCTGTGTGCGTCGACCTCCACCTCCTCCAGCCTTCCACCACATCCTTTATCGCAGCCCGAGAACACAACAGCAGACATTCAACTAAACTGCGGCTCGTCTTTCTTGGTCCCCCTGCAGATCGTATCGGCGGTGCAGTACTGCCACCAGAAGCACATCGTTCACAGAGACCTCAAGGTGAGACCCCAGCTCGACGTCAGTTCCAAACCAGCCCAGCTGCAGAAACGCGGGCTGTCAGGAGTATTCCTGCTCATCAGTAACCTGGGGCCATTTAAACAGGCAGTTTAAATCAAGCCACACAGATCACACAGATGTGGAGCGATTTGAGCCGCAGTCCTTCAGGCGTCACCGGCTGAGATTAAAGGCGACGTTCAGTCCTGCAGCTTCAGCTTCCTAATTAGTCTCACAGCTGCATGTCAGCAGATGTTTTCAGTTCAAGTCCTTGTTTTTTGGACTCTTTTGCTGCGTTTTGTAAGTGCTACTTCGATGATACATGATTTATCGATTTATCAAACAGACGAGAGTTTAAATAAAGCCTCAAGCTACAAACTCTAAATTTAACACTGAAGGTATTTTTCTAATCATTCATCACTTCTGTCTAATCGATCTGAGCTCGTTCGAAGCGGCTCTTCGGTAGTTTTGAGGTGGAAATGCTCGCGACCGTTCTCCTCAGGCGGAGAACCTGCTCCTCGACGCCGACATGAACATCAAGATCGCCGACTTCGGCTTCAGCAACGAGTTCACCATGGGCAACAAGCTGGACACGTTCTGCGGGTCGCCGCCCTACGCAGCGCCCGAGCTCTTCCAGGGGAAGAAGTACGACGGGCCCGAGGTGGACGTGTGGAGCCTCGGGGTCATCCTGTACACGCTGGTCAGCGGCTCGCTGCCCTTCGACGGGCAGAACCTGAAGGTGGGCGACCGACCGACCGACCGACCCAGGGACCCGAGGGGGAGCTTTTAGGGAAGTGACCCGTTTGCACGTCTGAGCGTCTTTTTTCCACCGTCTCTCCTGCAGGAGCTGCGTGAGCGCGTGCTGCGCGGGAAGTACCGCATCCCCTTCTACATGTCCACGGACTGCGAGAACCTCCTCAAGCGCTTCCTGGTGCTCAACCCGTCCAAGCGGGGGACGCTCGAGGTGAGGGCGGACGCAGAAAATGTAAATATACCTCTCAATTCCTCTCTCACAGTGGAAAAAGTCCTCTCCCCTCTCCCATCTTCTCCTCTGACGCCCACACCGGCCTGTGTGGATGTTGTTTTCTTCTCCTTCTCTCCTCGGCCCACGCTCTCTTTCCTGATGTTGTAACCATGAATAACACACCGCCGCTTTCGCTTCCCCGCCTTCGTCTTTGAGTCGATGGTTCCACGCGGCGTGAAACCGGCTCGCTCGGGTCAGGAGGAAGTGGTCGAGTTAAAAAGGATGACCCGGTTACCGTGGAAACGGCCGGTTCGGTTGCGAGCGCTAGCCGACGCACCTCCTCCTCTTTCCACTCGCCATCAACACGTAAACATCCTCTATGCGGCTCTGCAGGACCAGAAGCTGCTGTGACATCAAAGCCCGACCGGCCGTGATTAGTTTGGCTGCGACCTTTTTTATTAACCCCCCCCGACTCTCCAGAGAGCGATTGATCAGCTGCTAATAAAAGATCAAAGGGCCTAACGAATGAGATGCAATGCAGATAATTAGAAATATTACGTTCCATGATGATAAACGTCGTCTTTAAAGAGTGAAAGTAAAAACGTAATTTACAAAAATATTCCTCTTTAGATTTAAATCGGGGTCAAAGACTGAACCGCTTTAATGCAATGAAATGATTCATGAGACTTAAAATAGAATAATATTTTACAGCTTGAATCCAATAGAGTAATGGAACTAAATGTAAGCGTGTGATTCTGAAACCTAAAGTCGTCGGTTTGTCTCGTTGCAGCAAATCATGAAGGATCGATGGATCAACGCCGGCTTCGAGGAGGACGAGCTGAAGCCGTACATCGAGCCGGAGCTGGACATCACGGACCAGAAGAGGATCGGTAAGACGCGAGCGTCAGCGCTGCTCCTCTTCCTCCCGAGCAGAGAGGAGGATGAATAAATGAACAGGAGCTGTGCTGCTGCCTGCAGACAAACCGGGGGGGGGGAGGGGCTCTTATGTAAAGACCTCATGAGGTCTCGTCCTTTATTTCATGCAAATGTCACGTTGGGGATCCCACAGGCTCTATCGACGGCTGTGTGATGCATTTGTGCATCGATTGTCCTCTTGTACACACGGATGATGAAACGTCATCAGAGCAGATTGGTTCATTGATCTGGGAGTTCATTTTATTCTGAAAATCCACCGAGGCAAACTGTGGCTTCACAACATTTAAAACGTCAATTGAAGAACTTTGATGCTGCTTTGTTTCACATTTCCACCTGGAATTCAGAACCTGCAGAGGAGAAGGGAAAGTGGTCAGCTGGTGGAGACAAAAGTGTGGAATTAAACATTTAAAGAGAAATGTCACCATTCTTTTTTTTACAGCCTCAGGCGATTTAGTTTTAGAGGAAATCTGCTTTTCAATCTGGCGGATGGAAGGAGCTGCTCTTCTTTCCGGATGCAGATATTTCGTTAAATCTATAAACAGATTTGATCTTTACAAATCGGGCCAAATAAATCCGACTCGCTCGTGACTCATCTGAGCATCTTTAGTCTCCATGTCCGACGCGCTGCAGATGGAGCGCGTCTTTTAAAGATTCATGTTGAGATGAACGGCCAGAAGCCTGCATGTTATGTCATCGCTTGCACACACACACACACACACACACACACAGAGCTCCCTTCAGGCCACGTTTGTAGCCGCACGCTAGCAGAGCCTGTGTGTGTGTGTGTGTGTGTGTGTGTCCTGCCGTTCATAGTCGGTCTTCATTGAGATGCTGCGTTGGCTCTGTGTGCAGATGTGATGGTCGGGATGGGCTACAACCTGGAGGAGATCCAGGAGTCTTTGGCCAAGATGAAGTATGACGAGATCACAGCCTCCTACCTGCTGCTGGGCCGCAAGGCCTCCGAGGTACCGACCGTCCTTTAAAGGAGGCTCTGACTTGAGACGTTGATGTCCAGTAAAAGTACCTGTTTCTCATTCGGGTCCTCGTGTCCTTCCCTCCTCGTGTCCTTCCCTCCTCGTGTCCTTCCCTCCTTCCTGCAGATGGAGCCCACTGATTCGGCCTCCAGCAGCAACTTGTCTCTGGCCAAAGCGAGGCCGAGCAGCGAGCTCAACGGACAGTCACCCTCCCACCTCAAGGTGCAACGCAGCATCTCCTCCAAGCAGAGGCGCTACAGCGAGCAGGGTGAGGGAGGAGGAGGAGGTCCTTCTGTGACCTTCTGCAGCTTTAACGATTTTAAAGTTACAAACGGCAGCTTTGACTCACCGTCCGTCTCTCTGCCTCACACCTTCCCTCCCCCTCCACCAGCCGGTCAGAACGTCCCTCCTGGGACGTCCCACCCGAAGAGGAGTCAGACCACCACAGCGGAGAACAGCGGCAAGGAGGAAGGTGGAGTCCAGATGCGTAAACCCAGCACCCCGGGGGGGCGCGGCGCTCCGCCCGCCTCCCCCCTGCTGGGCAACGCCAACAACCCCAACAAGGCCGACATCCCCGACCGCAGGAAAGGCGCCACCACTGGGCCGAGCGTGAGTTTCTGGACGGACGCGTCTCGTTTGGGGACATTAAAGACGAGATGTATAATATATATGTATGTAATATATATATATATATCCGCTGTGGTGGTCTATCTATGTGTCTTTTTATTGTTTATATTATTTCTTCTATCCTCGAAACAATGCGTGAAATGAGTGATTCTGT
Source organism: Apeltes quadracus (assembly GCA_021346845.1). Taxonomy (NCBI): domain Eukaryota; kingdom Metazoa; phylum Chordata; class Actinopteri; order Perciformes; family Gasterosteidae; genus Apeltes; species Apeltes quadracus. The sequence goes on along the minus strand of CM037931.1, from coordinate 1,152,984 downwards.
CTCCAGAGCAACGCGGCGGCGGCGGCGGGGATGACCCGGAGGAACACGTACGTCTGCAGCGACCGGAACAACGGCGACCGGCTGTCCGTCATCCCCAACGGGAAGGAGAACAGGTGAGACTCGCCGCACGGCTCCATGGGACCGCTTACCTCACGGTTATTGAGCCTTTTGTTGGTTTGAACGCTGTTTTAAAGCCGAATGAGGTCCGTTTCCACGCCGACGTTTTCCGTCTTTATTTTTGACTCTTCTTTCTTTCCGCTCACCCTCTTGATCATTTTTCTCATTTCTACCTGTGTGTTCGTGGTTTCGGGGGTCGGGATGCTTCCCCCCCTTCTCACCGTGGCATGAGCAGCATGACTGAGATGGCGTGTGCCACTAGCTCCTCCTCCGGCTTCGCGGCCGCCGCGTTCGGTGCCTCGTCCGGTTCGGTGCGGCTGAGGTACCAGAACGCCGGGCCGGCGGGCTGGGCCACGCTGCCCCACTCCTACTACGCCCTGGACTACTGCTCGCCCAAGTAAGACGACAGGGCCCAGCTCCGCCCAGCACCACCCTGCACCACCCAGCTCCACCCTGTCTGTGCCTCGTGTCCGGCCCTCGCTCACCCCCCCCATCCAGCCGGCTTCACGCTCTTTAACCCCGCGGCTAAACCACGGGAACCGTTTCCCGCTGGAGGAGAAGCAGCAAACGGCGGCGGTTGTCTTGTTGGTCAGTGTCTGAAATCGATGCTCGTCGGCCCCCCAGCAGGCAGAGGGGGGGGGGGGGGGGGATGAACTTCAGTGACGTCACCTGGGACCCGGTGGGGGGGTCGGTTTCAGACACTGCAGAAAAATATGAATCCTCACTGATGATATTTTTCCCTGTTTGAACTGGAGGAGACGATGGCGGCTCCTCTCATCCTCTGCCGTGAACTTTGACCCCTGGTGTTGTCTGTCCGGATCTCTCCCGGGATCCGAGCTCCGCCTCTAACCCCCCCCATCCCCTGTCCCTCAGCCAGTCAGCTGACTCTTTAACTCGGCGTGGATGCTCAGGGTGGGAAATGAAGTCTGTAATTAGTCTCCGGGGTTTGTCCCGTACGAACGGGGCCCTGTGAGGGTCGATCGGGACCACGTGGTTAATTATTGAAGTAGGAATGATTACGCTTATTCGCTATGTGATTAGATGTGAGGGGAGGAACAGCGGTTTGACGTTAGAGAGTTCAGTTTATTTAGTTCATGGTGAAGGTCAAAGGTCATAAAGACTCGTTTTACCTTCCTGAAAACGAGTCTTAATCCACCAGCTACTCTAATTGGATGATTTTAGTTTTTAATTTTCCACCCTGACGTCATCTAACCTGCAGGAATCATTCATTTAATCGCCATGGCAACGGTAATAATCCACACAGGAGTCCAACATTTGAAAAAATAAGGAGTGAAAGGTGATCTGTTGGGTGAGTTGTTTACGTTGCAGTGCGGGGGGGCGGCGGGGGGAGCAACCTTGTAGCGTCGGTAGAATAGTTAAAACGAGTTTGCTTCTTCACGCTTCTCCACGCTAACCAATAGGAGACAAAGTGACGTCTGCAGTGAAAAGGCGTGTGTTCTAACTCTGCCTCCCCCCCCCCCCCCCCCCCACCAGCAGCGTCGCAGCGTCGCCCGGCGGGCAGAGGAACCCGGTGGCGTCGATCAACAGCATCGCCAACGCCTCCACGCCCGACCGCCTGCGCTTCCCGCGGGGCACGGCCAGCCGCAGCACCTTCCACGGCGGCCAGCTGAGGGACCGGCGCACGGCCACCTACAACGGGCCCCCCGCCTCGCCCACGCTGTCCCACGACGCCACGCCGCTCTCGCAGACCCGCAGCCGCGGAACCAGCAACCTCTTCTCCAAGCTCACCTCCAAGCTCACCCGCAGGTAGGCGAGGGGGGAGGGGCTTCCTGTATGAAGTGAGAGACCTCCTGAGCACATCGGGTCCTTTTTTTTATCGCGCCTGCGGATCATTTTCTTGCGTAATCGTTGCAAAGAGATTTGCGTACTTTGAAGCGCTGAGGTGCGAGACGCTGAAACCACACCGACCACTTAAAGTAACTGTTACGTAAGTGCATAAATCCTCGTGTGAAAGCCTGAAGAGCTGAAGGTGTCGGCTTGTTGGTGAGATGCTGAAGCACTTTGCTTCCTCCGCTACAAATATCCATTAGAATCAATGAGTTCCAGTGCGTTATCGATTGAACGACACGGTGTAAGTACGTTTACCAGCCACACCGTTAACATTACGTTACACTACTGTGACTGCATCAACCAGCAGCAGTTCATTTAGGTGTTTTTAGATTTATAATTTGAGTGCTCCTACTTTTAATTTAACGAGGGAAATGATCCGCAGCCCAAATAGCGAGGCTCTTTAACGATGAAAACCGTTAGCTGATTCTAATCACCACGTGTTTGTTGACTCATTCAGACGCCCCCCCCCCCCCCCCCCCCCCCCCTCTCACGCCTCCCTTCACCATTGTCCCTGTGTCTTTGTCTGCTTCTGTTGTAGAAACATGTCATTCAGGTTTACCAAAAGGTAGGACTCTTTCCCGCCTCCATTCCTTTCTTTTTCTTTTTTTTTTTTTTTTTGCTCAATGCCCTAAACCCCCCCCAAATTAACCAGAAGAATTCCCCTGTAAAGAAAAGCACAAGGACTTCCTTTTGGAGAGTGTGTGGAGGCTGCTGGCACGGACTAACACGCCGCATGGCTGCAGACGAACGCCCCGCGGCGCCGTGCACACGCACACGCGACCACGTGACCACGTGATCCACAGCGCAAAATGGAGGAAACCTGGTCGCAGGTGGCGTGCGCGCTGGTGCTGCTGTGCGTGTGCGTGTGCGTGTGCACGTACCGGCGGGCGGTTCGGCCTGAGGGGATGAAGCTGATTGGTCGAGAGGACCGGACTCGATGACTGGATTCCCAGCAGCTTGCCACTAAACGACTGCTGATGCATGCTGGTCCTCACAGCCGCCGTCGATCGCTGTTATTTTACGCGTGACGTCGCTCCGCGTGTTCAACATGAAGCCCGGATCTGCTCCTCGGATCGGAAGACATTTTCCCGTTTTTAGACTGAGGAGGAAATGCTGGCGCCATGAGGAGCTTTTTAAAGCCTTTGTGTAGATTTCAGTGCTTAACCTAAAAGTAAATGTCTCTTTAAAGACCTCGGTCGACTCTTCTGTCCTTTTCACAACCTTCTGCTTTAGTTGTTGGGAAACGTTCTGGGCTTCTGAATCCTGTTACGAAGGATTGAAGAAGGCTTTTTTATTATAACGTAGAACATCAGAAGGAAGTGCAGCCTGGGACTCTCCTCTCGCTCCGCTCAGCCGAGGTCCCGCCGGGAAGCTTTCTGACGTCTCCGGCGTCCTCGGGACCGGAGGAGGTTTTTTGAGCCTTGCAGGTTCCCGTCTGGTGGCTCAGCAGCGCCCCCTGTGGCCTGATTGGGGAAGAATCTTTTTCTTCTTCATCCTCCAGTGCTCTGGATTCATCATCATCATCATCCTCCTCCTTCTGTCATCAACTCACTTTTATTTTGTCTTTTTATCACGTTTTCATTTGCAGACGAAATGTAGTAAAATATTATTGGACGTCCAACAGATAAATTGATAACTAAACCAGCTGTCAGTTGCAGTTAATTTAGCGGTTGAATAATTAAATGATGGACAGTAAATGGTTTTGTATTTATTGGATATTTTTAACCAACTGAAGTATAAAACTATGTGTAATTAATTCTGACTTGTCTGAGATCGGCACCTTTTCAACGCATTCGGGGACTTTAACCACCGAGTTGTTGTCATCTTCCTCCTCCTCAGGGCCTTTTTAGGTCCAGTCCCCCCTCCTCCTCCTCAGTTTGTGTTGTTTTCTTTTTTTTTTTGTCTTCCTAACCTTCCTGTGTCCTTTAACCTTTTGCCCTGTCGCTGCTCTTCCTCTCCTCTCAGGGTCAGTATTGACCCGGCCAAACGGCAGACGGCCAAAACAGGGCCTGCCCCCCCCTCCAGCCAGGGAGGAAGGAGCCTTAGTAAGTCCTCTGCCCTGCAGTGTCTCCTCAGCTGTCCTTCCTTCTCATCCTCGTCGCCATGCATTTTTATATCCTTTCCCTCTCGCTCTTGGTTTTTTTATTTACTCTTCTTGTCACGTGTCCCTCTGAGGAATATTTTTTCAGATTCCCATTTTTTCTTTTCAGATTCAGGAGCAGAAGATATAGAGAGTTGTAGGAAGATGGAGATCTAGAGTAAGGGGCTGTTTTGATCCCTCAAGTCTTGAGTAATGTGGAGGGACCCCCCCCCCCCCCCCCTCGCTCTTTCACAGCCTCTCTGACTGACCCGGGACCAGCTGTCGGTCCCGTCTGTCCTCTTGTCCACTTGTCCTCTTGTTGTCGAGTGTCTCGAGCTGTTGGCGCTCGGACTCACTTCTTCCGCCACCCTCGTTCTGTTTTTTTTTTTTTCTTTTCGTTGTTGTTTCTGTTCTCCAGGCTGCAATGCATGCTGGGAGACTGATGACTATAAAGGGAGCAGGGAGATTTCTGCTTATTTTAATCTGATCTTTTGTGATACACGCAGACGTTTTAAGTTATTCAGAGACCAGTTTCTTTAAGATTGTACTATGACTTTAATTGTTTTATGACAACCGTATGGATAAAAAGCTGTCATTTTATTTTGAAAAACGAGTAAAAGTACGGAAGATGTACGTTTTTGTCAAATCTAGCAAATTACATAAAGTACTAGTAAAAAGAAAAATCAATATTACTATAAAATAAAGAGGAGTCACACAAAACTAAACATAAATTTACAGCAACGCAAATAACTAAAGTGGGATTCATTTCAGACAATATATGTGTCTACGTAAATAGGCACAGAAAATATAACGTACAAAGCTGGTATAAAATGTATAATGTAAATTTGGATACAAGATTTCAATATATATAATACTTTATAAAGTGTTTTAGACGATAAGGAATCTGACTGTAGTTAAATACACATCCTCTCCCTGTATTTCTCGTTATGTTGCAGTACAGCCTCGTCGTGCTGATACATCGGGAAATATTAGTTAAAAGATGAACTTTAGATCTTGACTGATATTAATTTGCAGACTTTATCACTTATAGATTTACATTTAAATGATGCAGTCATCGTTTGACCTTCCACTGACTGACTGTGGCTTCGTACTTGATATGAAAGGAGATGCGTCCCACAACGTCCCACGTTGCTCCACGCGTTCCTGTTCTCGCTCCTCCGCTCTCTGATAACAAATGAACAAACTTCTTACTCGACCTGCTCGCGGTCTTCAGGGGGCGGAGCTTAAGACCTTCAGCGACCAATGAAAGCTCTGCACTAGATGGACTTTTTGTCTCAGGTCAAAAGTGTGAGCTATTTATATATAATATATACACACACACCTTTTTTATTCAATAAAATATCCATCGTTCCTACTTGAACACCTAAAACAGCAAGTAGGTAATCTAGATTTAGCATTTTTAGTTTAGAGCAGGAGAGTTGCTGCGTCCTCAATGAAGCTCACCTGCTCTGCTTCTGCTCCCCTGGGTCACATGACCAAGATGCATTTCTGTGTGCAGCCGTTTTCTGTATATTGTTGGTTTGAGAACATTCATCACTGTTTATTTTTCATGTATTTTTTTATTTATCATCATGATTCTTCACAGGAAGTGAAAAAGAACCGCGTCCATGTCTTTGTGTTTGTGTTCGGTGGTGGCTCTCGATGTTCGTTTTCACGTTGGTGTCACTTTCCTTCTTATTTGCACGCAGTCGCTCTTTGTCTTTATTGATATTGAAATAATTCTTTATGCACAATCCACATCTTTTTTTCCTTTTTTTCCCTCCTCCCTGTCTGATCTTCTCGTGGTCCTCAGAGTCTCAACAGAGTTTGAGAGAAACGGGAGACTTGAGGGCTCAAGGTGAGCAGCCCCCATCTAAGACCCCCCGCTTCCCATCCGTGACCCCCCGCTGTGTGCTGTAGCCCCTCCAATGTTCTCCAGCTTCTCTTCCTCAAAGGAAACCCTCTCGGCTGGGATGCTACGTCGCTGCTCTGTTGGCATGCGCTGCTCTGTTGGCACGCGCTGCTCTGTTGGCATGCGCTGCTCTGTTGGCACGCCGCTGCGCTTAAAGGAATGATGCAGCTTGGATGTGTTTGACGTTACATTCAGTCAAAGCTTTTCTGGGAAATTCAAACGGATGTTTTATAAATTCAAACTTGTTTTAATGGCAACATTTAACACACAACAAGCTTGGTTCCAAATCTGCTTAAATGTATGGAAACTAATTCTCTGCTCATTGTCATGTTTGCAGTTGCAAAATGCAGACACGTTTTTTTATTTATTTTTTAAAGGAAAACAAAATCAAGAGCAACCCGTTGGTGACGTAATAACAATAACGGCAAAATGATTCAGAAAAGTGACGCAGAGCTTTGACTTGAATGCAACGGTTGTGTCTGAGGCTTTTACACTCGCACTCAAGTTTACAGGATTCGTTTGAGACTTTCTGGGAAATTCGCTTTTGTGCCGAGTGTTGGATAAGAAATATGGCCGATAAATAGTCCTGTTAAACCGAACATGGAGTTTAAGAAAACCAAACATCCACAAATGACGGTAAACACACTTTTGTCTCGTTGTGATCGCATCAGAAGTCCCGGCGTCAAAGCGAATTAAAGCCGTAAAGTTCAAACTGTCCCTTAAGATTGTGGCGAGCCGCTCTGATGTTTAAACTGCCTCCTGTGCCGCTTCCTTCCACAGTCGCCATGTACCTGGGGATCCGAAAGGGGAAAACAAAGACGGTAAACCCCGCGCCCTCCGATTCACTTGGAGTATGAGGACCACCAGCTCCATGGAGCCTTGTGACATCATGCGGGAGATTCGCAAGGTGCTCGACGCCAACAACTGCGACTACGAGCAGCAAGAGAGTTTCCTGCTGCTGTGCGTGCACGGCGACGGCCGGGCGGAGAACCTGGTGCAGTGGGAGATGGAGGTCTGCAAGCTGCCGCGCCTCTCGCTCAACGGCGTGCGCTTCAAACGGATCTCCGGATCCTCCATCGCTTTCAAAAACATTGCTTCCAAAGTTGCCAACGAGTTAAAGCTATGAGCAAAAGAAAAAAGAGAGCTGGGCGGTGGGGTTCAAAAGTATATATATAAATATATATAGAAGTATTTAAGCTGTACAATCATCCAAGTAGCAGTTTCCAAATGTCTCCTTTTTTTTAAACAAAATACAGAGTATGTATTGAATATTCTAATGTATAGATTAAGGCTTTTGGCAATAATCACTGAATTACCTACTAATATCTGTCTGTTCAGGCTGACGTTAACGAGTTGAATATGATTTGTCATGCTGTGAATGGACAAAAAAATGAAAAGTTTCTATTTATTTCATTTTTTTTTATTTTTCCTGCTTGGAAAAATAAAATTTGCGTAGTTCTTTTGTTTTTCAGTGTAAATAGTCTTTACTTTCCACAAGGCTTCACTGCAATACCTTTTTTCTTTTGCATTTCGTTTAAAAAGTAGAGATGTGGAGTCTGTAAATGGTCACATGGTTTAAGGGTCACTCATGTCTCAATTAAAGTATCAACTTGAATGTGTCAGGCTGGTTATTGAAAATGCAGACTTTCATGTGGCACCAAGTCCATTTTAAATCTTTGTTCCGTGTGTGAAAGTAGCATCTGGGGGGAAGAGATGTGGTTTTAGGTATTCAGTTAATAGGCTACTAAATGTAGAGATTACTGAAAATGGCACATTTCAAACGGGTTCATTTAGATCAGCTGCAGTTACGTTTCAACCATTTTTGTAGATTAAGTAAATTCTGAGATCAGAAAATTAGAATCAGGATTTTTTTTTTTATAAAGTAACAAATGCCAGAATCGGTAACGTTGAAACAAAGTTTTATTTTCATCCTTACAGGAACAGTTGTGTTAAATACAGGAACAAATCCAAACTGGTACAGGATGCTTTCAGGGACAGAGTCAAACGTTCCTTCATTGTTGGGGTGTCGGGGTGGTTTTACTTCTGGGCGGGCATGATGTCATCGATAGACTGGCCCTTCTCCAGCTTCTTCTCCATCTCCACCAGCAGCTTGACTCCATCCACCACCATCTGCACCAGGTCCACCTCAGAGAAGCCCAGACGGTCTGCGTTGGAGATGTCGAACACTCCCCCCACAGCGGCCGTGTCGACTCCACCTGATGGGACGGGCCAGAAGGTTTGCGTTAGTGTCTTGATGGACATGCAGTCAGTTAAGGGCACAAGGCGAAGGTACGAACCAGTTCCACGTTTCTGCAGCCTCAGCTTCTTCAGGACTTCCTCAAACTTTGCATTTTTGCTCATGTGGGGAAGCTTCACGTGCACACCAGCACGCAGGCCAGTGCCCAGGTTGGAGGGGCAGGTGAGGACGTAGCCCAGATGCTCGTTCCACATGAAGGCGTGGTTCCTCTCCTTGAACAGGCTCTCGATCTAGTCACAAGAGAACAGGATCAGGTCCTTGTGCCGGTGAGCGTGAACACCCTCACTGCACAGGACACGTTTCCTGCTGACCTTGGTGAGTCCGGTACAGAAGCGGTTGAACACCTCCTTCATGTTGCCGCCCTTCTGCATGGAGATGACGCGCAGGTGGTCCTCCTCATTCACCCACACTAGGAATGTCTTGGTATCGTTGTGCCTTCAGACAAATTATGACCATTAGATTCTACAATCAAATCTGCCAAAAAGGAAACCGCTAAACGCTGTGACGAGACATGAAGCCTCACCAGATGCCCCTGGCGTCGGGCCAGTCGCGGCCCATCCCGGAGGCCAGCAGCAGAGGAGACACTGGCTTGTCAAACAGGAAGTGGTCGTCGATGAGTTGCTGCTGCTCGGCATCAGTCATGTTCTTCAGGGCGTAGTATTTCCCATTCAGGTCTCCACTCAGAGAGGCCAGAGCTGCAGGGACGGCAAGATTGCGTCTCAACACAAATATGTACAACGCATAAATGCCTATCCAGCCTCTAAAGTAATCGCTAGTCGTTCCTCGTGCTACCACTAGAGGGAGCCCACTGCCCTACAAATGAGTGAGCAGCATCACGGTTCCAGGCTGCAGCGGTCTACTCTAAAGCCTTTTACGTAACAGAATCAGCAAACCTACCCATCTGTATGCCGAGCACGTGACACAGATTGATTCTGTCCGCGCTGAGTCACTGACAGACTGACAAGTATCCGCAATGTCAGCAACAACACGTCCAGGGGCCCCTTTACCTTCGATGGAGAGCTTCTCCACAGCACGCCTCTCCCCTCGGCTGCAGTGAGGCGGTAGGCAGAAGCCGCGTACGCTGCGGCCTGTTCGGACTCGGGAGCTCAGGACGTAGTTGGGGTCGAGGTCGTCACCACCCTGAGGAGGACACACGCGTTACAGTCTACGTTCAGCGAACAGTCAGCCATGGTGACTGAGCAGAGGGCTGCGGTACCTTCAGGTTGCTCGGGTTGAGGTCGGTCTTGTGCTTGTCGGAGGGTTTGTATCCTCCATGTCGGTCCTCGATCACGGGGTCTAGGAGCTCTTTGAAGACCTCGTACGTCTCCTCGTCTCCTGCGACGCAGCCCACCGTCATGATGAAGGGGTGGCCTGCACAGAGCCAACAGGGTCACACAGGAGACAGTGGACGGACTGAACATCCTCACTAACTGTACCAGGATTGTCGACACCATGGTGATGCCGCTGGGTGTAGCCCGCTCCCTCAGCAGCTTGTAAAAGGTCCAGGGTTTAGATGTCAGCCATGTGGTCGTTGTGCTCACTGAGGTCTGGGAGCTTTTCCTCAGCAGACAGCCTCTTATAGTCTCAGAACTAAGAGTCTGCAGCGTGAACCTGAATACTCTTAATATGCTCAACTACGACACATACATCTTGTGTGTGTGTGTGTGTGTGTGTGTGTGTATGTGTGTGTGTGAGAAAGAGAAAGCGAAAGCAGCAGGGGATTATCAGCTGGGCTCTGCATACATTATGCAACCCTGCTAATCTTTAACATTTGCAATAAAGCTGCGTATTACAGTCTGATAACGGGAGCCCTTTTGGAGGAAGCTGACACGGTTTCTAACTGATTGAGCTCTCCGACTGCGTCTTAACGCTGCAGGCTTTATCCCCTCGCAAGGTCACCGTGCAGGAAGAGGTCGCTTCCCGCAGGGACAAAGCGCACTGCGGCCATTCCTCGCGCTCCAGCACGCACGGCAGATGGCGGTTGTTTGGCTTAAAAGCCGCTTGTGTTTTTTTACCTGGGTTATCGATCCCAGTCTGAATGACATCATCCAAAGTAAATCCACTGGGTGTCTCCTTGCTGCGCAGCCGCTCGTACATGGCCGGAGTCAGGACCTTGGCCATATGGTTGTTGTGTTTGCTGAGGTCCGGGTACTCCTGCTCCGAGGTGTACTTCATCTTGAGCTGGTTGTGCGTATTACCGAAAGGCATGGTTGATCCCTGGGCGCAGGAAGAGGGGGGGGGGGGGGGGGGGGGGGAGCAGTGTTGAAATATTCACACGTAGAGTCCTCTGCAGATGACTATGGATGTTACATTGTAGCTCATGTGACGGTGAATTTTATGCATATTATGAATTTTAGCATGACTTTATGCTGAATTAATTTGATTCCATTAACACAACATCAAGATAACGTTCATCTATTGAGCGGAAATAGGCCGATAGAAACGGTCTCTGTCGAGCAGACACCATTTTATCGATCAAATACATAAAATAATCCGCCAGTTTGATAGAATTCGGCGTTGAATTAAATATTATTCATACCTGTTGACGAATCTGAGGACTACTACTACCAGGACTTGAGACAAATATCCCTATTGTTCCGACCGAGAAGCTTACAAAGCAGCAGCAGCGTCTGAGCAGATCTGCGGTCAGGCGCAAGGCTCGAGGTCGTAATTTATAGCAGACCGTCTCTGCTCCCATTGGTCAGAATTTGTACTCAATTCATTTAATTGGACGCGCTCTGTGTGGAGCAGGGACTCCTTCTTTATGCACAGATTACACTCCTACTTTAGTTCGTTGTGCCACAAAACCGATTAACCGATTTAATAGTTTATATAACAAAATTAATATCTTAACCAACACAATGTTAAATTAATTAAAGGAGAAAATATTTCTCATACATCGTACAAAACAATAAAGACGCAGCCTCGGGAGGGGAAACGCAGATTTACAAATCATCCGGAATGCCTCTTTGAAACCTTTCCGTCAGCGGGGGGAAGTTTACCAGTTTGTGAACTAAGGAAGCTTCCGGTTGCATCTCCTCAACTTCCTCTGAAAACAACACCACGTGTGAGGGGAATGAATGGGTGGCTGTCAGCGCGCTACACCAGCACGTTAAACGGCACCAACAGCCCAATTTACCGGTAACGGCTGAAACGCGGACCTCGCGAGGCGGTAGGTCGACTGTCCGACGGTTATTTTACCCGCTGCGCGTAATTGAGCGAACGTTGGTGAACGGTTACTGCAGCTAACGTTAGCATGCTAGCTAGTTAGCAAGAGAAAGTAAAGTTGGGCTTACAGACACTGTGACCTTTCGAAAATGGCTTAGAAAATCGAAGTTACTCATGCGTTTAACTGCATATAAAATGTGACTGGATAGCCTAAGGCTACCTTACAATCAATCTTTAACCACTAACGTTAGCTTCAGTTGGGACAACTTTTATAGTCTTAACTAATTAACGTCAGCACCGGGTTGTGTTGCTAACATTGTCGTTGAATTGGCAAACGTTAGTTAAATTAGCCACGGTATGGTCCGTAAAGCAACTGACGTTAAAATCAGTTGGAATGACATTATAGTCTGTAAATCAACTAACGGTAGCATCAGTTGGATAAACAATATGGTCGTTAAATTAGCTAACGTTAGATTGATATAACCCTGACGGCGATAAGTTAGCTATCGTTAGCATCAGTTGGGATAGCAATAGTCGCTGAATTAACGTCAGCTCGGGTAGCGTAATTTAAAAGCCCATTAAATGCGTTAAAGGTTGTTCCTCCAACCGCTTGTTTCCTTAATCTAACTGTAATTAAGCCCAATCAACCCCAACGTGGTAATTTAACGTGGTTGATTTACCTATCTGACCTGAGTGAACCTAAACCCGAACACTAATAAAATAAACAGAAATACAACAGCACTCATTTGAGAATCTAACGTGGACTCACGTATTCACGAAGAAGCAACGTGACCCCGGTGTCTGAAGTGCGAAGTTAACTGAACGAAACGACCGTTGTTCTTCAGTGTGAAGGAGCCGTTTAACGGCCAGTGCGCGTTCACGGTTCACGCGCATTAAAGAGACTCCTCCGCTCCCATAGACGTCTATGAGGAAATGACGCCACTTCTCTCCTGATTAATTCCCTCAGTAAACATTGTAAACATGCGTTTATAGTCTCAGTCTCTAGTTTCAAGTTTTCTTCATGACAGCATGATGTTCATTTCCTAAATTGTGGTCCATGTAGACTCAAATAGACCATAAAGCAGGGGATGCTTTAGGGCGGGACTACACTCTGATTGACAGGCTGCTACCGGACCCTAAAGGAGGAGACTCTTTAGGGCGGGGCTTACTGTGATTGACAGTGAGCTGTGAGGTCCAAAATGAAAGATGCCAACAGAAGTTCATAAATCAACGAAGCATAAAAAACGCTGGATGATGTAAATGGGAAAGATTTGCGTGAAATAAGTTGCGAATGTCATCACAATGGTTCTCGGATCGGACTTGGTCGGGCGGCGTTGACAATATGACTACCTACGAGCACATCTGATACATTGAAGCGTGAAAGAAGTGACCGGTTTTCCTAATCAAGTCATGACGTAAAGTACCTGTGTTTTGTTACAGGTTGCATAAACGTGATCGTTGACGTGCTTCCTCCCCGCCGCAGGCTGACGGTGCTCACCATGAGTTTTGTGGAGTACTCTGACCTCATTCGGGACGGTGACGTCGCCATCGTCTACCTGGGCCACGAATCCATGATACATGTCAAGGTCAAGCAAGGCGCCCAGACGCAGACGCGCTACGGAGTCATTCGCCACTCCTCCGACCTGATCGGTCGGCGCTACGGGTCGAAGGTCACCTGCAGCAAAGGCGGGTGGGTCTACGTGCTTCACCCGACGCCGGAGCTGTGGACGGTCACCCTGCCGCACCGCACGCAGATCCTCTACACCACCGACATCGCCACCATCACCATGATGCTGGAGCTGAAGCCGGGGTCCGTGGTCTGCGAGTCAGGTGAGCGGACGCGGCTTTGACACGTGAAGCTCCGGCTTCTCCGTTCAGACCTCGACGCCGCCGTCCTTCTCTCATTATGAGGGATCGACTGGATCATTTCTGTTCCGTGATGACGGAGCTGCACTTTGCATGTTGGTGGTTGTAAATGTCACCAAGAGGCTTCTTCCAGGTCGACAGCGAGCTTCTCACTAAAATGCATCAGCTGGTAAAGACGGAAGACAAAGTCCAGTGTTTCAAACAAACCGCAAGCAAAACTGAACTTTGTTTTGAAAAATGAGTTTGTGCTTCAACATTGATCTCGACGTGACGGCTTTAGTTACTTCCTGTCGCACATGAACACACGCTTCTGCAGATGTGCTGAAACGTGAAGTGTTACTTCCTTAACGGCGTCACAGCGCTTCAGGGCTGTTTCTGTTTTTAGAGCGACGTGGTCAGACGGCAGATGTTCTGGAACGGAATATGATGCATTGATGCACGTTAAACTAGACCACAGGATACACGCGAGTTAACATTTAACACGGATACCGATCAACACGCAGGCAGCATCACATAAACTAATGCTTTACACGTGAAATAAGGCAGGTGTTCTCCTCATAGTGGAGTATGTTGAGTGTAATCATAGTACTTTTTAAGCAGAGGACAGGACTCCTGGGGGAGGGGTGAGGGAAGACATTCCTCTCTATTGCTTATGTCATCTTAACCACTGTCGCTTTGACGAGACGTAAATGTTCCCGTTCCCACTCTTTCAGTCACGTGTTTCGCTGCACGGAGCCTCAGCTGCCGATTATGTGATTCAGTGTTTGTGGCCGTTGTCACTCAAGATGTGTCGCACTCAGAGTGTGTCTGCTTTCCTCTGGGCCAGGAGGGTGGGGGTATGAGGATGCTAGAATGCGTTTGGTGGTGCAGTGCTCCATCATGTTTTACTGCTGCCAGCCGTGTGTGTCACGGCTGATGAACGAGCTCCGTGGGAATTCTGTTCAGTCAGCAGCAGGTCGACTGTTTGCATTACATGACTCTTAAAAGACTCATATTTATGCACGCGTGTGAAACCTGCAGCGACGAAAACCGTTTGAATGAGGGTTTATTGGAGCGTTCTATTGTCGAGGCGCTGAGCGGCGTTCTGACTTGTAATGTTGGCGGCTGATAGTCTTTAACTGGGACACGCTGTCCTGTGGGTGGGGGTGCGAGGGGGGCGGGGGGGGGTGTTTTTGGTCGGTGTGCTGTGTAAATATGCAGCGATTTTAGAGGCGATAATTTCCCTGGCTCTTCTCACTTGCTGTAGGAGCATCCGGTGTAGAGGAGTGACCTTTGCTTGACATTTACTGTACACCCCCCCCCCCCCCCCCCCCCACACACACACACACACACACCTGCATCAGCGGAGCCGTGGTATTGAGGTTACACAAATATGACAAGTTCCGCCAGCCAGGGGCCTCACAGCTGGTACAGGAACAACCCCCCCGGCCAGGAGAGCTTTTTGGCCTTTTGTTGCAGCCGCTGTATTTCACTGTATGAATGATGATGATGATAACACGGATGTGTTACTGTAACAATGAGGATAATAATATTATTATTATTATTATTATTATTATTATTATTATTAAAACGTCTACAGAGACGGAAGCTTCCGGACTCTCTTACTTTAATTTTCTAAATTTTCTAAGTATTGTTCTTTGACATCCGGCCTTCTCCCCTCCTCCCCCACCCGACAGTTTCTGAATGCACTGCCAAACAAAGAGCACAGGGCCCCCTCCCCCATCATCACCCATCCTCCCAATCCTCCCCCATCATCACCCATCCTCCCAATCCTCCCCCATCATCACCCAGCCTCCCAATCCTCCCCCATCATCCCATCCTCCTCCCTGTCCGTCTTCTCGTAAAGACGCCGCCCACGGACTCCTCGCACCGTTTCAGCACGACTTGACGATGTCTACAACAAGCTGGCGTGCGTTTCCGTTGGTTACGGAGCGGTGGCGGTTGATGCCGGCTGGTAGACGGGGTCAAACCGAGCTCCATTTCCTCCTCTGTGAGGCCCTGAAATACACACCCAGCGAGGGAACATTGAGTCCTTCACGCATAATGATAAAAGGACCAATGAGGGGATTTAAGCAGAAGGCTTCCACCGGCGTGGAGCTGTTTGTGGGACGTCCAGACGGGAAGCTCCGCCCTCGTGTCTCCGTAGGATGGTCCCAGCTACACACAAGCCCCTTTGTCCAACACAAAACAATCTGCTTTCTTCCAAACATTTCATCTTTTTTTAAAACCGTGTTCTTTGTTTTGGATTTAATTTCACTTTACAGTTTATATTCATTTATCAACATTAAACCCAGCGAGGGAACATTGAGTCCTCCACGCATAATGATAAAAGGACCAATGAGGGGATTTAAGCAGAAGGCTGTGTGTGTGTGTCTGTGCGTGCGTGTGTGTGTGTGGTTATGTAACCAGCAGCTGCTTTTGTCTGCATATTCACGGCTGCGTGTTGTCGCTCCTTCAGGCCGTTGCATCGGCGTGTGAGGTCCGTTGAGTCGAAGCTGCAGTGGGCGAAACATTGGCCTCTTTGTCGCCACACGCACAAAGAAGGTGCTGACGTAATATCAGCAGAAGCAAGTCACATGACTGGTGTTCCTCTGCCACAGTCCGTAGCGCTGTGCGCGCACAAATGGAGAGTGCCCTCCTCCTCTGTGTGTGTCGTCTGATAAGTCTGCTCTGTGCGCTCAGTGGTCGAGTGCAGCTTCTTTGAGTGTTGATCCTCAGAGTTTAACGCTCAGTTGCGGCCTCGAGGTCACGCGTCTGTCACGTTGTGTGTGCCGACTAATCGCTGGCTGTCGTCTCCACGGTGACCTGCAGAGAGCGAAGCGTATTTTTAAAGTAGAAATAAATGGTGATGATTTGGATATTTTCAACAATTTAAATTAGTTTACACATAGCGACATTTAACTTCCCATCATAGAAGACTAAGAAACGAGACGGGACCCCCCCCTCCCCCCCAGGACCGGAGCCCAATCCTCCAGATCTACACAACGTTTTCTCCTCCATTTTTTAATATTGTGACTCATTGTGTCTCCAGGCACCGGCAGCGGCTCGCTGTCCCACGCCATCCTGCGCTCGGTGGCCCCCACGGGGCACCTGCACACGGTGGAGTTCCACCAGCAGCGGGCGGAGAAGGCGGCGGAGGAGTTCAGGGAGCACGGCGTGGACGGGCTGGTCACCGTCAGGAACCAGGACGTGTGCAAGGACGGCTTCGGGGTGAGCGGGGTGGCGGACGCCGTCTTCCTGGACATCCCCAGCCCCTGGGAGGCCGTGGGACACGCCAAAGGCGGCCATGAAGAAACACGGTAGGACGGCGCGCTTATTGACTCTTAGAAGGCTCACGTACAAACGTCTGGGTTTGTTTCTGTGGGTCTGATCTCTAACGTCTCGTAAGCGCTCAGACGGAGCAGAAACTGGCCGTTTGGTTCCTTTGTCTCCCAGCGTTTCAGCGTCTCCGGCAGCTTGGAGTGAAGTAAATGAACGACAGGTTCCTGATTATCTGCGAGTACGTGAGCTACTTAGAAGCACAGAGGCAACATGACTCTGTTTTAACCCCCCCCCCCGCTGCACTCAGACGGCGTCCATCGATCCCAGCCGACGCCCTCGCTGCCTCGCTGACCTTGAGTTTGCTGTTTGTTCGTGGTCACAGGGTGAACTCGGGTTTCCGTGACGACCAGAAGCGGCAGCAAGTCCGGGCAGGTCGGGGGGGCCGTTTATTAGTCAGGAAGGTCACATCAGTGAGTGCTTTGAGGTTAATCTCGGGCGCAATTAATTTATTTCTTGTTATTAATCTGAAGCCAGTGAAATATTAATGTAATGCAGCTTTTAAAGCCTCAACTCTGTCAAAGATACAATTACCTTTGTTTCACAATCCTGATATCGTGGATTATTGGAGCTGTAGTCTTGTTTAATACATTTACGGTCAGGGATAATAATATTCACATTGTTTGTCATTGGGCTATAAAAAATTTCACGTGATTGTGAAAAGTAAACCCCAATATGAAGAGGAATGCTGCTCTCCCTCCTCCTCTGTGAATCCCTTTTATGGTGCCACTGCTACATATTACACACACACACACACACACACACACACACACACACACAGAGAGATACATAGTGCAGCCGCTGTGGAAGCGTCCCATGACCATACAGGGCGATGCTGCAGGAGAGCTGGTGACTGAGGGCTCCTGCTGGAGCATTATCATGGCATCATCGTGTAATCTAACTTTATGGCTCTTATGCTTTGTACCATGTGACCGCGGCATTGAGCCTGATGTTGTAAACGGTGTCGATCCAGCGGGAGAACGTTGGATTAATGACGATGATCATTCGGCAACGACGAGTTGAACCAGGAGGCGAGAAGCATCGTCCTCGACACAAATTCCTCCTCTCGACTGACTCCAGATCTGTTCTTAGCCGGGGGAGGCGGGGGGAGCGTTGCTGAGAGCTGGTTCATTGCAGTGGACAGAATGTAATTCTTCTGTTGTGGCCCCCGTCCCGGGCCCCTGAGCTACCCCCTCCTTCCTTCCCCCACTTTTAAGGCTGTTTATTATGCAACAGTGGAGCAGCCGAGCCCCCGTCGGCCCGCCGCGTGTTCCTATCAGCAGGCTTCATACGTGCGCGTTTATCACTCCAGGCGCCTCTGTGCAATCATCCACCCCCCCCCCCCCCCCCCCCCCCCCCCCTGTGTGTTCGCCCCCGGTTGCTAGGCGCTGTGTTTATCGCGGTCTCCCGGGAGACGGCCGGTCCTGTTGGCTGAAGGAACGCCGGCTATCTGAAACGCGCCCAAGTCCTCCAGCGTCAGACGATGTTTACAGCGACGTGTCCAAAGCTGCACACCAATAGTCCCAGATGTTCTGCTCAGTCACCCCTCCCCCGCTGGGAGTCACCGCAGGCCTTGATTTAGAGCCGAGGAGTGCTCCGTGCTTCACATGGGGGGGGCACTGCTTCGAAAAAGGGCTTTTGGGTGACTGAGTTCGTCTGAATCCAACTAACGGACTGGTGCTGAAGGCCGCATGAGGAGCAGCTCACATGTAACGTGTAACATGTAACGTGTGACGTGCTGGTCTCATGGAGCCTCTGTCTCCCTGCAGGGGGGCGCGTGTGCTCGTTCTCCCCGTGCATCGAGCAGGTCCAGAGGACGTGCGAGGCGTTGGCGGAGGAGGCCTTCGAGGAGATCAGCACGCTGGAGGTCCTGCTGAGGGTCCACGACGTGCGGACCGTCTACCTGCCGCTGCCCGACTTCGGCGCCGACGGCGACGCCGCCGAGACCAAGCCGCCGACCCCCGTCGCCCTGAAGACCACCACCCTGCCCAGAGAGATGCAGGGTCACACGGGGTACCTCACCTTCGCCACCAAGCCCAGGACCTGAAGCCCGCGTGTTTCCCATCCACCAGAATAAGACTGATAATCGGGGGGGGGGGGGGCGCCAAGTTCCAACCGGCACCAAGAGGATTTATAGTTTTGTTACATAATTTTCATTTCCTGTCAATTGGAACTGGTTTGCTGCTTGAATCAAGCAGCAGGAAAAATGAGTCGCTGTAGATTTGGTTTGAGTTTACTTTCTGTACTTTGCCACCTTTTTATGAAACTTTTTTTAATGAGTTCTTTCATCCATGGGGAGGAGGTGGGGGGTCGTCTTAATTTCTTTGCGCAAGTAAATACAACAGATGTGTGAAAAGATTCATGTTCTTTATTCTGTTGCACCTCGAGAAGAGAAATGAAAATCCACACTAACAGAACTCATTTTACTGCGTTAGCTTAGCTTAGCATACATGGACATCTTTAGCACAACTAACTCCATATTTAAAAGCGACGCACTTGAAACCGATCTGGACTCTTTTTATAATCCCCCCCGCCATGTTTTAGTATTTTCACCTGCCTGCGTTCAGAGGGGCCCGTCAACGGTTTAATCCCTGGGGATTACTGCGGGTTATAAACGGCACCGAGGCCGTCTAAGTCGGTGACAGGTTGAGCGCCGGCAGACGGTTCTGCTCAACAAGATCAAGGATCAATCACAGGGAGGCAAATGGAATCAGCCACTGGAGGAGACTCGATTGTCCAAACGAGTCGTCAACGCGGCTCTTCTCTGCTTTCCATCAGGCGGCCTGGAGGGTCCTGATCTGAACCCACGAGGGTCCTGATCCGCTTGGCCGGGAGAAGCCTCTGTGACCTGCTCGATAATCCTGACCACGTAATCGGCTTGCCCTCTGGCGCCCTGGACCCGTCCCCAGAGGAGGCGAGCACGAGGAGGGGCGGCAGACGGCCACTTCCAGGCGTGAGGGGGCGTGTCCACGAGGACTCTGCGCCAAAGATAAAAATAAGAGCAGGTCGTCGGGGCAACGGCGTTTAATGTGTTGATGATGTATTTTTAACCCGTAACGCTGCGCTGTGTTCAGCAGCTACAGGAGGTTCTCACTGGTTCTCATAGTGGGGGGTTGGGAAGTTAAAGTTGCTAAAGTAATTGAATTGTCGAGGAAAACAAGTATTTGTTCATTGAAAAGCATCATGAACGGTCGTCTCCAGAACCATCAAGATGCTGCTCTCGTTGCCGGGGGAAATGTGGACGAGCAGCCGGATGGCGATCGATGGGCGTCGGCATGGAAGCCTCGTGATGTTTGTATTGTGTGTAACTGAATAATTTACGCACAATGGAAAGCTGCTGCGTCATTAATCAGCCCGGACGGGAGATCGTGAATTATTGATGAAACACGACTTTCGCCTTCAACACGTTTTGCGTCAAAGCGTCCGCGGACCCTCTGGTCTCCCTGCAGCGCCACCATGAGGTTGGATTTGTGGGTTTCATCCCGCTTCTCCTCCGAGAAAGAGATTCATTTACTTTTCCTCAAACGTGAGTCGGAAAGAGGGAAAGTATTTTATTTAAGGACTGTTGAGCTTTGGGAGACATTCGTTGGTCCCCTGGGAACCGGCCTCATTAAAAACCACCTCGTCCTCCACGCAGTCCTTGGGGGGGGGCAACAATGGAGGGTTAATCAGGGCGGCTCTGCTCGCCGCTTGGCCGCCGTCCAGCCGTCTCATGGTCCTCAGCGGGGACACTGGGGCCCGTTATGGGCTGTGGGGACAGAGGGCCCCTTGTGCTGGAAAAGGCACAAGGGGACTTTTAAAGGAAATGTTATTTGTCCAGATTGACGGATAAAAAAGGTAAATTAAAACAATCCAACGGATGAAATAAGCTGATGAAAATAAAGTGTTTGTTTCGTCAGTATTCACAGTGGAAACCAGTTCTTTAGAGGCTCGAACTATTTCATGTAATTCAAAAATGTATTTATATCACATTCATTATTATTCGTCATGTGACTTTTAAGTTTTGATACTTGAAGCATATTTTTGTCATATCTTATTTAAATAATCAGGTTTTTATCTGCATGTGTGTTATTAAACCCGCTGCTAACATTAAAGTGCTGCACACGAATGCATCCATAAATAAAACGGACATCTAGTAACCAGCGTTGGGAGGAACGGCGTTTCTAACGGAGTTACTTTTTCAGTAACGGGGTAATCTAATTACGGCTCGCTAGCTGCTTGGGGCCCCCTGGTGGCCAGGAGGCCCCAAGCAGCCGCTTAGTTCGCTTATGCCTCGGGCCGGCCCTGACCTTAAACGGTATATAACGTAACAGTGTTTAGAACATAAACAAAATAATGTGAGAGTTACTTTGCTGAGTAACTAATTACTTTTCAATGTGGTAACTGTTACTTTTTGGGAGAAGTAATTTATAACTAAAACTAATTACTTTTTTAAAGTAAGATGACCAACACTGCTAGTAACATCCAATAGTCATCTTTTATCAGCAGATGTGTGAGTCTGCAGACAGGAAGTGTGTGTGTGTGTCTTTGTTTCCCCTTGTATGTGTGTGTCTTTGTTTCCCCTTGTGTGTGTGTGTGTGTTATCGGGGGACGTTTCTCTGAGGCCTTTGTTCTCCTCGCTGTGACGTCTTCGGCCCGTCAGCCGAGTCTTTGTTGCAGTTTCTGCAGCTCTGAAAAACGCGTCCTTGCGGTTCTGAAGCTCTCTGCACGCGTTGCTCGCCCGTCTCCATGTTTCGATGAGCCGAAGGAAGCACTGACTTGGTGTGGTGCCTTTCAAAAAGTGACCTCACTGAAGGGGAAGGACCGCCTCCGTCAGTATCTAATCTGCAGGTGGTGTAACAGTATGAGAGCAGATAACGGGCCCGGCAGAGGTGACTCAGGACTCAGGAGATGTTTGGAGTCAATCTTCTTCCTGCTGATTCCAGTAAAGGTGTTTCTGATGTTCTCCTGTGAAGGTGAAGGAAGATCAGAATGCTGGATTTAATAAAGTTTCTACTTGAAGCAGGAAGATATGTTGATACTGATAATAAACTTCATAAGTGCTGCACAAAGTGCCTGAAATGAGAAAATGCATCCCAATGATTTAAGTCAGCAAAAGAGTGAACTAAAGAAACACATTTGACAAACTCTGTTTTACAACATGTTCAAGTCCTCCAACCGGCAGTTTATGAGGAGACCATAAAAACAGGCCCTCTAATTGGCTGCTGGTGATGTCACATGTTTAAAGGTGCCATTGAGGAAGTGGAAAGTCATGAAAAGGTGATCTGAGTGTTGGCTCGGCGTTAATCGGGACTTCACACGCTGACTCACAGTTCGACCTTGTGATAAGGAAACGATGTGTTTCCAGAGAACACATGAAACAAGTGACTGATTGACCCAGAACAAAGCAAAAAGCCAGTCCAACTCGTGACGTTAAGTGAAATGTCACGGTTTAAATACGTTTGCTTGAAGGACCTGAGCAGCGGTTTCCTGTGTTTGTTTCACTCGACCGTCCAAACCAGAAGCTCCAACCAACTGCACGAGGAGGTTCCTCCAGGAGGCCCTGAGGAGCAACGAGATGATCTGCGTTCCCCTCCGTGCAGCGTGCGCATGAGTCACGGCGTCGTGGGACGCGTCCCGGAGCATTCAGAGCATTCAGAGCATTTTCTCAGAAAATGGGAAACGGGAGGAGAGACACAGCTGACATCTGGCTAACAGCACAAACGAAAGTAGAAGGATCAACAAGACTTCTACAAATGTTCTAAATGTTCCTTTAAGTTCCGATGTGCGATCGTCCATAGTTCTGAAGCGGCCTTTATTAAAAATGTTGGAGTGATTGTTATACTTTAAAAAGGTTCCATGTGAATCCTTTGAGGTTGCAACAGCAACAACTTCCTGTTGTGTTTTCCGTGCGGCCTTTGCATCTCATTGTGTGAGGAGAAGGTGGGGCACCTTCCTGCTGCGCTTTGTGTGCGTTCTCAGTTGCAGGTTGAACTTTGGTCAAACGTCCCGGAAGCAGCTCCACGCGGCCGCGTGCACGAGCCTCCAGTCCGGCAGGACGGCAAACCAGTGAGCATGATTTAAAATGATGCTCGATATCCACTCTCCTTTCACCTCTGACTTTGGTCTCCTCCCACTAGAAGTATCTGTCAGGATGCTTCTTTGCCTGCATCCGCAGCGATTCTCCAACGAAGCTGCAGGAAGTTTGCACAAAACCAATAGAACACGTTTTGACCAACACTGAAGCTCATTCGTCTAAAAACATACTGTCGCTTTAGTTGTCACGGTAGAGAATCAAACGAGAGGGAACACAGATGCAAAGTGCTGAGTGTCTTTAAAAAGACTTACCAGCTTTATATTTATACTTCATGGTGCGGATTCTGGAGCTGGAAACATTTGTTGTATCGTTTCTTTTTCAGGGCAGCCGATTCATTTTCCTTGACGCGGTCTTCTTCCTCTTCCTCATTGTTTTCTGCAGACACCCTGTCAGGAATAGATCCGCTTCAGACTTCCTGTGCAGCTCAGCTCAGCACGAGTGCAAACAGTTAAGGCTCCTTTCCACCCCCCCCTCACTCTGCCCTCTGGGGGGGCAACACCTGCTTTTTTATTTGTCCTAAATGTCCTAAAATCCCAAACAAATCAAGGTGGGGGAGACGTGATGATCGACTGCCCCCTGCAGCTCGGATGGAGGTGAGACAGCCCCCCCCCCTCCCACCGCAGCAAATGCCTCTTTGCATCAGCCTGCATGGATCTGAATAAAACATGGCGTGCTGTTCTCGTGCTTTACACCGTCACGCCATCGGGGCGACGCCTCATTGGCCCTCTGCCTCCGTCCTCGGGTGGGGTCGGGTGTGCACTTTGTGGGAGTGGAAACGCACACTAGTAATGCATCTGTGAGGGGTAAGTTTTGCTGTTGCCGTGGCAACCGGCCAAATGTGGCCACAAAGGAGACAAAACCAGAGTTTCCCTTTATAACGTGTCAGTGTTATACGCCTGTATGATAATAATGCGTCAATGGTTTTTATATAATGTTTAGTCTAGTTAAGCTAACGTCGTTATAAAGGAGACATCCGGTCCGTCATATAAGTGTTTGAGTTTTTAAAATGATCACGCTGATGTCGGCTGATAATGACTCACCTTTAAATAGAATTAGTATTCGTCTCTGAAGCACAATCCTTTGTGAAGCAGGTAGAAGCTCTCTGGCCTGCACTGAATGAGGTTACGTAAAGGCTTAACTGGAGCGTGATGTCCTCGCTGCAAATGTCTCGTGTCCTCACGCTGTCAGGTCACCGAAGATGCAGAGACGCTCTGAATCCCTCTAAAAGAAGAAACCTCTTGGTCCAGCGACATTTCAGTTATATTCATATGTTATTTGTATTTCACATGAGGTCTATACGACCTGTTTCTGCCGTATTGTCTCCAGTAACGGATCAACGTTTCAATGGCGAATCGCTGGGAGTCGATTCCCTGACGGGTCAGACAGGTTATAAAAAGCACTGCGCCCCCCCCGACCCCCCCGGCCCCCCCTGATCGACGCACTGAGAGGGGCTGAGGGAACGTTACATAACCTTCCTCCTCCTCCTCCTCCTCCTCCTCATCTGTTTGTGCACCGCTCACACTGCCCCCCCCCCCCCAAACCCCCCGCCTTTATTCACAGTGTGTCCAACCCTCCGGCTGTGCAGCATCCGTGCATCTTCCTCCTGTGAGAGAGTGAAACGCTTTGACCTTCACAGCGCGTGTGACGGACCCCGTGACCCCCCAGGTGGGCTGTGATTGGTCACAACATGTCGTGATTAAACTTCTCGGTACGTCTAGTAAATAATTACCATTTCTAACCGTAATTTCTTAATTTAAAGATGTAGTTGATTGTGTCTCTTTAACTGATCACATGTGTTGATATAATGGAGATGGATTTTGACACTATATGGAAATTGGGTCAAATATTTGACCAACGTATTATTACTTTAAATCAATAGGTTTTTGTATTAAAAGTGGCCTGAAATGGTATTTGAATATTCCATTGAGTCGTTATCGTATCAAATATGAGGGGGTTTGCATAACTTTCCAGAGGAGAGATTTGAATATCGGATTTCATCAGAATTCCCGTCTTCTTTTGTTG
The DNA here is from genome assembly GCA_021346845.1 of Apeltes quadracus. Classification (NCBI taxonomy): domain Eukaryota; kingdom Metazoa; phylum Chordata; class Actinopteri; order Perciformes; family Gasterosteidae; genus Apeltes; species Apeltes quadracus. The sequence continues at coordinate 1,128,317 of CM037931.1, read as the reverse complement.
ACGTATTAAAGGCAACGGTTTTTACTTTTAGCGGCACATTTTTTAAATATTAGATCTGCTTTGTAGAATTACATCTCAAGACGTCTCAAGTGAATAGAACGCAAATAAAAGAACGAACTACCAGACATCAGCAGCACACGTCAACGTTTATTCAAACTACATGCTTCCTGATATGCAAAGGTGGCATTATGGTCTGGCGACTGGTCACAAAATGAAGCAAAATATTAACACCTCAATGTGTATTATAGATGTTCTTGAGTGAATGAAAATCTTTTTGAATGTTTTCTGCTTGGTCAACAAAACAAAAATATAACACTCAAACTTTGTTCTTTTACATCATATATTCATAAAGCAGGCCTGAGTGCAGCGGTGGAGGGTATTTTTATATATTTGAAAACACTCACTGAATGTAAAGCCCTTGCATTTATAACGTTATGTAAGAGGAGCAAAACGTACTTCAGGTATTTGAAGCAGAGGTATTGATAGTGCCGTCAGTGTCTCTGCATGCATGCATCACATTCCATGTTTGCACATCTGGCTTCCAGCGGACGGGACGCTGATGAAACGTGCAGGCGGCCCGTTAAAGATGCATTAAAGGTCCGTGTCACGTTGCCATGGAGATGCGCGCCTCCATGTCGCAGATTATGTAATCGGCTCACAGAGACAAGATACTTTCCTCTTCCTTCTCCTCCTCCTCCTCTTACTCTTCCTCCTCCAGCTCCGGATGGGAACGAGCCGAGCACGTGGCGCCCTCTGGTGGCCGCACGCGGCGGATTCTTTTTATTTTTTTATTCCTTTCTCTCTTCTATTGTCTAGTATTTTATTCTCATGTTACTTCCTGCGTTCTTTCCACTTGAGAGTGAAATGTGTATTTTATTCCCCTCCAATAAGCTGACTGCTTTAGTTAGTTTTCTGTACTTTAATTTTAAAAATAATTCCTTATATTTGAGTATATTTCAATCTCAGTGGGAAATATAGTACTTTTTTACTTCACTATTACCTTCGATTTTTTACAGCCAATATTACAAGATAGAAAATTATTGCTTCAGGTTAAACCTAACCTGAGTGCATTTGGATTGAATGCTTTATTAAATTGGCTGAAACCCCTCAGACTGAATGCTCCTCCTCCTCCTCCTCTTCCTCTTCCCATCCACCTGAGCTGCTGCTTGTTTTTTGTTTTTTCCAAGAGTTTGAGTTGTTTTAAAGCTTCTTTTCAAAGGAAGTTTTTGTTTCCTCTGGGGAGCAGCCGGGAATACATCAAGCTAAAATAAGATAAAACACGGCGACACCCAACACTGTTCAGACACGCCGTCTTTATTTTGTAGTGGGAATACAAATTCAATACACAACCACCCATGGAGCATTCACACAAACAGCTGGTTTTTTTAGTGTGCTTCTTTAATTTTCTTCATTAAAGCGCTTTATAAATCGATGCAGTTAAAGGCGACTTGAGAAAAGTTATTTGGAAAAGAAATGAAATACCCTCGTTTTCCCGACACAGAACGCGTTTTCCTGCCGTTGGCAGAACGAAAGGCGAAGCAGCGACGAACACGAGTAAAGTAACTTGGAGCTACGCTTTCGCTAACGGAAGATTGTTTTCCTTCCTGGTGGATTTCTACTTTCTCACGTCCTCATTTCTTCATGTTTCACCACGTTTAAACAACCGACCTCTGACCTCCTGGACCGAGCGCCGCGTTGCACCAGCCGGAGGCGGGAAGTCTGAAGCGCAGCCGAGGAATTTCTGCAACTTCGTGAAAAAACGGTGAATTAAAACCTGACAGTTCGATATGTCGGAAAGGAAAGGATGTGCGTTCGCTTTCCTCGCCGGCAGTTCGCGGAGAAGATGGACGCCGAAGCTAACTTAGCTTAGCATAAAGACGGCACATGGCGAGCTAGCCCTCTGAAAAGAGAGGGCCGTGCCATAAATATGGAAGGTCTGCCAGAAGTATTCAAGCCAGTTGCTTAAGTAAAAGCACAGATATGCGTATAGAAATACTGCAATACAAATAAAAAGATCAGCAACCAAAGAAAAGTGCTCATAACGTGGATTATCCAGTGTTGTACTTCCTCATTGGACGATGTTTCACTAGTTGGTCGTTTTGCAGAATGCAGCTGACGTGGAAATGCGGATTAATGGCGGCGCGCGTTGTCGACAGACGTACAATCAAACCACAGCCGGTGCCGATCTTTAACCGGCAGCGTAACAAGCTCAAAAGGTGCTGGTCGCTCTTCAAGCACCGCCGGGTGGAGGAAGCAGCCTCCACCTTCCTCCTTCCGAAGCTCTCTGGAATCAACTTTGGTACGATGAACAAAGAGGAAACATTCCTCCACGAGTACATTCAAATTAAATGTCAAAACCTGCACTGTTTTATGTGAACGCATCGGGGAGGACGGATGGAGGTCAAACCCCCCTCCACCCACCACCCACCGGATCTCACTAATGGACTCCACCTCAGGTTCACATACTCTGAGCTGTGTGTGTGTGTGTGAGAGAGGATACAAGACGTCCGGGTGGAGGAGACAGTCGTTCTATTTTAGGATTTGAGATTTATTAAATGCCACTTTCTGAAAAAGGGGGGGCGGTGAGTCGCTCAGGCTTTTCTTCTTCCTCCTTCGGGCCGACTCGTCAAAAGATTCACCGCAGATGTGGATGCATCCGCCGCTGAAAATCGTCCTCAAAAATACACCGTTTCCCCTTATTTGAGGGACGTCTTCTTCACTTGCGTCAACTTCGCACCGGTTAACGTAAAGGTGGAGCCGGTTTTAACGGCGTTACATTCTGCAAATCTGCATTAATCTGTAAAGATACTTCATTTATTACTTGTTTGCATTGTGGAGCTTTTTATCGTATCACACGGCTCTCATCTGCAGTTCAAATGTCTTATTCCTTCTCAGGAGCTTCAAGATTTAGATTCAAAAAGGTAATTTTTTACCTTTTTGAATCTAAAACAGATGCTAAATAATTTTAAAATATATTGGGTCAAAAAATGTTTTGAAAAAAAAGTCAAATAATTTGGTTTAAAAATGTCCAATTTCTCAAATTTTCTCCAGAGCTTTGAAAGGAATCAATTCCTTAAAGAAGTAAACAGTCCTTCTCAAAGCCGTCTCTCCGTGTAGTCTAGTAGTGTAAACTTTCTCCGTCTCATTTCTCTTTTTACACCAACATGTTTAAATGGGAGGGTGAAAATAAAAAGGCACAGAGAATTTGGACTCCCTCTCCTCCTCCCGTCTCCTCCTCCCGTCTCCTCCTCCCGTCTCCTCCTCCCGTCTCCTCCTCCCGTCTCCTCCTCCCGTCTCCTCCTCCCGTCTCTTCCTCTTCCTCCTCTTCCTCCTCCCGCTTCGAGAGGTTTCTAGAAGGCTCTGTCGACTGAGATCACAATCAACCCCTCCACCCCCCCCTCCCCACCAGGACACGACCGTCGGGCCTGTGGGCTTCAGCCTCGATGTGTCAATCAGGAGGACATCACCACCGTCCTCTTCCTCCCCCGGGTGGAGGAGGGGTGGAGGAGGGGGGGCTCATAGTCGCACTTCTCCAGTCGGTACAGAGCCGTGTGCAAGAACTAAGAACAGAAAAAACAAAACAAAACAACCCGACCCGTCTCCTCCAACGTCTTCTCGTCTCCCCACCGGTCAGCTGACTTAAGGGGTCCGAGATAACCCCGCCCTCATCTCCGCCTCCTCTCTTTACATGTGGCTTCTAAAACATTTCTGCACATAACGGCACGACAAATCAAGGTAAAGGGGTTGCCGTGGACAACGACCCTCTTCCTAATTAGGTCGCTGTATTTAACACATCCATGAGCCTCCACGAGGAATCAGGCCAGACGCGACAGCCACGGGCGAGCGATCCATCACACTTCATCGATATCCACAGCGCTCTGAGGACAGAAGCACTTCGACGGGCTTTATTTTAGTGCTTCGTCGGCAGGCTGCAACAACCACACACACACACACACACACAATGACAGACAACACATCACACACACACACACACACAATGACAGACAACACATCACACACACACACACACCTGGGAGATTATAGAAGAAACTAAAGGTTCCATCGTCGCGTGTTCCACAAAAGGATCTACCACAAAAAAGGGACGAAAGACAAGCGCTGCTGCAGTGCATTCTGGGGATTGGAGTCCATATGTACAGCCCGTGGAATGATGACATACCAGTTGGTTTAGTCTTTTATCTACAGATTACCGACTCCTCCTCGTCGTTCATCAGTACTCCCACTCGTCCGTCTTCATGTCCAGGTAGTTGAGAATGTTCTGGGCGAATTTCACCGCCTGCTTCCGCGCCATCTTGGTGGTGTCGTTGCCCTGCGGGTCCACGGCGTCCAGCGCCAGCAGCTGCTTGGTCAGCAGCTCCTCCAGCAGGATGTAGCTCTTGTCGACCCGCTTGCCGTCGAAGCCCAGCGCCTGGGCCTGCAGGTCCGAGAGGCTCCCCAGGACCAGCCACACGGCCCGGTGCGCCGGGTGCTCGCCGGGGCCCGGCTGCCGGCGAGCCAGGGCCTCGCGGAGGTCCAGGAAGGTGATGATGGCCTGGACCTCCACCACGGCGCGGCGGCGGGCCTCCCGGATGCACGGGTTCCTGGCCGTGTCCACCTGGTCCAGGTGGGTGAGGAGGCCCTGCAGCTCGGCTTTGGGCCTGAAGCTCAGGTCGCCCATCACGCTGTGCCGCAGGACGCCGTCTCGCAGGTGGGAGACGTGAGCTCGCACCGCTTCGATCTCCCGGATGGAGTTATTCTGACCCAGGTCGTACCTGGAGGAACAAAAAACACGGAAGCTCAACAATCGACTGTGTTCGTACCTAAACGTCCACGATTCAAATCCTCTGTACTAATGTGGATACTTGCTGGCATCAGAATCAGAAACAACTCGTTTTGTTGGTTTTGTTTCATGGAGCCACTCAGCTTCAACTCACCAGCCAAGAAGAAAATATAAAGCACATGTCCAGAAGCATGCTTATAAATCTACGCGATGCTCAGGAGTCAATCACTTCCTTTTTACTACTCTTCTTCCTGTTGAGATGTTAATTCTCAGAGCGTATTTTACCAAACAACCCTTTTAATTGAATCCAGGCGGCACAAAGAAAAGCAGTGAATGAAGTGCTGCTTGCACGCGGCCGAGGACCCGGTTGCTATGAAAGCTCTGAGGAGGAGTGTGTTTTTCACTCTGGACGGTGCAGCAGGATTCAAATCAAAATTCAACAACAATCCCCCCCCCCCTCCAGCTACTGGGGATCATCAGCTCGAGTGCACTGCAGCGTCACACTCGCGTGCCGTGGAGGTTCTATCGGATGCTGGTTGCTCCTGCGTACATCTGGCTTACTACTCTCAAGCATCGAACTGAATGTATTGTAGATCTTTTATGTTGTTCATTCTGTACACATCACACCCACTGTAGTCCGTCCATCCCAGGAGACGGATCCTCCTCTGACGTTCTCTCTAAAGCTTTCTCCCCTTCTTCCCCATGGAAGGCTTTTCATTGCTTGTGTGCAGACTGTAAAGCTCTCTGAGGGAGATTTGCGATTTTGGGCTATAAAATCAAATAGACTTCAAATGAATAGACCCGAACGTGCCGAACGTTCTAATCCCCCCCTTCTCTTTGAGTGACGCCTACCTGCGCGTGTCTTCTCCCTCCCCCTCCAGGTCCAGGTGCTTCAGCAGCCCGTTTATCTCCTCCACCACCTGCTTCCTGTAGTTTCGGATCGCCGCGTCGCCGGAAACATCCAGCGCGTCGAGCTCCGCCTGCATCTCCGTCAGGAGGCGCGACAGGTGGGCGCAGCTGTCCCTGCCGCTGAGGCCCATGAGCAGCGCCACCAGCTGGCCGCGCGCCACGCCCACCTTCTCCATCACCTGGTTGATGCGGTGCACGGCCTCGTGGGTTTCCCCCGGCAGCGGCAGCGAGAGCGTCTGCTGCTCCGTGCGCCCCTCCATCACGTCCTGCACGGCGCACAGGCGCGTCAGCGCCCGGTAGCGCGCCTTGCGCAGCGGCACCCTCCCCTCCGTCTTGACCTGGGTGAGCCGCAGCACCATCACCTGCAGGGCCTCCACCAGCTCGTCGTTGATCTCGGCCGCGCCGCCGGACCGCTGCGGCGCCACCACGCGGTCGTCCAGCAGCTGCCGCGCCTCGTTGCTCACCTCCTCGATGACGGCGCGGGACGGGTGGGTGGCGTTCTCCTCCAGGTAGCGCAGCAGGCCCTCCACCTCCTGCGCCGCTCTCTTGCGCGCCCCCTGCAGCTCGGGCTTGCCCTCCGTGTCCACCTGGTCCACCTGCAGCAGCAGGCGCGTCAGCTCGCGCTCCAGTCGCTTGTAGTCGCGGTCGTCCTGCAGGCCGCTGAAGTTGCACACCTGGGGCCCCAGAGACGCCACCTCGCTGTGCACCTCGTACAGCCGCGCCATGGCGGGGTGCTGCTGGGGATACGGCTGCTGCTGCTCCGTCGGATGCTGATGCTGCTGCGGGCCGCCATGGTCCATCCTCTTCCCACCATCAAAGGGCTTCCCGAACAGGCTGCAGGAGACGGGAGGAAGCAGGAAGTCAGACGACCGAAGCGCAGCCTCAGATACATCAACGCTCTTTATTCCACATGTGGGAATAGAGAATTTTACGGCTCATGTAAACATCCTCTTGCGTTTAGATATTCTGAATATGACTTTAAAACGCACATTCCGGTATTAGAAACGTTCCTTCGACACGTGTACACAGCATTCCGTTTTCTTTCATCCACAATGACTCAGTTACTCACAAGCAGCGTGCGGCTGGACTCGACCCAACGAGCCGATAGTTTACCGACCCTCAGCAGAGCTGCAGGCCCGAAGGCCCACCGCTGGAGGGATGCGCACAAATTATAAAAAATTATATTGTGTTGCACTTTTCCGTTTTCCGATGTGATACATTTTTTTTAACTAGTCAAACACAGCTGAGAATCTGCGTCACCATGGGAACATTCATTACTTTCTTCTTGTTAAAATTAGATTTAGGTGGATTTAATATACGTCTAATCACGTCTTCTCTATTGTACTTAATTATAAACCCAGAGCGACAATAAACGTGTTGTTGTTCTTACGTTGAGACGAGAACAAATGTAATGTGTTGATAGTAAATTCTCGGCGCTGGTGCATCAGAAGGAGGTCAACCATCATTACGACTGGAGGAAGGCGGGCCGGCGTGATGGCGGCCGCTCTCCGTCCGCCCGGGGAGGAAACCAAGCCGCCGGCTGCGTTCAGGCTCCACAGGGAGCGAGACGGGGCTCAGAGACGTCTTCAAGGACGTGAACTCAAAACATTCAACACGGGGGGAAATGGGACGTTTCATGGACTCCGGCGCCTCGTTGACGCGGAGAAGAACGGGCAGATCGCCCCGTGATGGGCCGAGTGATGGCGTCCTCTCTGGACGCATCTCCTGCTTGCATATTTTGCGACTCTAGTTTTGTGCATCTTCCCCTTTGTGTCGCATCCCTTTTTGTCGTCATTTTTCCTCCATTAGGAGATGTTGTTTCTAGTTGTGTCTCTACTGACCCTGAGCTGAGATATTATACCCGACACTTCAGACACAATATCATGTCCCAACGTCAAGATGAAATGATGTTGTTGACTATCAGTCACTTCAGACGCTGAATCTGACCTCTTGACCCCCGAGGCCTTCGTCCAGTCAGTAATCCATCACCATGCAAACCTCCAGTCTACTGCAGTCAAGAACAACCACCAGGATTCAAATGCATTCTATGAAAAGGATTTTATAAAACAGTGAATTCCTCTGCACCTTTCACAGAGGTTGGGTGGACCCTCGCTCTCTGCAGCGTGCGCTGTGACACAGCGGCTTCAGATTAGGAACCTATCGGAGGTTCAGCAGCTCGAGGGAGAAGCTTGCATCACGAGACAGGACGCCTTTATCAGTCGAGGCGCTGTGCACGCATGATGGGATCGTTGCACATGAACACAAAGCCCGAAATGTGACGGTTTGTTGTTCCCGCATCAATGACACTTATTGGAATAGACAGGATGAGGTTATCACTACTTTTATGTAACAGGGCGAAGAGGGCCGAGCGTTCGCAATGGACGGACGCATGCCGGAGCCGCAGCTCACAAATCGGGAGTATTTAACAGGATAATCTCAGCGAAATCCACTGGAGGCGGGCAGAGACCTCACCCTTTAATCTCATCCGAGAGACACAAGAAGGAAACCCAGATCCGGCAGTACGTTGAAGCCGAGACCGGGTTCGATAGTAACGATCTCCCCTCCCACGAGTCACACAGCATGACGGTGCTGCAGGTTGTACATGCAACGAGCCCCCCGCCCCCCAGCTCTCCTGCACGGCTGCATGCACCGGTCCTGCACGACTTTGCGCATTATGTCACCACATGAAAACAGCTGGTTCGCGAAGGTAACGTTTAAACATCTGCATCCCCTGCAGGCAACAGCCGCAGGTGTGTTGCCACGGACACACAACGGACACGTTCATGCACATGCGAACACACGTACATGTCTCACCTTTTCAAAACTCCGAACACATTCGCGCACATTTTAGCGGATGTCTGTTTCCATCGGCCGCGGCGGGGCGGGTCGTGGAGCCAAGTGGCACCCAGATGGAGAGCCAAAGCAACCTCTACACCCCCCGGCCCCCCCCCGGCCCCAAAGAGAAAACACCAGAGAGAGCGAGAGAGAGAGAGAGAGAGAGAAGGAGGTGGGGAGAGCGAGGGGGAGAGATAGAGAAAGATGGAGAGATTCCGGTCAGCTTCAGCACCGACCGACCGACCGACTGACTGACTGACTGACTGACTGACTGACTGACTGACTGACTGACTGACTGACTGACTGACTGACTGCGGTGGGGCTGGTCGCCCCTCCCACTGACCCCCTCCCGACCCAGAGGGGCTTCCCTCCGCCGACTCTCGCTTTAACACTACTTACTCCTTCAAAACATGTCTCCCCGAAGCTTAGGGGGGTCTAAACAACGTGGGGCTCGAGCCGCCGCTCCCCGCAGCACTGCGTGAAACCATTGTGCGTCGGCGCGTTAAGCTAGCGCCACATCACCTGACTCAGCCCCACCTTGGGAAGAAGGAGTCCACCGCTTTCTTTGGAGGGGGAGTAAAACATACAAACACCGGCTCACCGGTCACTTCAACGGGTTCATCCTTACCTGCATAACCAGCGTACAGCCATCTGAGAGGTCGCGAAAAAGTGCGCACCTCCCCCCGTTTGAAGCTAAACATTAGCCTATCTAGCAACCTTCTAGTAGTTCACGCCACTGGACTAACGCGGAGTTTATCTTCGCTCGTTTGGGGGGGGGTAAAAATCGGTTTTTCCGGGATCTATTTAACTCAAGTTACGGAGGTGTCAAGTGATGTTTAGTTATGGTGTTATAAATGTATATCGAAGTAAAAGAAACGTAATTTGATCGTTGTTAGAACTTTACTATTTTTAACGTAGTGAAAGTTTTGGTTGTCCAATTTAGAGAGCGCTCCATTTTACATCTGGTCATGCCGTTTGATTTTAAGGGCGAGGGCGGGTGTGACGCTCCCTTCGACTTCACCCAAAGAAATGATAAGAATCACAACATAATTTGTTTAAGTGATCGTTTTGATGTAATGCTTGATTATATTGGTTTGTGTTGTATAATGTCCGATTATATTGTTATTGGGTTCACTTTGTGTATTGATTTTGTTACATATGTTGTAAAATAAATGTGAAAATATATTTATTTAAAAACTAGCCAGGCAGCACATAAAGTAAAACAACTGCAACAATAACAATATTAACTCATAAATACATTATAGTTATAATACAGTAATTATAATAAACATTTCAGACATGTTTTTTGTATATAACTTATACTTTTGGTAGTTGGAGTAGGTCACGTTTTTAAGTTTTACTTACTTTACTACGTGAGTAAGATTTTGAATAGTCCCACATTTTACTTCCACAGCCGAGTAAAATATAAGTTCGCGAGGAAAACCCGCCCGAGTAGCTCTAATCGGGGATGTGCTGATAGAATTATGAATCGCCCCCTTCCTTTCTGAGTCACGTGACCAGACGGATGGTCCTGCTGGCAGAAGGACGCCGACAAGAACTCCCAAGAAGGAGGATAACCATTAACACCGGGGGTCCCTGCCCGGTAGCGTCCCGGTGAAACACCGGGTAGGGTTTCCGTCAATCAAAAACATGGCGGCCACGGCGGCAGCGGGCCTTCTGACGCGGGGGCCTTTCGGTGCGTTCACCCTCCGCGCTCCACGAAGCCTGACGGCACTGAAAACGCGGCAGTGCAGCTCCGAACTGGCAACCCAGCCGGACGAAAAACCCCAGGTTCGTACGGTGATCCGCCATCTAAGTTAAGTTATGTTAACTCCTGCGGGAGGCTTCACCACGATGAATAATGGACTTACGGAAAGTGCTGCCGCGTCACCGGCCGCTCGGTCACAGCGTTGCCATGATACGGTTGCTGGGGTGGTTGCCATGTCCGTGGTCTACGGTGATAGTGCTGCTACAGTAGCTGATACCAAAGTCTCTGCTGATACTGAGATACGTGAAGAAAAGCAAACGTGCCACCACCTCAAAATACTACATGTGGGTACAAGTAAAAGTACTTTTGTGCTGTAAAATGTCAAATCATCCTAATGTATTATTTAAAACTGAAGTGTTAAATACATATAGAGAGGTAAAAAAAAAGTGCAATAAGTGTGTCACTAAGATGTAGTGGAAGAGAAGATCCATAAAAACCGTAAAATACAGAAATACCTCACCGTACAATACTCAAAATACTCCATCACTGTCATGTACTTCAGTGGAGTACATTAATCAACACTGTTACCCTGGATCAAACAAAGTATATTTTACCACAAACATTCAAGGTACAGTCTGTACCTGGTTTGGGGCTGCGCGTGCTGCACGTGCTGCATGACGTTTTCTGCTCCTCTGCTGCAGTCTGGGTGGAACTGATAAGGTGTTTCCTGTTGGTCAGCTGTTTGTTTGAGCAACATGGCCCTCGTTTGTGCTCAACTTCCAATCTTTATTCTTCTACTACTTTCGGTTTTGTCGGGATTTCCTATCCCCCCCCCGAGTTGGTTGATGAGAAGAATCCGATACGGTACTCAATTTAAGTTTAAAAAAGTTAAGATTTATTTAGAAGAGACAAAGTGTACATGAGCAATTCTCCGCAGGTACACCTGGAGACCAGAGACACATGAGTCTGTCTGACTCAGACCTCTCTTATAATAACCTCTTTTTCTTGCTTTCAACTGCTATTTTTTCCTCTTATTTGATTTTATCATTTAAAAACTTAAACTTCCAACCTGCAATACAGTAGTAGATAAAGCAGCATAGTTTGATTAGCTGTTCTCGCTATGCAGAGATCTCCCTTCAGACCAGCGGCCAGCACCACGCACGACTGGATCGGTCCACCGAACCCTCTCTCCAACATTCGGCCCGTCGTTTACCACGTCCCCGAGAACGAGTCGCAGCTGGAGAGACGTCTGAGGCACCTGAGGCAGGAGACCGAGGACTGGAACCACGACTTCTGGACCAAGCAGAACATCAGCTTCAGCCAGGTAGCATCGGAGGGCAGCGTGGCGTCTGCACACGAGTGATGCGTTCAATGTTAAACCTTAGAAGTGTACTCCTCACCTCCTTACGTCTCATCACCTTCCTCGGTGTCCTGCTGTCTTCTTACTTTTCTACATTCCTTCCTTTCTCGCCTTTCATACTTGTCTCTCTTCTTGACCTTCGACCTATCAATGGAGGTCATCTATAACATTGCTGATCGTCGTTATTACTCCGCTGCATACTGAGCTCTTACAGCAGTTTCTAATTCCACCAGCAGAGAGCAGCATCGCACAATGCTGTTAGTTTCAGATAAACAAGGAGACTTTATTCATCTGCCTTTAAAAATAAAAATCTAACAAAGAGTTCAATTACTCTTATTATATTATTTTATACTATTTAACAGCAAAGGTGTTCACATTATTTTTTAAATTATCCCGATTTTCTGGCAATATGTGACTTTCCGAATGTTCTGGTTTGTGTATTAAATGTACTTTTATACTTATGTATATAGTGAGGTTACTGGGCAATCTGCCTCAGCAACAACAGAATATATATTCAGTCATGTTATGCATTGATTTAATAATTCTAATGAACTGTGTGCGAGAGGAAGGAAAGAGGATTATTGGAGATTATTGGTATGAAAACAAAACAAATAAATAGTGATACATATATGCACATATTTTTTCTCCCTGCAGGAAAAAGAAGAGTTTATCTCTTCACAACTGAACAGAAGAGGCTTGACAATGCGTGATGAGGAAGGTGAGGACGAGCTCTTCTATACATGTATGTTAGATGTTACACATGGATGCACCCACAGAGAAGGAGGAGGAATTAATGATGTCCCATCTCCTCCGTCTTACCTTTTATTCCTTCCTTCCTTTAGAACTTTTCACATCCCCCCCTTTCAATCTCACGCTCCCCCCTCCCTTTCCTCTCCCCCCTGTAAAATACACATTAAACAATGTTTATTTATAGAACATTTGGAGATCTAACAAGTAAATGAGTCCCAATGAGAAAACAAAGTTGTCCCCTGTGTCCCCCCCCAGGACGCCGGCGGTCCCTGAACAGTGAGGAAATGGCCGTGTTTTACAAACGCTTCCTGGATACAAACCGAATACGACACGGAGATTATAACCGGTGAGTTTCTCCCCTGTGGAGGATCCAAGCTTTAAAATGCTTTGTGTCTCCTCTCCTTCCCTTCCATCCTTCCTTGCTCCCTCACCCTATAACGACCCCGGTCTTCATCTTCCTTTCCTTCCTTACCTTTCTACCATTTGTCTCCTTTGTTCCTCCTCTTTTCTTCCCCACCTCCTTCTTCGCCTCTCCATCCATCCCTCTTTCTTTCTTTTCATTCCATTTCCCTCCCTCCTCTTGTCTCCCCTCCTGTAATATAACAATTCACAGCGGTAAAATAAGCTAGACGTCTTCATTAAAACGGTATTTCACGTTTGTAAAGTCGTACAGTATTACTGGATTTAACCTGAGCCCACTTCCTCTGATCCTCCCTCGTCCCCGTGTCCAGGGAATGGTACCGACGTAACTTCACCATCACCTTGCTCATGGCCCGAGTGGCCCTGAAGCAGATGTGGAGAACGGTTACTGAAAGATACAACAGACCTCCTTCCAGCTCATAACCAATAAAATATTCACCCACAGTCCTATCTTTGTGGCCGTTGCTTTGTTGTGTTCTGATTCATTATGTTGTTCACTTCCAGGAATTTAGAAACGCTCCTCTCGTATCTGATGGAAGATTAAATCTCGTCTCTATTTCTTAATTCAATGAAACCCGCCATGTTTGTTTGTGTGTTTACAAGAATATATTTTCTGCGCCACGGTATAAATCTGACAACTGTACATTTTTAGGATATATATTTTTTTACAAAACATCAGTTCACAAAATATGTGTCTGCAAGTTTATATACTATTATGAGTCAAGTATATTTGAAGTGGTTGGGAATCATAGAAAATCTTCGGACTCGTTTACTGTAGAACAAATAAATCTGGCAGCTCAATGGCACCGCAGCTTCCCCTTTAACCGGAGCGGGATGACGTCACCCCCCGCGGGGGGAGCCGGGTAACGCCATTTCCACGCACCGCGCATCCAGTCAGTGCCCGAGCCAGAAGCACCAGCGAGCTGTCACTCCTCCGGACGCTGGTCCCCCCCTTCGAGCCGCATCAAGCCGCTGCCGAGTCGCCGTGGAACGGAAATGAGAAACGGGCTGTTCGCCAATGGCTCCGACTAAAGCCTGTATTTTTGACAGTTAGGGCGCTAGCTATGGAGCTAGCTGGTCATCGTTAGCGGCCGTTGATGCGCTGAAGCGGCGGAACGTAATCTCAGCCGGACACCGTTTTTGAATATTGCGTTTATTTATTTTTTAATTTTTTAAACAGATCTGCTAAAAGGTTTTGGTTTAAAAGAACAACACCTCTATTTAAAAGAAGACTGAAAGGCGAGATAAACGGACGTCACAGAGAATCTAATAAATTGGCAACGGATGTCCTAGAGAACGGTAGGAGTGGCTACGTGTAATTCTTGGAGTTGTGTCATTTGCTAACTAACCAATTAACCGTGTTGACAGAAATGTCCGTTAAGTGTCATCTATTCCAACAATTCGCATTAGAACAAGCTTTTAAATTCTTTTTCATACATGTTTTAAAGATGGAGCTCATTGATGTGTGGTCCGTGTTTACGTTAATTGCAGGAATTAGACGCTTTAAGCACCTTAACTGTCACTGAGAGGAGCCTCAGAGCTAACAAGCTAGCAGTGGCTCCTCTAACTGGTTCTTCAGGTTAATCCATCCCGAGCGAGACGGCTGGCTGGAGACGCACCGCAGCCTCCTTTTAGGTCTCGATGTTTGGTCCCCTGACATGTTTGGTCCCCTTTCATTGATATTCCCCGCGGGAGTGAAACGGGGTGAAAGCCGCCTGTGTTCGGGGAGCCGCTTGGGAAGGGACAGTGGATCTCAGTGTGGGACCCACAGCTGGGAAACACTCGAGGTGTCTGTGAATATTTTAAATGTATTGCACACGCACGCCAGTTCACCCTGTTTGATCCAGCCCAAGGCGCGCTCATGACAGCCTGCAGGGCTCCTCCTCCTCGGGAGCACCCAGGAGGAGAACACCCTCTGCTCTCCAGGTGCGGCTTGCTGGTGGTTATTGTGTGCGTGCGTGCGTGCGTGCGTGTGTGTGGGTGTGGGCGTGCGTGTGCGTGTGTTCCTTCTCTGGCGTTGTCACTGCTGGTGGGAAATGGGTGATTACGTGTCGTCGCTGCATATTTTGGTTGCAGTGCTGCAGGGTTCGTTTGTTCTGAGCTGCATCGCACTCCTCTGCAGGTGAACACACTGCGGATGTCACGTGTCCATCCAACTGGGGTGTACTTTTACATGTGGTACTTCCATTTATAAACATATTAATACAAATATTTGAAGCGTATAAAAGTATTCCTCAGACCCTTTAGACATCTTTAGTTATTTCTGTGCTTTAATTTGTCATTACTTATTGACCTGTATTAATCTAAATGATTAATCATACGCAGATGATGAAGTGCTTTGGCTCTCATGGATGATTTGACCAATTCTAAATACACTCAGTCGCCAGTTCGTAAGGTTGATCAGGCTAAAACTAAGCTGTGTCAGTGTGTTGTGAATCCTCCCTGCATGACGCTTGTAATGTGCGTTTTAAAATGTGTCCATTTAACGGTGTGATCCATTTGTTTGTTTGACGCTTTTTATGTATTTGGTGATGATCCAATAGGTGAAATGTCTTTCGTTATGCAGCAAACGTTTTTCTCACATTACATCATTTCTCTTTCCTCTTGTGTTCTATATTATAGTTTTGGATTCTGGAAGGTCGGTGGGGAAAAACAAGCAATTTGAGGACCGGCTTAAAGATACTGTAATGTGCATCACTTTCACTATTATTTGACATTCTAGTCATGAAATGTTTTTCTCTCTAAATTTTAGAGGGAAAAAATCCTGATTTCTGAGGGTAGAAAATGTGGTAATTAAGTACGTCTTGGGTTGTTCAATGTCTTAAACATCCATCTATTAAAAAACAGCATAGATACGGCAGCTACTGTCTCCGCCTCTGATTGGAATGACAAACTTAATCTCTGGTGAAACGAGTCCTCCTGCCGCGTGAGCCTGACGGCACGTAGGAATCAGGCAGTTGAGTTAAAAGTCGATGTCGATGCTCATTTCCTGCGCTTCAGCCGTGCCGTCCTGTCTTGTGACCCGTCTGATGTCTTCGTCCGTCTCCCGGTCCCTGCAGCTAATCAGCTAATGTTGACTCAAAGGACTCATTAGTAACGGCTTCATTGTTGGGCCTGAAGTGGAATCAGAGACTCCAGTGTGTTGACTAGCCAAAGGAACAGATATATGTAAGCAGCCTCAGTCTTTTTATACCAACAATGGGTCTTTTGAGAGAGGCCAGTATGGTTTCATGGTGGAGACTCTTTCAGCCCTCGTCCCTCCTTAAATGCTGATGTGAATCAGCGCCGTCGGCCCAGTTTGCTGACTAAGGATGTTTCTGGTAGGGTTGCTGTTCCTCTTCCCCGGTGGAACTTCTACCATAACAGGCTCACAGGAGGAGCTCAAACAACGAACATCAGAAGCAGTTTCTGCGCTTCCCTCTGAGGTGCTTTATTTTCTCTCAACTCATCTGATGCCAAAAATAAAGACCGTTGGATCCGAGCAGGAAAAAAGGGCCACCGTCACTTTCACTTCTGCATCACTGCGCCCGCCTCGTTCTAACTTGTTGAAACGAATGTTTTCCTGCTGACTGAGCTGTTCAGTTATTGCGTAACATTGCAGCTGAATGGATGTGATGGGAACACTGGTGTCACATGATGTGCATTTAGCTAATTACTGGCCACAGCAGCCCGCTGTTACTACTGAAACCTCCCAGCATAATTACCCCCCCCCACCCCCCTCCTCCCCCGTCCCCCCAATGATGTAATTATACATGTGTCATTTAGATTCAATGCTGACTTTGAGAAACAAGTGAAACATAAATACCAATAACATTACTCAAGTAGTTTGATATCAGCAAATCATTTTGTAATGTCAGTCAGTTGACCAGTCTGAAGTTAAGATGGTCTTTTGTTTCGTGTATGGTCCCCCCCCCCCACGTACCGCTCCGCTCACCTGGACCTGCTGTGTTTCCATCCCCTGCCGGCGGTCCGCTGATGCGCTGCAGGCCGGCTGCTGAGTCACATGCGCGAATCACAGATACGCTTTTAAATGTCTGTTTTCATCTGGTGCCGAAGCGGCTTTCATTCTCCGGTTGCACCGCTGCATTTTACCACAGAGCGGTTTCGGTCTGCAGGACTCGCAGAGGTTCATTGGGAAGCTCGCTACAGACGCCGCTCAAGCGCTCGGTCGTAATCCTCTTAAGTGTGTGTGTGTGTGTGTGTGTGTGTGTGTGTGTGTGTGTGTGTGTGCTTTTCTAAAACCTGTCCCATTTCAGCAGGCTTTTGGTTGGAGATTATAACTGACTCGATATGTGGAAAGCTAATAGACGCTGGCTGAAGAAAAGCCTGCTGCCACTCATCACTTATTTCAGCTGTGCAGCATAGAGCTCCCCTAACAATCCGCTCTCACCTCGTATCTGTCGCTATCTGTAAACCACACGCGGCTCCGATGGGGATTCGACCCGTCAGCGTGCAGCAGCTTTGGGTTGAGGTTCAACTCCCCCAGAGAAAGCACGTTCAGCAACAAGGGCTCATTTTTTAGAGGCACTTCAAACAGGATTGTCACAAACATTTGTTCACCGAGCTTTCTGTGCTGCAACACGCCGCTGCCGCAGTGCCTGGCTCAAAGGCACCTTGAGAGTAGCACAAAGTTTCTCACACAACTCTGAATGAGACCTGAAGGTGTTTGATCACGTGCTCAATAATGATATAATCAACACGTCTCTTTGCTGTTGTTTATTACCAGCTGGAAACATCCACTCTGCATGAATATGTTTGTGTTAAATGTAAAGACTCACAATGGATTAATACGCCATGTTGACTGATGTGCAGGATGCGTGAGGACATGTCCACCGCGGTGTGCGTGAAGGAGGAGGAGGACCCCGGGGAGAAGCTGTCCCAGGATGAGATCATCTCCAGGACCAAGCAGGTGATCCAGGGGCTGGACGCCCTGAAGCAGGAGCACCACTCCATCCTGGACGGCCTGCTGGGGACGCTGCACCTGCCTCAAGCAGGACGAGGAGAGCGTCCTGGTGGAGGAGAAGTCCCACATGATCCGCAAGTCCATGGAGATGCTGGAGCTCGGGCTGAGCGAGGCGCAGGTACAGTCAGTCACTGGAGAACGCTCATCTTCTGGAATATCAGACGGATCCAAGCCGACAGTCGTATACCACCGTTCCCTTCACTCCTTTTCGTATTTTTAACATATAATAATAATAGCAACAAAGATGTCCTTAATCCTTTGGAAGGACGAATGAAAAGATTGAACCGCTAAGAAATAACTCTTTTTAACAAATGCAGATTTGGTTTGAGAAGCTGGTGGTGATGTTGCTCAGGTGATGAGTCACTGATGAGTCACTGTTGGTGCTTTAGCCCCTCAGCTCGCAGCAGGCCCTGCCTAATGAATGCACTCCCCACTGCACCAGGCTGACTCCACCATCAGCACTTGTTGTGAAGTAGAGTGTGATTCATATTTCTCTGCATAATTAACAGACTCTTAACTCCCAAATGCCCCGATGCCCCCCTGCCAGGCGTGTGCCTCTCACCCTCTGCTTCCACCCCGAGGGCCTCACAGCAGCACGTGTGCACATATGGAGTGCTGGTGGGCAGTGTACTAGCTACTCGCGATGCTGCCACCTCAGAATGGAATGCATTGAGTGCATTGAATTAAGAATACTGTTTCACATCAGCCCCTGATGCTTGTAGCCAGGACGGCGTTAATGTTGTTACCGGGTGGTTCTAAGCCAGATGGGATCACGCTCATCGCCTCCGCTGGCCTTTGTCCAGGTGATGATGGCGCTGTCGAGCCACCTGAGCTCGGTGGAGTCGGAGAAGCAGAAGCTGCGGGCTCAGGTACGCCGCCTCTGCCAGGAGAACCAGTGGCTGAGGGACGAGCTGGCCGGGACGCAGCAGAAGCTGCAGAAGAGCGAGCAGAGCGTCGCCCAGCTGGAGGAGGAGAAGAAGCACCTGGAGTTCATGAACCAGCTGAAGAAGTACGATGAGGACTTGTCCCCGTCGGTGAGTCCCTGCGTCCTCTTCAGGGTTCACCAAGGACACGCCTGTTGTTACATGGCTCATCTGTTCTGCCTTTAACGGTTCCTTAAACGAGCAAACTTAACAAGTTTATTCCTCTTGTATTGTTGGGTAATACAAACACTTTTGAGATGTGCTAGCCTAACCCCCCACCCTCCTCCCCCCACTCACCCCCCCTTTGCCTCTCAGGAGGAGAAGGACTCCGATTCCAGTAAAGAGACTCTGGACGATCTGTTCCCGGATGACCAGGACGACCAACCCCCAGGCAGTAAGTGTCCCCTCTTCCTCATCCTCCTCCTCCTCTGGGGGGTGGAGATGCAATCGTGGGGGGGTTCTGTTCCTGTTTAGAGTGCGTTATGCAATGGTTGAAGGACTTCTCTGACGTGCAGATTTGTCTTTGAAATGAATCAGAGCTTGAAAATAATTGTCCTCTGAAAACTAGAGTCTAGTCTCTGGATGTCCCTCGATTCATCCGTCCCTGCTTCACCCTTTCCTCCCTCTCTCCCTCTCTCTCTCTCTCCCTCACTCTCCCACCCTTCATGTCTGATGGTCTTCCAGTCGCTCGGCAGCGGGCAGTAAAGTCGTGTTGGCTGTGAAGCTCCATTAGTCAGGACCGAGTCGTAAAAAGTCTTGTTTGGTTCCAGCGTTTCTACAGCGAGCTGCTTTTGTGTGTCGCTGTAGTCGGGTGAAATAATGTTTGGCAGAAGACCACAGTGGTGTTACTAAGAACTTTATATGAGAATGAAATGCGTGAACATGTGGGAGCTTAATGCCATGACTCGACTAATCCAGGTTAGAAGTTAGTCCTTCTCCACATCCATGTAGCCTAAATATTTCAGATTTCCAGTAAACTGTTGAGATCAGCACTATTTATTCTTAAAGTAACAATGCGCCCACGCTCCTTCACACACAGACGCGTCTCATTGCTGCACACATGCACACATCGCTGCTGACCGTAAATACAAGGGAGCTACATGTGAGGATGGTGTACACAACCCTCAAAGGACTGAAGAGCCACAAACAGACAGACAGAAGCCTGCGGGGAGACGGAGGGGGAGGTTTACGGCTCCCGTGTCTCCCTCCTGCGTGGGAACATGATGAGCAGACTCAGACGGCGGCAGAGACGCTGGACGGTTGAGAGGGCGATGCGACGGCATTTGTCTGCCTCAACGTGCGGCCGCTTCTGTAGTTTCAGTGGAAAAGGTTTTACAGGTTGCTTCACTTTTAATCCCATAATGCAATGGGAGATCTAACAACAGAATGTAGAAAGAAGTGACCACAAAAACAAGTTCTGTATGTATTTTACATTTCTAGTGTAAAATACCTACATTACACCCGACTGCATGGTGAGAGGTCAGGGACAAAGTGTCTCATCCTCTCCTCCGCGTGTCTCCAGTCCAGCCGACCCACGGCAGCGCGGCGGCGGCGGCCGCCCAGCAGGGGGGCTACGAGATCCCGGCCCGCCTGAGGACCCTCCACAACCTGGTGATCCAGTACGCCTCCCAGGGGAGGTACGAGGTGGCTGTGCCCCTCTGCAAACAGGCCCTGGAAGACCTGGAGAAGACCTCTGGACACGACCACCCGGACGTGGCCACCATGCTCAACATCCTGGCGCTGGTCTACAGGTGCGTCCTTCAGACGGCGTCCCGAGCCGCCGAGGAGGGAGACCGTTCGTCTCAATTGACTCTTTTTGTTTGCTACATCACACTGCTGGCAGCGCGAAAACAAACATCTTTACTTCACAGGGCTTTTATGAGCTTTCCCAGGATTTCCCACAAGGTCGAGGCCTGGAAACGCGGCCACAGCGTCGCAGTAGTTAAAGTTATTGTTTCTGCAAGAGAGAAGTCTGTAATGTTTCCAGCAGTCTTGTTGTGACCCTCACAACTCACTTTGGGAAACAGCCCTTGAAGCTTAATGTCCCGGGCCTCTAGAAGACCTCCCAAATTATAGCTGGACACCTTTGTAGTTCAGACATGGAACAAAGATTGATAGTCTGTGCCGGGAATGAGAGGCCGGTCCCCTCGCTGTCTGCACACCCCGTCCCCTGAAGACAACGGGTCCAGCCGCGTCGCGTCTGACTGCGGTTTGTTTGGGTCCGTTTCAGGGATCAGAACAAATACAAGGAGGCGGCCAGCCTGCTGAACGACGCTCTGGCCATCAGGGAGAAGACTCTGGGCCGGGACCATCCGGCTGTGAGTTCACCCGTTTGTCACCTTGCTCTGATTCTGGAGGCGTGTCTGGTTTCTTTAGAGGGAGTTTCACAGTGAGCGCAGCACAGTTCATAGAGGTTTACTGTGTTAACCCCAGCAGGCCTGCGTCTCCACTGTGTGGACGTCCAGCTCGCTCCACGTGAAGCTGAGGTCAGCGCCCCCACCTCCGTCCACCAATGAGGAAGTGATTTATGAAATCCTAGTTGTGTCATTAACAAACACCTGATACCGACGGTGATTCCTCACTGAATGCTTTATTGCTTTTATATCATTTCACAACATTTCTTCTTTGTCTTTTCTCCCTTTTTTGAAGTTTGCCTTTGAGAATTTATGACTCCTGTTTCATGAGCGCTCACTAGCAGCGACAGGGGGGTCTGTTGCCCTGCAGGTAGTCTCACCACCTGCTAAATAAAGAGTACCAATGCCCCCATTAGCCTGCTGCTATAGTAGGAAAATGCTTTCCATTCACGATCGGCTGTGTTAAGCCTGCAGCAGCACCGGTGTGATGCTGGCTACCAGAGCCCGTCTGAATCAGAGGTGACCTCCAGGCGCCTCGGTAGTCTCCTTCTTCCTGTGTGCACACAATCAAGTTACTGCCCCCCCCACCCTCCCCCCCACAATCGCTTCCTGCCCCCCCCATGATTACGTTCTCACCGGATCGATGGCCTCCTGCTGCTGGTCGAGCCTCGCGTCTCCAAAAGGGACTGAAATGAAATAACGGATGCGTCTGTTCCTGTCAGGTCGCCGCCACCCTCAACAACCTGGCCGTCCTGTACGGAAAGAGGGGGAAGTACAAGGAGGCGGAGCCTCTGTGCAAGAGAGCGCTGGAGATCCGGGAAAAGGTAGGTCAAAGGTCATCAAACGCAGGTTCACAAGCTGCTGTTTCACAGTCGCTTCTTTTCGCGTCCCGTTTTGTAACCCAGCAGTCCGTCCCCTCCTTGTGGAACGTTTCCCCTCCGGTGTGACGTGTGAACATTCAGGGGAAAGCGTGCCGCCATTTCTTGCCTCAAGAGCTCTGTTACGTAGAATGGTTGTTCTTGTTGTTCAAAGATGTATCCTGACGTCTCGTTGGCTTCTTACCGAGCTGCTGCTCAGCGACACTCGGCTCTGAGAGGAGACGTCGGCTTTGGTTGAGCTGAGCGTCTCTTTTGTTTGTTATGCCACTTGGACTGGCTTCAGCTTTGGGTTTACCCGCTGCAGAGTTAATAATTCATAAGGATTTGCTTTTCTCTGCATTTACCAATTCTGGGTTTATTTGGTCGCCATCAGAGAGAAGAGAGGGATGAATATTTAAACTGGTGAAGAAGCTTCTGACTGTTAAACATCATCACCACCAAAGCCTCGAAACACTTAGTTTATTCCACTCAGTCCAACATTAGAGTGTGACGGCCCTTTTGTTTCGAGCAGGGCCTGCTGTGTGCGGTACACGTTTGTGTGGCCCTTTGTCCTGTCTTGCAGGTCCACACTACGAGGAGCTTCGTCAGCTCAACGAGGAGCTCCTGCCCGTCTCCCCGTCTCATTTAAGAGGCATCCGTCCAGTTCGGTGGTTGTTGTTCCGGGAGCATGTTGTTTTGCGCACAGGAGCTTCAAAAACTGAACAATGCATTCTTTCATTAGTTAATTACAAACTACATTGGTCAAATGTTTAAAGACATGACTGAGACATTAAGAAAACGCAAGACATGGAATCATCAATAAACACGATCAATACTCACTGATCCAGACCTCCTCGTCGTCGTCACGGAAAATCCTTTTCCAGCTAATGATGTTTACAGGGAAGCTGTCAGAGGTGTGAGGAAGACGAGGTGGAGAATCTCAGACCTCATGCAGATCTGACCCCTCAAGCTCTTTCTACACGCAGCAGAGAGGACGAGCTTTCTCCTGCTGAAGGTCCTTTCATCTTCTCTCCTCTCCTCTCTGTGCCGTTTCCTTTGTTCCCTCCTTGATCTCCCTCCTTTGCTGCTCGTATTACACAGATAAATAACCCTCGCTGTCCTTTTTGCATCAGCTACACTCTCCTCTCACGGCTTTAAGCCGCTCGGCACAAAGCTCACAGCGCTCTCATGTCATTCAGTGTAGGAAGCAAGCCGCCCGCTCTGCTTCCATCTCATCGAGCAGGTCGACAGTCCGCACGTCAGAATCTTTTAGGTACGGATTTAATTTCCAACACGGCATCCTGATATCATTGGTCTAAAATATAGTATCAAAGTGAAGCGTACACAGCTGACTTCTAGTAGTCGACGGGCCTCGTTCCTTATTAGCTGGAAGCAGATGCATCATAGTGGCAGACGGCTTCCAAGTCTGAAACTACGACCGATGACCAAACCAGACCGGAAGCAGCATCCCGAATGGAAGCCGTGCGTGTTACTGAGCGGTCACTGGCTTCGTGGCCACGCTGATGGACCACATGGCTCATCGTCTGTGATGTAACGGCTGTGGCTTTACCTCCCGTCCAGGTGCTGGGGAAGGAGCACCCCGATGTGGCCAAGCAGCTGAACAACCTGGCCCTGCTGTGTCAGAACCAGGGCAAGTACGACGAGGTGGAGTACTACTACATGAGAGCGCTGGAGATCTACCAGAGCCGACTGGGCCCCGACGACCCCAACGTGGCCAAGACCAAGAACAACCTGGTGAGAGGCTTTGAACTCCACTCGTACCCGTCTCTCCGCCCAGCGGCTGGCACCTGTGGAGGGTTAACGTGGAACGCCTGGTATTCAGGCGACGTGGAGGACGGATGACACGCTGACTCTCCACTTTGTGTTTCTCTCGTGTTCTCCAGGCGTCTTGTTACCTGAAACAGGGCAAGTTCAAGCAGGCTGAAACTCTGTACAAAGAAATCCTCACCCGCGCTCACGAGAGGGAGTTCGGCTCCGTTGATGGTACGACAAACACACACACACACACACACACAGTTTATCTGAGCCATCAGCTGTGACGGACGTCTGTGTTCCTCTGCAGATGAAAACAAACCAATCTGGATGCACGCTGAGGAGCGGGAGGAGCAAAGCAAGGCGAGTCCTGTGATTCTAGTGACGCGCTTTATTCTTTATGATGCAGCGTCACTTGTGAGAAAGATCTGAGAACCACGGCTGCTTAAATGTCTTATTACCACGTTGAATTAGCCGATTAAGTCCCAGATGATGCGAGTTTATGGTTTTAAAAGGAAACTTTAATCCCACCATTGATCATCAAACGGGCTCATTTTCATCCTTTTAAAGTCGCGTCACTTCAAATTCCGACTCCCATTCGTGTCGTTCGTAGAAGAAACGGGTGAGTTTTTGTCTCGTAGGGGAAGCAGAAGGACGGCTCAGCGTTCGGAGAGTATGGAGGCTGGTACAAGGCCTGCAAAGTGGACAGGTCAGTTTGTGAGTGAGGACACCTCAAGCAACGAGCTCCTCAACGTCCTGCATTTTATTTATTTGGACTAATAAATATTATAATTGAAGTTCTTGTTTAAAACCAATGGTTTTATATAAAATCAGATTCCTTTATTATAGTTTTTTTCAAAGCAATGTTGTTGTTTTGCGAACACATCAAGAGAAATATGAAGAACCACATGACTGAATTGATCAGTGAATCCTTAGAGCGCATCGACGCATAGATTCTCCATGGTTACGTACCCCCCCCCCCCCCCCCCCCCCCCATCTCCCCTCATCCCCTCGTGTCTTGCAGCCCCACAGTGACGACCACCCTGAAGAACCTCGGCGCCCTCTACAGGCGGCAGGGCAAGTTCGAGGCGGCAGAGACTCTGGAGGAAGCCGCCATGCGCTCCAGAAAGCAGGTGTGGCTCCGTATGATGTCACTCGCAGCGCAGCCGCTGTTTGGAGCTGCAGATTAACGCGTCGACGGAGCGTTTACTGCAGATTAAAAGGCAACAAGGGGCCGATGTGCTGTGAGGTGGTGCAGCTGTTTAACACTCGCAATACATGATGCTAAAACTACAGTTGCAGCTGGAGAGACTCATTAACTCATTATTATGGTCAATATATACGCTTCATTATAGTTCTGAGAAGATGAGGAAAACTTTCTCTCTCAAAATGTTTATTTTGCATATTTCAACAGTTTATCATAGACACATTTTGGTAAAACTATCTTTAACATGAATTGGATGAATCTGCACAGCTGCCTGTGTGTGACTGTAGGGGAGGGGGGGGCAGAGCTGCTCGGCTTTGATTGGATTAGTTGCATTTGGCATTTATTGCTGTGTGTGTGTGTGTGTGTGTGTGTGTGCGCACGTCAGGGTCTGGACACCGTGCACAAGCAGCGCGTGGCGGAGGTCCTCAGCGAGCCGGAGGTCCGCGAGAAGCAGCGCAGCCGCGAGAGTCTGACCTCCGACACGGTGAAGTACGAGAGCGGGCCGGACGGCGGCGAGGAAGTGAGTATGAGCGTGGAGTGGAACGAGGTAAGTACAGTGCACAGCCCCCCCCGTCGGCACCCCATCGCCCCCCATCGCCCCCCCACACACACAGTCTGCACCCACGTAGAGGGAAAGTCTCGGTGACTTTGACCAATAAGTGCGCCTGGTCTCTGCTTGGTGTACGACAGCTACTTTCTGCAGCTCTTTGTCAGTAAGACGCCATTAAACTCTCACTAACGGAGCCTCATTCAGAGCCCCCCCCCCCCTTTACTGCTGCCTTCTCACATAGCAACAGTAGTCATATCGCCCTGAACAACCAATCACTGCGTCTGTGGGAGGTCTGCTCCGACGGTGTGACATCACCGGCTCTGTAACAACAACGATAACCGTGACGGCACATTTTGCCTGCTCTCGTAAACGTAATAACGGTGCTGTCAATCACCTCTACACTCACTCCTGATGAGACGGGTCGCTGTGCCTCCCGTGTGCTCGTCTGTAACGTGGGCTCTGTACTGTACGCTTGTGTTCCTTCTGATCCTTCGTTTGCTTCGTCGTGTCGGCAGCCAGAGAGGAAGACGATGTTGAGGTTAAATCTCCTTCAACCAGCCTCCGAGCTGAAGTACCTTTTTGATTATGACGATGCGCAATTTTACTAGTGAGGACTTCATCTTCAGTCCAAACTCTGTCTGCTAATTCACTCAACATGGGTTGATTTATACATCAACTAAAATCTTCCTCATTAAGCCTCCAGAAATAAATCATCATCATCATCATCATCCCGCCTGGCTGCTCTCGTGTTTTTCCCCTTTGTGTTTTATTCTGTGGTGCTCTAACAAAGTCTAACCTTCTACCTGATGCTCAGTGTGCTGACTAATGTCCCAGATACGGCCACGGTATCTCTCCACCGCGTTAGCGCCACCTGGTGGAGAACTAATAAAAAACCATAAACATAAAACACACAGAGCCTCTTGTGTTCTATAAACCAGCCTGAAAGACAAAGTTTATGTTTCCTTTCCTCTGCCCTTCCTTCACTTCTCTCCTTCCCGTCTCCTTGATGACTCTCCTCTCTTCCACTCTTGTGTCCTTCTCTCTTCTCTGCGCTGCGTCTGACCGGCAGGCGTAACTCCAGAGGCCTCCTCACGGTTCTAAATCACTCGTCTCCTGCATGACGGACGCCTCGCCTCCGCCCACCTCGCCGCCACCTCGCCGCCCCCCTGCCAGCTTAGCTCTCTGTTTCTCTCTGTCTCTCTCTGTCTCTCTCTGTCTCTCTCCCTGTCTCTCTCTCTGTCTCTCTCTCTGTCTCTCTGTGTGTGATGAACTCTGCTCATGTTGTTGCTCACGTCTTCTAACGCGTCTCCACTCGCTGGCTGTAAACTGTACTTTCTTATTGCCTGTAGATTTAATAGGTTGTTTTTTTGGGGGGGGTTGACAGTTAAACATTGTTCTTTAAAGCAGAACACTCCATTTAGCCCGGCACCCTTACATTTAACATCTCACCTGAACATAATAACTTAACCAGAGTAACACTTTTAAGTTCATTTCTTTCTTGTTAAAAAGCAGCATGAAGAAACGGAAGTCAGACCTTCCCAGCTGCTTCTTTAAATCAAAGTGTTTACGTTGCTTCTCTTTGCCAGCTGCTGCAATAATGTATAAAAGAAACGGTGACGTGTCGCATGTAGAAATTAAACGATTAGTCGACCAACAGATGAAAATATCAAGAATCCGCTCGTGTCAGGATTTGTTTTTATTTTGTATTTGTCACTGACGACATCGAACATAAATGAACAGCCGATTAAGTTAATTTAATTGCAGCCCTTATATGGAATAAGATAAAGATCATCTCAATAATGATCAGTAGGCTTTAAAATGGCAAAGTCAAATAATGAAGGAATAGAGATTTTACATCCTGTTAAGATAAATGAATAAATATATTCCCCTTCTTAAACAAATGGTATTTGTGTAGGAGTTCTGTCCTTTTTATTTATCCACATAATTTAAGGGGAAAAAGGCAACGTTTGACTCCTCAGATTGTGATATAATTGATCTAAAGGAGAAATGATCTGCTGATTGGTTGGAAATGAACCGTCAGGCTGCAGCTGTGAGAAGCTCAAAGCTCTCGTGGTGATTCTTAACGCCTGTAATAATAACGTCTCGTCAGCATGAGCGAGTGGCTGTTAGACTTTAGTCATTCACCTTGAAGGTCACATGACTCGACTGAATGTCCGTTTGTTGAGGTTGAAGCTGTTGGTGCATCCAGCCTGTAACCCCGTGTCCTCTCTGTATATAGCTGTGTGTGTGGGCGAGAGGGGGGGGGGGGGGGTAAACAAAGCCATGGTCACATGGAGGGGTCTCTGTCCTCGACTCCTTGCTAGTAATCTCCCTGCTCGTCCTTTTCTGTCTTTGTGCATCTGACCGCTTGTCTTTCTTAACTTCTAATAAAAGCTCAACTCTGCTCACCTGAAAGCTGCAGCCTGTCGCCTCTTTGTGTCCTCTGCTCTCTTCTGTCTCTGCACGTCAATGAGAGACGAAACACAGCTCATTCACATTCAGGTTTAACGAGGCACAACAATAACACGCACACTTCAGTAAATCTACGTTATCGCCATAACGACTGAACCGGAAACCACCTGCCTGTTGGATGTAGTGTCATCCATCGCTGACCATGTACTGATGCTATCAGCTAATATTAGTTTGTCGTGTATGTGTATGTATGTAACTGTACGTTACAACATTCTTTTAAGGTTATTTAGGATCCACGTTGTCATCGAGTGAAAAACTTGATAAAATTTAAAATTCCTCAAAAGACTGTCAACTAATGAATTCAGTTTAATCGTTTAATTATGCTTCCAATCCGTCATTCATAATGTGTGATGTAATATTCTTAAATCCTTTGTGCACATTGAGTCCTCTTGCTTCTGGTACTATATTATGATAAATACACTTTTATACTTTCACAAGTTTCATGCAGGACTTTTATATTTTCTTCTCTGGTTAACTCCATTAAATGTACTTCTTCCATCACTACGTTTTCACTAGACTAACATCCCTCGTCTTTAAGGTTTCATTTCATGTATTAGTTTGAATAACTCAAAGACTCCTGTCAGCTACAAGGTGAACCTACAAATACTAAGTGTAATATTGTGAGAAGTTCAACTCTTATTGGAGAAAATATTTGGAGAAAACAAAACAATTCTTTAAGTCAATGAATTGGGGGGAAAAAGTGGCCAAGAAGTTGAGGATATTATTCTAAATGTCCCGTTACAACTGCTCCAGGTTCAGTTCATACATTTGACTTTACATTAGTCCAGGGCCGGCCCAAGGCATAAGCGAACTAAGCAGCTGCTTGGGGCCCCAAGCAGCCCTAGTTTTGTATTATAACCTCACTGTATTCGTTTTTAATTTTCGCTATAACAGTATAGCGTGACATTTGTGCCAATAATCTTCTAGCACAGGTGACTGCGTGGTGGGAGGGGGCCCCCCCCAAAAGAATTCGGCTTAGGGCCCCCAAGAGGCTCGGGCCGGCACTGCATTAGTCAACGAAAGCTTTTGCACAACCACACAGATGTTATTTCTGCTTACTTGAACTCTGAAGTGCACCACAAAGTGTAGACTCACCTGTGTGGACGCAGTGAAGCAGTGCATCATGGGAGTAGAAGGCAGCCATAGAACATCATGCACTCGTGTCAATGATCCAAATGATCTAAATGAACCAGAGTTTGTTGCATATGGTCCTAATAAATGCAACGAGTGAGACGAGTGTTCGGGACGTGCGTAACGCTGTGGCGTCTCCCATCAGGACGGCGGCGCCGGCGCTCTGAAGAGGAGCGGCTCCTTCAGCAAGCTGCGAGCCTCCATCCGCCGCAGCAGCGAGAAGCTCGTCCGCAAGCTGAAGGGCGGCGGCGCGTCCCGAGACAGCGAGCCCAAAAACCCCGGGTAACTATCCCATCATGCACCTGGCCCAGCCGGGCGACTCTGACTTTAGGCGCCGGAGGAAGGAGGGACGGGCTTTGCTGGTGGGGAAGTAACTCTGAAGCTGTTTGCACTTGAAATGACGGAGCAAATTCTTACTGGTCCTCTAACTGGTCCTCTGACCGTCGCACTGGTTTCCTGTCCTCACTGCGCTTCTCTTCTTCCTGCTTCGGTTTGGGGAAAATAATCACAGAAGATTGCAAGAAGTTGCATTATTTTAAGAGGAATGCCTTTTTTAAAGGAAATAACTGAATATTTCCAGTAAAAAAAATTGTAAATATTAAGAAAAAAAGTTGAAACATTTTACAAAAAATGCTGAATATTTTAAGCAAAATGTTGCAGGATTTTAAGCGAAATGGTTGCAATATTTGTAGAAATATACTTAATATTTTAAAATAAAGAATTGCAATATTTTAAAGGGAAGAAAATTGATAATTTCCATTGAAAAGCTGTAATTTAACAATCTAAAAGTTTGTACTTTGGGTGAATGTTCCCCAAAGACAGTTTTAATAAGGTTGTTTGCTGCTTCGTTCTCAAAACATTCCGACTTTATTCTCTAAATATCACAACCGTTTCATGTGAACGGATTCATTTCCATTCTAAAAAATAAAACGCTTTAGTCTCAATCTTTTTCCTTTTAGCTTTTTTAATATTCTGTCGTAACGACCAAATCTGATCACGTTTGGCAGAGAAACCAAAGTAGCCGTACTTGAACTGTACTGATGGAATGTGAAAATAATGCAACTGCTTTGAGGAATGCTTCTGGAATGCTGTTCTGCCTGAACTCAGTTTCCGTTTTTATTCGACCAACTAATAGATTTATCTATTTATTGTGTTTTGTGGCTTGCAGACATTTTATTTTGAAAAATTCACTTTTACTTTCTTTGGATTATATTTTCTGTTTTTTCCTTTTGTGAATGTTACTTTGAAAAACAACTTGTCCGCATGGCAGTTTTTGTTGTTGAATTTTTTATTTATGAATAAATTTGTTCATTTGAATGTTTGCATGCCTCATCTGTGTGATCCCGGTTTCCGTTCTCTCTGCACTCTTCTCCTCTGGCTGATGGAGGCGATGATGTCATCATCATGATGTCGTCAGGATTTGCCTCCATCAGGACCAATCAGTGATGCTGAATCGCTGATTGGTCATTAAGTACCTTTTTATTGAACAAACAAAAATATACTTGAGAATTGAATTTTAATCTTCTTGCCAGCAAATTAAGTCTGTTTTGATCTGAGAGTTAAAAAAACAGGCGAGTCCCAAAACTAATCCTCCGCATAAGGAACTTAAAGATTGCTCTTAACTAACTCTTTAAGTATATTAATTATTTCATTATAATAAAGAAAGGAAATGGAAAAGAGTTTGCAAGAAAATAATCATTTAAATGCACAAAAAGTTATTTTTGTTTGGCTGGATAAATAAAGATCTTCCTAAAAAGCCACAGAATCAACATCTTATTGTTATAATTATTGTAGAATGATCTGGATGACTTTTCTGATGTTTCTGCAGTTTGACTTGTATGAATGTGCATAAACTACTGATGAACTTTACAAATGTTTCTAATGAGGAACCTCTTCTCGTGTGACTTTATTTGTAGTTAATAAGTCATTTGTTTAAAGATTGTCCTGTTAATACTTGTCACGTTTCCTTTCTTTTTAATCACAGAGCTTCTAAAGTTAAAAAAAAATAAAAAATTCTGGTTTCTAATTTATAGACCAAAAAGTACAATTGTAATTAGAAACTGGTGCCAAATTTTCCTATTTAACTTTCTAAATGTTATAAACAGGAAGTGGTTTGTTGTGTGAAGATATCATGGATGTTATTAACAAACACAACCATCTCCATTGAGCTAAACAGCTGACTCCCCCCTGACCTCTGACCTCTCACCCTTCACCCCCCCCCCCCCCCCCCCCCCCCTCGCATGTCACTGCTCTGGGTGCAGCATGAAGCGAGCCAGCTCTCTGGGGGTTCTTAATGTGGCGGACGGGGCTGCGACCAACCTCGACCAAGTAAGACGTCCGCCGGTACCCTCAGCGCGTGAGAGCTGCTGGTTACCATGGCGATGACCAGCTGTGAGGGAAGCGGTCACAAAAACAACATGAAATTAAACAAATTATATATAAATATCTTCAATTATGACTTTTTCTCTGTTAAATATAATTTTAAATATGTCTTTGATAAAATAATGAACTTAAAGCTCACAATATTTCTCAGTATAAATCTTTTAAGTTTTTACAAACCAAATGATGAATCACAAAATGCTTATAAAATCTATAGATACTTCAAAGTTAAAGGTTCTTTCACTCGCTTCTCTGATCTGTTGAGGTACTTTTGTATCCAAATCTCAGTATTTGTATCACTAATAAAACACGAGTGAGACTCGCACACTAACTACACACATCATTGTTAACTAACCAACAACTATTAACATAAAGCATGTTTTGTTTTTTCTTACTTGACACTTTAACAAACTGTTTGCCAGAAATCGGTGTGTTACCATGACGACGGATATTTTATTTAAGATTAGCTTAAAAACTTTTTTAAACAGCATTAGGGAAGAACTTTAATCGTATTAAAGTATTTAGTCTTTACACTTCCATGTAGTGCAGCACAATGCTTAATACCTACTTCACTGAAATGCATTCATATGTGCTGAGAGGTGTATGATGTTATTATCTATTGTTAATCTAAATTGAGTATTTCAACATTGTGGTATTACTACTTGTACTTGTCGTAGAAGTCACTGTTGTCACGAGCAGTTTCTCAACATTTTAACTGATTTTTTTTTAATTCATCTAATTTTTTTTTTTTTGTACCAGGAACGAAATAATCGTCTGAGAAAGAGTCGAGACCTGAGCACCAGCCACACTGACCTGCCGCGCTGAAGGTCTCGGCGTGACCCCAGGAGGCTGTGAGGGGCGGAGCCTGTGAGGTCACTTCCTGTCCAGACCCTCCTCCTCTTTAACCCGCGTCACGCCATCAAGTGCTCGCCGTACAGGTGTCTGTGTCGCTGCACTTTGAGAGCAACGTGCACAGTGCTGCTGTGTGTGTGCGTGTGTGTGTGTGTGTGCGTGCGTGCGTGCACTGTATGTACTGTTACATGTGTGAGGTCCAATCGGTCTTTTTAAATATTTAATGCAGAGTTTAAACAGCTCGTTGTCAGGTGCATCAGTGGGGGAAGTCGTCGTCGAGCTCGTCCTGGTGACATCTCGCCAAATGATGGAAAACATTTGCGCCCTCTAGAAATTCGGTTAAGATTCACGTGAGATTTGGGTGTAAACACGACTGTATTTCAGTCGATCAAAGAGTCGAAAAGTCACAACGTTATTCATCTTCTTGCTTTTGGTCACTCAATACGTCGTAGAGTTTCAAATGAAGGCGACAAGAAGATCCTCCAAAAATACAATATTTCCTGCATTAATTGACCCTTAATCAAGACGCTGGAAGCCTGCAGAGGGAAGCCGCACCTCTTTCCCAAAATGTTCCATCCTGTGATGATTTTGCTTTTTTTCTGTACGTTTTCTGTTTACATTTGAGGGTTTTTTGTT
The DNA here is from genome assembly GCA_021346845.1 of Apeltes quadracus. NCBI lineage: Eukaryota > Metazoa > Chordata > Actinopteri > Perciformes > Gasterosteidae > Apeltes > Apeltes quadracus. Next base: position 1,095,461 of record CM037931.1, on the reverse strand, counting down.
GTAAATTATGTTGTATAATTTTTCTCGCTGCTTTGAAGAGTTTATCTTAATATCGTCCTGTAAATGAACAGAAACATGGCCCTAGAGAATATCAGCGCGTTGAGAAACGGAGGAGGAGGGACGACCGACGCTCTCAGGAGCCGCGATGCACTGAGCGCTGGAACTAAAGATGTACATAATGCTAACGCTAAAACTAGAGCTGAGCGGAAGCTGAAGATAAAACTATAAAACTTTAGCTGAAACTAAAGATGAAGCTGAAGCTAAAGCTAAAGATAAACATGTAGCTATAGCTAAAGATGACGGTAACGATAAACCTGAAGCTGAAGCTAAAGCTAAAGAGAAACATGTAGCTATAGCTGAAGATAAAGGTAACGATAAACCTGAAGCTAAAGCTCATGCTAAAGCTATAGCTAAGGCTAAAGCTGAAGCTGAAGCTAAAGATGAAGTGAGGCGAAGGCCACGCCACACTTTTGCACGTTAATGGAGGAACTGTTACAGCTCACATTGTTACTTGTTTTATTGTTCATTCAAGACGACACTTTACCACGTTGGTAAAGTCGAATCCATGAATCCAACCAAAAAGTGCAAATTATGATTTATTTAAAATACTCTATTGTGCAAGAATTATTCCGATGATTTAATTTGCAAATGTAAAAAATATCTATTGGCTTTACCCAAAATAAGCGAGACTATTCTTCCTAAAGTTATATTAGATATCATTTAACAAATACATATCACTTGTATATTAGCAATTCATTTTGAAATCCAGTGTTATTTAAAAGATAATAATTAGTTTACTAGCCGAATAAGAAGGAAGGAAACATCTTGAACCCAAATCAAAATAGCAAAGTTGATTTTTGCATCACTCAAAACAGACATTCAGGCATTAGAGCAACGGTGCAAAACTCAAATAAATATTCAATTTACTGGCAGTTAATAGAAAGAAATCCAGTTTCACGTGTGTAGATGTTTCCGTGAGAGATGGAATATTTGCACTGCAGACACAAACCAAGTCGAGTCGAGTGAGTTGAAGCTTCTTGTTGACTGTTGATCGGTCTTTATCAAATCCTTGTTGTGGGACATAACTTTGTTACGTCTGCTGGTTCTGATCAACCCGGCAACTTCTATGGCCATAAAGTGATATACAGGTGTAATTCAATGTTTAAAAACAAAAGATTCAGTAGAAATTCAGTTTTATTAAAATTCCCATAAATATTCACTATTGAATTAATTTTACAATATAGAACAAAGATTGAAATTATTTTGCTCTTTCTTGCTTCTACACTTATTCGATGCAATGTTCTGTATACGGGGTCAAAGTTCTATTTCAGAGTAAAAATAGGCCTTTAAATTTCAACATTTTAAAGGCTTAAAAGAAACTTGTAGTTGTCATATCAAAAACAAAATAGGTCAAACTTTTTCATCTTTAATGTGTTTGTGTATGTGTGCATAGTATGCTGCGCTATAAGAACTTAAAATGACTTCTAAGCAGATTTCAATGAACAAAAAATCTTTTTTTTGAGTGATTAAGATGAGGTGAATGTAAATTTAACGGCTTTATGAAATCTATGGATTCTCTGTGGCGTAAAAACCGCTTCAGTCCATCCTTCTATATTTTACTCTTCAACAAGATTATCAACCCCTGAGAAATGTAATATTCTGCTGACGTCCTGCCACGGAAACGGTGTCAGTTATTAAAGTCGACAGATTTACGGTTTTATTATAAATTTTATCAAAGCATCATTCTGGTCACCTTATAGATCTATATAGTTACCATGGCAACGCAGCAGGGCCCTGCTCCACACCGTGATGTCCGGTCTGTGACATCTACATTATTTAAATGGGCAACAATGAGACACAAGAATGAATGTCGGGTTGTTTTGTTCTTGCTTCCTGCAAAGCGGCGTCGTGGCCGCGTGGAAAATGTTCCTGGATGAAACTGGCCTTCATGACTCGTCCTCCCATCCATTCCGCCGGCTGTGGCGTCGTTAGACAGTAATAACAGTGTAATAGAGCAGCAGCTAGATCTCAGCAGAAACATGCAAACCTCTTCTAACTTCACGTGAGGACGTTTGTCTGCAAACTGATGTTCTTTTAGGTTTCAATGTGTTTCAATAAAATGCTTGAATTCGTGACGTTTCTTCTGTGATTTTTAATATGTGATTTAATGTGAAACAATTCTGAGTTGATTCAACTTTAGCTATTTTTCATCGTTATGATTTATTTATTTATTTAACCTTTATTTAATAAGGTAAAATAATTGAGAACCAATTCTCATTTACAATGAGGACCTGGCCAAGAGGCAGTAGCACAGTGACACAGTACAGACACAGTACATGCTGTACAATACAGTATTAAAGATTATATATACTTATACTTCTTTATTATAACTTTTCCGTAGAGAAACGAAAGTTTCATACATTAATCAAACAAAACACACACACGAGGACTTTACGTTGAGCAGAAACAGTTTAATAAAAATAAGCATAGATAATACTAAATAAATCCCAATTCTCTCCGTGTGTTTTTATGGGAGGAGTTGTGAAAACCAAAACATCATTAATTACCCAAGAAGAGACCACGTGACGTGGCCCTGATTCGTCCAGCCCCCTGTCAATCACTCCTTGAAGGCAGGTCCACACCGAGTCCCAATTTTAACAAGGAGAGAGACAGCTGCTTAACGGGGGGAAATGTCTGCGGTGCCCGATGGAAAGAAGCTCGTCCGGAGCCCCAGCGGGCTTCGCATGGTGCCGGAAAACGGCGCCTTCAACAGCCCTTTCTCCCTGGAGGAGCCGCAGTGGGTCCCGGACAAAGAGGTGAGGCATGGCGGGGCAGATTCGGGTTTACAGCCAGAACTGTATCGAAGCTTCGGACACTAGCGAGAAGCTAACGCTAGCTAGGCCCTTAAACAGAGCTATTCCGGTTGAGAGTTTCAAAATAAATGAAATTAAACGATTGAAAGTTTTTAGTTTCTAAAGGGTATTGATATAGTCAATATACATTGTGTTTTTTTGTGTGCGTTGTATTAAGTGAGCCTTTGAGAAAATGTTCCCCGTATTGCACAATTTCCTAATTATAGTAGATGCGTATTTTGCATAAGTTAGTAATAGAATTGTATGAACCGGATCCTTCAATTGGGCGGCAATTCATTCAGATATTATTATATTCAGATATTTTACATGTAATAAGTGATAAGTAATAAGTGTGGAATAGCAAAACCTCTTTGAATAATATTCTTGAGAGCTTGGTCTATCATGATGCAGTTGATAATATGATGCATTTATAACTTCAATCATCAAAATAATTTAACAAATCTGTGTAGTCAAATACAACATCTACCAGCCCAGCCCATGGAAAGAGTCAAGTAAAGGGTTAGTATCTTAAAAATGTTTAATACCCGGGTAAATCTACTATTTGTGACATTAATGCGTTAAAGCGCTTTAACTTTTGAGGGGCGGCCCCCTAACATCCGGTTCACTCCGTGCTACCTGCGGCTAACTAGACGCGCCGCTGGACATCGCTGTACTGGGCGTTGCACAGCTAGTCCTGTCAGCTAACATTTATTTATCACGACACGCTGCTAGTTTACTGCCTCAAGCAGCTGCCATGCAGAGTTACGATGTTTTATCTACAGGGACGATGACGAAGTTACGAACCAAGTGGCTCGTTAGTTGGCTAGCAGCGTTGTGGCTAGCTGCCATGCTAGCAGCGCTCTGTGCGCTTGCGTCAACAGGACAAACAACACAAAGAGGCACTTTGAGCAGACAAAGTTAATCATCTCTCTGCTGCTGGTTTGTCTGCTCAATATTAAAATGCAAGTCCCTTGTAGCTGGTCGTGAAGTGGTGTGGTTGATATCCACAGGCTTTATGGAGGTGACTGTAGCAACAAAACAACACGCACCATTGTGATAGAAAGGACAAAAAGTGAAACACTACTTTTAGGTTATAAATATATTTTCTAAGCATCATTTCTGATCTAACGGAACAGGTTCAATCACACTATTATTTATTATATGTGTATATTTTAGTTCAGTTTTTATTGTCTCCTCTTTCATTAGAACCTGGAGGTAAAAAAAATTAAGCTGCAAGTGGTAACTAAGTAAAACAAAAAAAAAGATGCGTATCTGAAACATTTAGTATAATAACAACTAATAAGTGAGTCGTCTTTAAATGAAGGAAATGTGTGTCTGTGTGAGCTGCTGTTGCTCCGACTCAGCACGTTGTGTAACTTCCTGTCTTCCAGTGTCCGAGATGCATGCAGTGCGACACCAAGTTCGACTTCATCCGAAGAAAGGTCGGTTTCGCTTCTGTGACGACAAACCACAGCTTAATCTTTGTGGTAACAAAACGAGCAGACGAGAGACGCGTCCAACTGATGCATTTGAGTCTTTTATTACCGGCTGTCTGATCTGAACTTACAGTTGTATCGTCAGTCGCTCGACGTTTTCTCTTTTGCTGTCGCACCTGATGACTTCAGCACATCTGATGTCGGCGATTCACATTTTCTACAGACTTTGGGGGAATAAACACCTTCTGTCCAAACTGTGACTAAAACGCACACTCTGTAGTCTGTATGGGAGTTGATGCGGTTTCATGTGTTCAGTATTTGTGACCCCCCCCCTCTCTCTCCTCAGCATCACTGCCGGCGGTGCGGCCGCTGCTTCTGTGATAAGTGCTGCAGTAAGAAGGTGGCGCTGCCCCGCATGTGCTTCGTGGATCCGGTGCGTCAGTGTGCCGAGTGCAGCCTGAACTCCCAGAAGGAGACTGAGTTCTACGACAAGCAGGTCAAAGTGCTCCTGGGGGGTGAGACGTTCAGCACGCTTTGTTTTATTCATTCACACATCTGCAACGCCTTCGGTAATGAAAGACAAACGCATGGTTTTTCTTCCTTTTAAAGAAATGTTTTTGAATCATCAGCAATTCTGCAGCAGGCTGAATGTCTGACCTAATGGCCTGTCACGTGACGCGTGTCATGTGACGCACCTTCACTGCGCACAAGAAGCAGAAACGCAATAGAAGTCCTCTCTGGAATAATGAGCCTGTGTGTGTGCAGCTTTAAATAGTAGAAGCAGCAGGTCGGCGTTTTAAAGACTCCATCTTTACTGATGAGAGGTTTTCAAAAGACTAAAGACACAAGATGCTTTCACATCAGTATCTGCCTTTTTATATGATCGAGCTCTACAAATCAATCTTTATTTAGCAAAAAAAACCCTATCGATTTAATTACATAACAAATAAATCATGTGAGCAACTGGAACCAAAGAATAATTCTTTTATTTATTGAATGATTGTTCTCGCGTTTTCAGGCGGAAGCTTCGTCGTCACTTCGGGAACGTCGGACGAGTCTGAAGCGATGACGTGTCGCCTCTCCAACAACCACAGGCGAGCTTAACGAACAAAAAGCACAGATTGAAATTTCCCGCATTTATTTCACACTTCTTTAAAGTCCCAGGATCGAGAAACACTAACGTTTTTATGGGAGTAGTTTATTGCTTTTCTGCGTGTTGTGTTGACATAAACGCTGCGTTGCCGTGGCGCCGTCTGCGCGGCGCTGCAGGTACCTCTTCCTGGACGGGCAGAGTCACTTCGAGGTGGAGCTGTCTCGGATCTCCAGCATGCAGATTCTGACGGACGGCTCGAGTCCGGCAGGTGAGCGAGTCGACGGTCGGGTGAACGTCGCCGTGACGACGAGGTTTGAGTCACCGGAAGCCGTCGCGGCGGTTTGTGTTTCTGGAGATGAATCCACTAACCGGCTGAGAGAACGTCTAACTCACAAACTCTTTGTCCTCTGCTGCTCTTCCTCCTCCTCGTCCTCCTCTGGACGCAGAGAAGGACGTTCACACTTACACCAGTCTGCTGGACACTCAGTTCGTCTCCGAAGGTCAGCGTCTCTCTGCGCGGTCGACTCGCCCGCCTTCTCCTCCTTTTCTTGTTCCGTTGTATTTTCATCTCGTGTGCAGTGACTTTAAACCAAGAATAAGTCTCTCTGTCCCAAAAGTATCTTGATGGAAAACCGACCACCGGAGTCGCCTTATTCCCCCGTAGTGCACGTTCTCCTCTCAGCGCCCTTTCTCATTTTATTTTGAAAAACCTCTTGTTTCTCTAATTTATCATTTTTCGTTTCATCTCTTTGTTGCATCTGTGTGTTTTGTGCACATGTTCATTATTTTTAAGCACATTCCTTCAGCAAAGCAATTTATGATATTCTTCAGTTTTGATATTCTCACTAGACATAAAACTAAAAGAATACTTTTTTTTCGTTTAATTTAACAACCATTAAATAACCTGCAGAAGATAAAATCAGACCTCAAGTGTTAAACCTCATAGTTAGTGAGGCGAGTGGAGGAAAAGTCACTTTAAAGACTTGAATCTTCTTCCTGCTGGAACACAAAATAAAAGCTCTTTGCCAATCAGGCTTATTCACTTGTGTGTGTGTGTGTGTGTGTGTGTGCAGGAGGGTCGTCGCGCGCTAACGGCATGCTGCTCCACTTCAGGCCGGCGGGCTCCCAGGAGCCTCAGCAGCTGCGCGTGGAGGCCGCAGACGACCAGAAGGCGGCCTCGCTGTGGCTGGTGGCGATGCACAAGGTGCCGTGTCTTCATTCACGTCTGTTGGTCTCAGGCCCCCTGCTGACGTCAGCTTCTCCTGGAGCTCTCTCTTGGTGTATCTGGCCTCAGGTCCCCGGTTGCTAAAACTTTAGCTCAACGTAGATGCCACTAATAAACTACCTGACAGACGTAGAAACGCGTATCAGATGATTCAGTTGATTCCTCTGTTCTGTATTCTACATCAGCCATTAGTAGAGGACCATAAGCTGCGGTTTCTTCATCAATCATCATCATCTTCTCCTCTCAGGCGGCAAAGCTGCTGTACGAAGTTCGGGACCAGTGACGCGCCTGCAGCCCCCATCGGACCTCCAGGCAGCAGGGGGACCAGAACCAGAACCAGGACCAGGAGCAGGAGCAGGTGTTCTGGAGTTCTGGTCCAGCGTCGGCTCCTTGGTGCTCCTGACACTTTATTACCTCTGTAACTGAGCTTTGTGCGTCTCGATCCTTTAAAACGGCTCAACTTTCACTCGACAGCAAATGTTTAACGTGTTCATAACTTCACAGCTGGATGAACAGTTGGTAGTTTTATATGCTGCCGTTCTTTTGTCTCAGCTGGGACTTTATTTCCTGGAGGACGTGATGAGACGCGTTTTATCTCAGATTGAAGTATTTGGATTTGTCCTCCGAGAGACGGAAGAGTTCAGGTGAAATGTTTCTGCTTCTTTCCTTTAAATCTTATTATCTATTATTAATTCTGCTCATTTACAGATGGAAACCTTCTATTCACTGATTCGAGTGAAGCATAAACGCTTTAAATGTAGTTTCACGTATTGAAGTTTCGTATGAGCTACTTTGTAAACTATTGCTACTTTTAACACGAGGTGTTTAAGTACTCGCACCGTTTGTGTAACACTTGGAAACAGTTATTTTGTTTTTATCGTTAGACGCGTGTTGGACAGTTTGTTCTGTTTGTAAGAGTCGACCCTGTTTCTTCCTCTTTGGTTTTGTGTGAAACCTCCGAATATTATAATAACAAACTACAACTTTCTTTAATCACATGATTATCTTTCAATTGAGAACCTTTTTTTGTGTATTAAACTGAGAAATTCAAATCATGATATGTGGGGAGGCAGAAGGGGCGGGGCTTTGCCTGTACAGCAGATCTGATTCGCTCGTGACTGAGGGGCGGAGTCAACCATTGGCTGGTTTTTTTTTATCATGTGACATAACAGCACAAACTAAAAAGCACATTTCTGCTCCTCACATGTTTTTTTGAATGACTCATTTTTTAACCCTAAATATCTCGTCTTCTGAGGGAACCGTTATTTTGTCTCTTAACCGTTTATAACGTTGGACATGTGAGCAGGAAGTGTGTCTCACTAGATGTTTCAGGCAGAAGATCACATGAGATGAGGATGAAAGCTGATTCCCCTCGATGACACTACGTGATGACCAAGTATCGCTGGCTGGTTTTTAGGAATCTTGATGTTTCTTCCCAGTTTTGACCTTGAAGAAGCAACTTAAGCAGTTTGATGAAGAGCAGCTCTGGATTTGTTGCCATTTGACCTTTTTTAGTGTCATTGACTCCCAACTAGACGACATTCAGCACCTCCTCTTTGTAACAGAGTTTATTTTTATACGCTGCTCACCTAAGAAATAAAAGCACTCGTTGTTCTGTTTGAGGAACGGAGGAAAGCTCCTGGAGGTTCTTCTGTGTTTGTTCTTCTGTTGTCCAGATGTTTGTCATGAAGATGTCTGCTGGCTGCACAGAGGACAGAAATGGAAAACATCTCTGGTTCCTGCACAGTTCATCTGATGCATCATCTTCAGCTTCTAACATCTAATCACTATCTCTCCTTTAATCCAGAAACACTCAATTCTCCATGAAGTCCTGCAGATGAAATCAATGTGATTCATGTTTTGCTTCCATCTGCTGTGCAGCTTTAACGTCTCTAAAGAGGTTGTTTGTGCAGCTCTCACATCGTCTTCACTTGTTAGTTGATGAAGAACTTTGGTCTCTGTTTGTTTCTGCACTTTAAAGCTCAACCTGGTTACCGTCCTTTTAATCCAGCACTTCATTCACTAAAACTCTTGCACACGTTGGTGGATTATTCTCTTGGGAATAAAAATCAAGTGTTTGTATATTTGTCGTGTCGATTTGTGTCTTTTGGAAAACTTGCATTTGCCTGATTCTAAAATAAATATCCTTTATTACATGTGGTTTTATGTCTATGTCCTGATACCCCTACAGGACGTAACAACACACGTGTGTGTGTGTGTGTGTGTGTGTGTGTGTGTGTGTGTGTGCGCGCGCGCGCGTGTTCATACATTCTTCCAACTCATTTCCGACACTGTTCCTTTAAGTCGTTAATGAAGTGGGTTTGCATTAGGAACATGTTGTAACTATGGTTGCTATGGTGACCCGAGTGAGACCGGTCTGGGGACATACTCTGTCTCCCTGTCTCTGGTATGTCCCCAGACCGGTCTCACGTTGGTGACACACCAACCAGTTCGTGCAAAGAAAAGTATGACGCAGTTCAGTTTTTCTCCAACGCAGGTATTGTTGCTGTTATTACTTGTTACTGCGTGTTTCACACATCAAATCTACTCTACATATTCTCACCGAGCTGCTGATCTTCTGTTTTAATGCCAAATGGTTTAAATTGGATAGAATCGATCTGCTTCTTTCACTAAGAAAGAGTGTGAAGGTCGATCCGCTCCGCAGCTGCTGCTTCATTTCCGCTTATTTCATAAATGTTACGTTCTAACTTGATCTCTAGCTTTTAATGTCGAAATGACGGGAACTTTAAACGGATTATGAAACAATGAATATAAATGTCAATGATGTAAGTAGACCATCAGAGAGAAGATGGAGTGTTTCTATTCACCGAGTGATCGTTTCTCTTCCGCTTCGAAGACGATAAAAAGTCTGTTGATCGGAGAGAAGACGATTCTTCAACAACCACCATCATAATAATAATAATGATAATCATAATGATGATGATAACGGATTTATAACACATTTAAAACTGACATTAAAGGCGTCGGTCCGCTCATTTCCAGACTTTTTTAGGGTGGGGCCCCCTGTTATAATGATGCCCCCCCCCCCCCCCTTTGTTATTATGAGGGACTGCGGTCGTCGGCAAATGAGCGAATACAGAATCCCTTTGTCTTCATTTCTAAAGCCTCAAGTTAAGACGTGTATCACTTTATTTAAGACGTGTTGAGCCTCATTCTCAATGAAGTTAGAAAAACAAGATACTCATCACAGGAGGAGGAGGAAGAAGAAGAGGAGGAGGAGGAGGCGGGTTCATGTCGGTTTGTAACCAGAGATAGGAACCGTATCGGAACCTGTTTTTCTGGAAAGGGAACCTTTTCTCTCCTCATTTCAAAACACTTCAGCTGATCAATTAGAGCTGAACGTAAACACGTCCTGTGTGGGTCACTATCGTCCTTAAAATATATAACTGAGAGACCATCTAAGACACTGAGTTGAACCATTTTGGCACTCAGTCATCATATTTCTTCACAAGATGTTATCTGCCAAATTGCATCATTACATCACAATCTGGGTGGCTTAAATGAAAATGGAAAAATACTTAAATGTAAAACAAGCCGGTTGAACTATTGGAGACAACCAGCCGCAGAGTGGACAATGTCCAGAGAGGACCATGTCCAGAGAGGACTATTACATCACATTATATGTCATCTAGCTGACGCTTTTATCTAAAGTGACTTTCAATAAATTCAACCACAAGGAAACAGAACAACAGTCGAAGAACAACAAATAAGAAAGTTCTATTTCATCCAATAAGCTGGTTTACAGCTTCTTGTAGATCAGATCCATTGTGAGTCAGTGTAAGAGCTGCAGTGTGCTGGTGTCTCTAGTGGAGGGAGAGTCTGAAGAGGTGTGTCTCTAGTCTGAAGATGTAGAGGCTCTCTGCGCTCCTGATGTCATCACAGAGCTCCTTCCACCATTTAGGAGCCACACAGCAGAGAGTGGTGATCTAGTGGAGTGTTTTGCTCTCAGTGAGGGAGGAACAAGCAGCTTGGCAGATGCAGAGCGGAGTGTGCGGGTTGGGATGGAGGCTTTGACCAGGTCCTGGATGGAGACTGGACCCCATCCATTCACAGCAGGTTCTGGAGTGGATGCAGGCAGCCACTGGTAGCCAGTGAAGAGAGCGGAGGAGTGGAGGAGTGAGGGGAGCGTTTAGGAAGGTTAAAGACCAGTCGAGCTGCTGCATTCTGGGTAAGCTGCAGAGGTGGAACCTGCCAGGAGAGAGTTACAATAGTCAAGATGACGAGAGCCTGAATCAGAACCTGCGCCTCCTTCTGAGTGAGGAGGGGTCGTATCATAATACATTAATGTGATCACATTCATATATTAATAACACCTAATATTACTTTTGAAGTACAGCGTATAAAGTGCACACCCATGAGGCGTGTAAGCGTTTTGCTCCATGGGTTCAAATCCTGGTCAGTTGAGTCTTTTAATATATTTTCTTAACTGTATCACTTTGTAAGTGTCTGTGGTAAACGTCACGCTGTGGCTGTAAGAAAACAATATCCGTTTTTATCCAAATGTGTCGGTGCAAAGCTGCAGCCTTGTTTGGAAGTGAGACACAAGGTAACCAGTCGGTTTAGATCCCACAAACCACAAAGTTTCCTCCATCCATCCTGTTCTGCTTCAACTCCATAGATGAATTAAACGAAGGGCAGGACTACTTTGAATCTCCGTGGCTCGCTGCTCAGAGCAGCTGACGCTTTGGTGTTTTGGTGTTTTGACCCACAGGGTTTGAATCCCGGTCGTTCCGATCTTCCCCTTTTAATATATTTCCTTAAATGTGTTGATGCGTGGCTGTGATGTAGTGCTCACTTATACAATCGTAAACGCTGCAATGGAGATGTGATGCCTTTTTTAGATCTTCAGTAATATGTTTGTGAATGTGTGATGAATCAGGAAACACATCTGCTGCTGTCGCGTAAACACAAACACGCACACGTAGGGAAACCAGTAGGGTAAAAACCAGTAGGGTAAAAACCAGTAGGGGTGTATCGCCGGTCGGATGGTTTGCAGGCTGGTAAGTGTCTTCACGCAGGGCTGTCAAACTCATTTCAGGTTTAGTAGTGTGCTGATATGTCCACACACTCAGAATTATTACACAACCACACACACAATAACACACAATAAAGGAGATCACATGTGTCTCTGCACCTTCAGTCCTTCAGCTTCCTCCAGAAGTCTTTGACAGACAGAAGACAACAACACACAAAGTGTCCCATGAGAGTTTTAGTGTTGAGGTGACTGAGCTCTGTGTGTTTGTCCTGATGAAGACGATAATGTGTGAGCTCTCCCAGCAGGTGGTGATGAAGGTGTGAAGGTGTGGACTCTGCTATGAATCAGGCTGAGGACCCAGAGGACGGAGTCCCTCCCTCTGAAGACCCTCTGTGTGGGGAACATGACAGCCAGACCAAAGCTCAGAGGTGAGAGGACCATCTCCAACTGTCCTCCACTCGTCTCCATGTCCCAACGTCTTTGACTCACTGACTCTGGTTCTACTTGTGTGACCAGGATCCATCAGAGACCAGGACGTGGACCAGAACCCAGCTGTGTGCCCATGAAGAGTAACCGGTCTATGGGTTATCCTATAGACTTCAAAGATGTCCGTCCCTCTGTTGATGCAAGGTGAGGCTCTCAGGCTGATGATGAGGTGTTTCCATCAGACTCTCTGGTGGAGGTTCTGGGTTTCTTGCTCCAGGGCCCTTCAGCAGTGTCCAGTGAGGGAGGGAGAGCTCCATGGGGGACTTGGTGAGACCTGTTGGGACTAAACCAAACTGACTGCTGAAGAAAATAGTGAGCTGAAAGACTGAGCTGTAGATTCTCAGTGGGACCAGCAGGACCAGTAGACCTGAACCACTACAGGGACTCATGTGGTCCACATCCAGACCTTCATGATTAGATGATGATGTGATGATGTAATCTCAGGTCACATCAGCAGAGAGGAAAGTCTCCTTAACCCAGATGTGTCTCCATGAAGAGTGATCGGTCTAAAAATGATTTAGTTAACTTCAAAGATGGAGGCCGTTCTTATGACCCAGAGTAAGTTCCTAAACAGATGAAGAACTGTTCTGATCCTCAGTTATGAATTACAGAAATGTTCGTTCACGATCCATCATGACAGAACTCCTTATCTTTATCTAACTGGTCTGTGTGTGTTTCAGTGTGAATCATTAACTGTAAACATCCTGAGATGTAAACACAATGTGAGCTAGTTCCTCCACATCAGGATCAGCAGAGGTCACATCTGGAGACAGCTGCAGGTCTCTGGAGACAGGTGACTGGGACTGAACATGTGATTAGAATAAACTCAGTGCTCTGTGGACCAGCTGACGTGGTCTCTGGACTCCATGCAGAGGTTTGGACAAAGTATCGTCAGTAGACTCTGAAAAGGTCCAAAGACCAGTTTCAGAAGATCTAAGGAGACTTCTAGAGGTCAGAGGGACGGACTGAAGAGGTTTGGAGTAGTTCCATAAGACTTTGTACCAGATGCAGAGGTCTGGAGACGATGTTTTTATGACCCACAGTAAGAACTAAAAACAGATGAAACTGATGTTTAATTGTCACTCAACTAATAAACTATCCGTCATCATCGACAGTCTTCAGCATCTGGTTTCCATGGTGATCAATCATGACAGAAGCCGATATCTTTACCTAATGTTGTCTTGGTGTTGATGGTCCAAACACCATGTGAGCTGATGGTTCATGTTCCTCCACAGAGAGGACCAGGAGAGTTCAGAGGTTCCCACAGGTCCGTCTGTCCAGCAGCATCAAACACACCTGGACTCCATCTTCATGGTGTGTACATGAACAACTACTTTAACATCTCTCAGTTCACCATCATCTCCATGCTGCACTTTGTAGACCAGTGGATCTTCAGTCTGTCCAACATGGACCTGATGGTGGCGTCCATGGTTCTAGTTGGTGTCATTCATAGAATGTTCTGTTCCAGCTGCTGGAGGAGAACATCCTCACTTTTGTAAAGAACGAGCTGAAGAAGATCCAGAAGGTTGTGAGTTCAGATTACCCAGAATGCTTAGAGAAGGAGGATGAGGAGGTGCTGGATGAAGAGCAGAGGAGGAGCAGAGAGGCGTTTGTGAAGATCTCAGTGCACTTCCTGAGGAGAATGAAGCAGGAGGAGCTGGCTGAGCGTCTGCAGAGCAGTAAGAGGATTCCTCTAAAGACTCACATGCTGATGAATGAGACCTTCACTGATGTCTCAAGAGATGGACAGAATATATTCATGGAGTCATTCTCTGAGGAAAGGACATGTTGAAATCTACTCTGTGACTCATTGATCTTCTCTGTTGTCTTCATTCAGGACTTCTTGCTGCAGTTTGTCAGCGTGAACTCAAATCCAACCTGAAGAAGAAGTTCCAGTGTGTGTTTGAGGGGATCGCTAAAGCAGGAAACCCAACCCTTCTGAATGAGATCTACACAGAGCTCTACATCACAGAGGGAGGGACTGCAGAGGTCAATGAAGAACATGAGGTCAGACAGATTGAAGCAGCATCCAGGAAACCAGCCAGACCAGAAACAACCATCAGACAAGGAGACCTCTTCAAAGCCTCAGCTGGAGGAGAGGAACCAATCAGAACAGTGATGACTAAGGGAGTGGCTGGCATCGGGAAAACAGTCTTAACACAGAAGTTCACTCTGGACTGGGCTGAAGACAAAGACCACCAGGACCTACAGTTCACATTTCCATTCACCTTCAGAGAGCTGAATGTGCTGAGAGAGAAGAAGTTCAGCTTGGTGGGACTTGTTCATCACTTCTTCAGTGAAACCAGAGCAGCAGGAATCTGCAGGTTTGAGAGTTCCAGGTCGTGTTCATCTTTGACGGTCTGGATGAGTGTCGACTTCCTCTGGACTTCCACAACAATGAGATCCTGACTGATGTCACAGAGTCGGCCTCAGTGGATGTGCTCCTCACAAACCTCATCAGGGGGAAGCTGCTTCCCTCTGCTCGCCTCTGGATAACCACACGACCTGCAGCAGCCAATCAGATCCCTCCTGAGTGCGTTGGCATGGTGACAGAGGTCAGAGGGTTCACCGACCTCCAGAAGGAGGAGTACTTCAGGAAGAGGTTCAGAGATGAGGAAGCAGGCCAGCAGGATCATCTCTCACATCAAGACCTCACGAAGCCTCCACATCATGTGCCACATCCCAGTCTTCTGCTGGATCACTGCTACAGTTCTGGAGGAGGTGTTGAAGACCAGAAAGGGAGGAGAGCTGCCCAAGAGCCCTGACTGAGATGTACATCCACTTCCTGGTGGTTCAGTCCAAAGTGAAGAAGGTCAAGTACGATGGAGGAGCTGAGACGGATCCACACTGGAGTCCAGAGAGCAGGAAGATGATCGAGTCTCTGGGGAAACTGGCCTTTGATCAGCTGCAGAAAGGCAACCTGATCTTCTATGAGTCCGACCTGACAGAGTGTGGCATCGATATCAGAGCAGCCTCAGTGTGCTCAGGAGTGTTCACTCAGATCTTTAGAGAGGAGAGAGGACTGTACCAGAGACAGATGTTCTGCTTCGTCCATCTGAGTGTTCAGGAGTTTCTGGCTGCTCTTCATGTCCATCTGACCTTCTTCAGCTCTGGTGTCAATCTGCTGTCAGAAGAACAAACAACCCTCAGGCAGTCTAAACGCTCTAAACCCAACCCTGAACCAATGCGTCTCTACCAGAGAGCTGTGAACGAGGCCTTACAGAGTCCTAATGGACACCTGGACTTGTTCCTCCGCTTCCTCCTGGGTCTTTCCCTGGAGACCAATCAGACTCTCCTACGAGGTCTGCTGACACAGACAGGAAGTCACTCACAGACCAATCAGGAGACAGTCCAGTACATCAAGAAGAAGATCAGTGAGAATGTGTCTCCAGAGAAAAGCATCAATCTGTTCCACTGTCTGAATGAACTGAATGATGCTTCTCTAGTGGAGGAGATCCAACGGTCCCTTAGATCAGGACGTCTCTCACAGAGGAACTGTCTCCTGCTCAGTGGTCAGCTCTGGTCTTCATCTTACTGTCATCAGAAGAAGATCTGGAGGTGTTTGACCTGAAGAAATACCGTGCTTCAGAGGAGGCTCTTCTGAGGCTGCTGCCAGTGGTCAAAGCCTCCAGCAAAGCTCTGTAAGTACAGAGAGAGTTAGATTCATACATCATGACTCAAACATGCTGCCATCTTTTCTACTTATTGTTCATCTTTTCTTCATCGTTGTCTCTTCAGGCTGGACGGCTGTAACCTCTCAGAGAGAAGCTGTGAAGCTCTGTCCTCAGTCCTCAGCTCCCAGTCCTCTAGTCTGAGAGAGCTGGATCTGAGTAACAACGACCTGCAGGATTCAGGAGTGAAGCTTCTGTCTGCTGGACTGGAAAGTCCACACTGTGACCTGGAGACCCTGAGGTCAGGATTCAACTAATGTCCATTTGGTGTCTTTATTTCTGACTTTCACAAGAATCTTTCTGATTGCATGATTTAAATCAAATATGTATGTTTTTTTATGTATGAACATGTGGTAGTTTATTTTCAATATGATGTTAAAATATATAAATATTGGAGACTAATCATACAGAGTGGACATTAGTGGGTGTTTGGTTGTGACTGGAAACCAGTTAGTAACTATGTCCATGTGACCCCTCAGTACTCAACAGTATTTCAGTCCTGCAGTGACCTTCCAGCCCTCACAGCTCCCTCAGATCATGTGACGTGTGTGTTGTTTTGTGTGTCTGCAGGCTGTCAGGCTGTCTGATCACAGAGGAAGGCTGTGCTTCTCTGGCCTCAGCTCTGAGCTCCAACCCCTCCCACCTGAGAGAGCTGGACCTGAGCTACAACCATCCAGGAGACGCAGGAGTGAAGCTCTTCTCTGCTGCACTGGAGGATCCTCACTGCAGACTGGAGACTCTCAGGTATGAAGACCATCAGTCTGTAGAGGAGGGAGAGCTGGAAACCTTTTCTCTGTCCCACTGTCAGCCTGGTTAATAAGACCCAACACACCAAGCTGACCTCAAACCAGCAGAGACTCATCAGACTGTTTGTGTCCCACATGAGAGCATCAATACAGACAGAAGTAGTGAGGAAGAGTAGCCAGGATGAGCCTACACAGGGAGGAAGGTGATGAAAGGCTTGTTTCTCTGCAGCCTTGTCTTGTTGTTAGAAGAGAGGACGCTGGTGCATCCTGACACGTTGATGACATCATGGTGGGTTGATGTGAGTCAACGTCGTCACGCTGCAGGTTTGTGGCCTCTTATCAAACAACACTTGGATGTGTAGATGCTGGTCATCTGCTGCAGTGTGAGTTGTCCTTTAGTCCAGACGTTCTTATTAAAAGACAAACAGTCAAAGAAACAATCTGTTCAAAGCGTCTTGATGGATCATCACAGGAGGAATGTTTGGTGTTTAAAGGAGTCCAGCTTCTCCTGGTTTTGGTGCTTTGCACTGAGAGCCAGTTCCCTGGATGATAAGTTGGACTTGTTGGAACTAGAGGTGACAGTCGGCCACAGACGCTCAGTGAAGAACCAGCAGCTGATGGTGGACCTGGTGTGTCAGAGCCCAAAGAGGTTCGTTCAGGACTGGACCAAAGTTCTAGGGGACTCAGGCAGAGCTCTGTGGCTGCAGACCCACCTGAGCTGGAACATCTTCACCTGCAGACGACAGGGGATAAAAACTGAACCAAACAAAGTTCAATAATAAATCAGACATGTCATGTTGTATTGCACGCTTTTATTTCTAAGTAATGTCATCAGAACAACATGGGAGGCTCTCTGAGAGACAGCAGGTTCACACACAGGATGTAAATGTGTTCTCTGTTCCTTCTGAACAGGAACCAGGAGAAACGTAAGTCCGTTGTCATTGAACACATGATGCCTGATGCAGCTCGTGTTCAGTAGTGAGGCTCCCTGTTAGTGAGGGAAAGTGGTCCAGCACCAAGAAATGACTTTCAGTCTGTAAAGAATGTGGATTTCCTTCCATTGATGCAGGTTGAGCAGTTACACAAGTGAATAAACTCCTAACGTCCACTTTTTATCCGTTACTCTACATTTTGAGCCGCTGCTGAGACACACGAGGTCATTTACGTTTCACGTGATGAAGAACTTCTCCTCTTCTTGTGAACAACATGAGCAGCAGGAGAGAACCTCCTTCCACAGGTGAAGATGTTGTTCTTCACACTGTGAGTCTGCAGGTCGTGTCCATGTGGACATGAAGGACAAAGCTGTGTGTGTGAGAGTGATGTAATGTCCATGTCTCCATGCTGCTCTGACCCCCCCTCCTCCTTTCAGGGTGGAGCCTGATGGAGGCCGATGGATGAGACCAGGTCTGAGGAAGTGTAAGTGATTCATCACACTGTGACATCACTCATTCACCTCTGTGATGTCATCATCAGCGTGTCAGTAGATGAACACATGATTAATAACTGCAGCTGTATTGTGTCTTGTTCTCTCATCAGATTCCTGTGAACTCACAATCGACACAAACACAGTAAACGGACACCTCAAACTGTCTGACAACAACAGGAAGGTGACACATGTGGAGGAGGATCAGTCGTATCCTGATCATCCAGACAGATTTGACTCCAGGCATCAGCTGCTGTGTAGAACTGGTCTGACTGGTCGCTGTTACTGGGAGGTCGAGTGGAGCGGAGAAGTTTATGTATCAGTGAGTTACAGAGGAATCAGGAGGAAAGGAAACAGTTTAGACTGTAAGTTTGGATACAATGATCAGTCCTGGAGTCTCAGATGCTCTGATGGAGGTTACTTTGTCTGTCACAATAAGACAAGAACACACATCACTCTCCTCCTCCTCCTCTGGTAGAGTAGCAGTGTATGTGGACTATCCTGCTGGCTCTCTGTCCTTCTACAGAGTCTCCTCTGACACACTGATCCACCTCCACACCTTCAGCACCACATTCACTGAACCTCTTTACCCTGGGTTCCGGCTCTGGTTGGGTGGTCCTGATGCCTCAGTGTCTCTGTGTCCTCCTTGGGAGGGAGAGTCTCCTCCTGGTGGAGAACCTTCCTCTCTGCTCACCACATAGTTCAGCCTGTGCAGCTGGTGGAGGTTGGATGTGGGTGTAGATGCAGGTGGCGCAGCTGAGGGGTACCGGAGCTGGTCTGGACTCTGGGGGGTCCACAGCCTCTGGGACTTGAACCAGCTCAGCGATGTGTGTTTTAATGCTGCTGTGCTCGTTGCCTCTGTGGATGAATCAATAGATCATCATTTAGATTTAATTAGGGCTTCATCTTAATCTTTATGTTTCACAACCCCCCATTAGAAGACTAATGTTCTGTGTGATAAATGTACTTATTTGTGTTCTTCATAAAGCAGGTGATGTATTTGTCAAAATTG